>VWZP01009096.1:476647-547184 GCA_013396995.1 Dicaeum eximium | reverse complement strand
TTTTTTTTTTTTTTTTGGTCACTCACAGGCATCTTGGGTTCAACAGAAAGCTTTCTGACTTTGATCCAGCTATTTGCTCAGATGTTTCTGATGCTACTCAGTATTTCACAATGGCACCAACAGGGAATTTGTCAGCACAGGGTTTCCACTTAATTAACAGGCTGTTAGGAACACCCCTGGGACAGGAGAGGAGAAAGGACACAGCAAAGCTTGGCTGGGATGGGAGTAGGGGAGGTGACGAAAGATTGCTGCAACATGGCAGTAGAAGAAATGGAAATGAAAGAAAATAAACCTGAATACTAATAGAAAAAAAAAACCAAGATCAAAATTAAATTATTCCATTTTTTCCCCCCACATTTCTGTTTTGTTTGCCTATGGAGCCCTGTCAGGCACCTTGCCTCAGAGATGGCTAAACCAGTGTATTACCTCAGCTACTCTGAAGGTAAACAACAACACTACCAACAAATTAACTGGTTCTTTTCTTGTTTGTTTTGTGAAAGAATGAATTGGACAGATGGAGAGTCTACAGACCTCTGTATACCATGATTGCTACCCTTGCTGTTATTTCTCTAGGTACAAGTAGTATGGCATCAAGAAGGATAAAAAAGGGGACATTTCATTATGGGCAGCCTGATACTGATTGTGAATGACAACCACATGATTTGCAGTACAGTCTGAAGTTTGCACAGATAGAAGTTACCAATGATTATTATTTAAAAGACATTGGCAGAGTAAAGTTAAATAATTTGCTCAGTACAACACAATGAACCAAAGCCAACAAAAAGCTGAATCCCTTCACTGTCATCTTCAGGTTCAAATACAACCATAAAAATGGCTTCTTTTCTTCAAAAACAACCAATTCAAAACAAAAAGAAGATTCCTCTTGGGTTACAAACTAGTAACCTCTAGTGTCCATAAATGGCACTGTCTTTTAGACACTTTCACAATTTTGTAATAACTGTGGGATTTTGTTCCTTCCAGTATCTGATTAACTACACATTGGGTTGCTTGGGTACTAAAGCTGAAACTATCAATTTTATGCATATTTATTTACTTTTGAGAAACCCATAGTTTGGGTTTTTTTTGTAATATGTGCTGTATCTCTGAGGGTTCTGCATTCAGTCATGCTTCTGGCACGTTAGTTATAATCTTCCCCTGTTTCAGAGTATCTGCATGGCCCCATATCTTATGTGAATAAACTTCTCCTGAGCATGTCCCAGCACAATTCTGCTGCTCAAACCCCTGCCCTTTGACATCTACATTTTGTGGAATGGCCTAAAAATTGAATGTTTCAGGTTTATTTATTTCCTAGCTTTAACTAATTTCCCTCACCTCAGTCAGTTTCTCATGCCCATAGTGCTTTTCTTTGTAACCTCTCCCCCTTTTCTTTAAAATTCAGTTGAAAGTTTTTCTTTGGAAGAAATGAAGATCCTTCCTTGTCATAAAACTGTTGCAGACATAGTAAGCGAGGATATTTGAGGACTTGAGGGCAAAATTATCTCTGGTGAATTATCCACCAGAGGATATAGATTTTGGCTTGAGATTTTTTACTATGCCTCTTACGAGGTAGGTATTCCCTGTTGATTTCAAGGGGAGTTGCAGGCACAGTAGAAAAGGAGAGTACTTGAGTAGGCATTGTCATATGAAATTAATAAGAGAATTTTGCTTCATGCTTTCAGTGTCCCTGAGAGTATAGAAATTGTGCCAATGGCATAAAGTATTCTTTACTCCTCGTTAAATGTTAATGAACACTGGGGCTGTTATGTAGTCATGACAGTTCCACATTAGTAAATCCATCTGTCACTGAAAAGGGAGAAGTTAGGCTTAGTTGTGTGGTTTATTGACCAACTTCTGTTGCACACCATCCCTGAGGTTTTAAAAAACAGACAAATTTTTCATTTCAAAGAGCGAATTTCCGCTGGAATGAACAATGGCTGTGAAGGTGCCAAAAGTGTAGGATGCCATTCAGAATCATTCTCCCCCACCAAAAAAAACCCCTGGTGGCTGCCAGTCCAAGAAGAGCCTTTTCAAAGCAGGGTCTTTACCAGGACCCTGCTGCATGTCAGCAGGGTTTATATAGCCCGTGTATTTCTGGGGTGGGACCTACCACTCTCTGAGGTTTTGCCACTCTGTTCACAGCACAGCTGATTTGGGCTTCACCCCTGGGCTGTGTTTTTGTGAGTTTAAAGCAATATTCCTTTTGGGTGTTTAATTCAGATTAACTGCTTTGAACACCTTTGCTGTTGTGAAAGTATAAAAAATTCGCTAGTCTTTTATAGTTCTCTTTTCCTTCTTCCCTCCAAAATTTCAGAAATGCTTTCTTTATCATGTGGTGATTTATAAGCCCAACTTAGACAATTGAAAAGGAGACAGCCAGCCATGTTATTTACCTTCTTTGGCACCCTGAGCCTCCAGCTGGGTAATCTATTGAATTGTCTGATATTCCTGGATTCCTGGCAAGGCTCTGCTCAGTTTTCTTTTTGGTTTAGTCCAAACCCAAGGATCTTTTTCCTTTTATCTGCTTGTTCCAAATTTCAAAGCATTAATAAAGAAATGCACTGTCCTTGGAACAACAAGTGAAGAAGCCAGAGAGGGGAGCTTGCCTGGAGAAGCTGGAAATATTTCTGAGTGTAAACTAGGTAGGATCCTGCAAATCTAAAAACCCACAAAATATTAAAAAAACTATGGGGGGTTACTTGAGTGAAAGGTACCAGTAGGTGAATTGCTTGTTATCCTCTACCATATGTGATAAGACTAGAATAGACCACTGGGATATCCTTGTCTGATTCTCTGTTTAACATCCTTACAAGGCCTCTTACCACAGCAGAACACAGGGGGAGATTAACCCAAACCTGTTCTTCTGTAGAGCCTGGTTTCCAGGCAAAGTCAGTCCCTTCAGATGATGTCTGTCATACTTAATAGGACTGTGGGCCTTATTTTCTGAATTTATTTAAATGGAAATTCCTAACAGTATCTCAGAGGAGAAACACCTTCCAATAGCAGATGTGCCTAGGTAGGTATGCACATACAATTTCAGCTTTCTGTGCCTTAATCTAACTGCAAATAGCCTTTAGTTATTCTCACACCTCATCTCTGAATCTCCACATTTTCAGTCCTGTCCAAAAAAGTACTTAATTAATTTAAGCAAAAAGAAACTTTTTCAGCAGGAGAGCCTGAGAGTCTTATGAGGTGCAAGGATCTCTACTCAAACCTGTGCTTTCTGCCAAGGGAGCATGAAAAGTCTTGTGGCTGGTGTCTGTGTGAGGTCCAGCCCTGTAAATGTGTCCTGGGGAGGTCTTGCCTCATCAGCCAAATAGACTTTTCCCCCTCCTCTGCTCTGTGAACTGTGCTGTGCCACAGAAATTAGAAACTTGGGGTTTGGGAGGTTTGGAAGATTCCTACAGGATTCTGTGGGAAGGAACATTACCCACAACACCAACTCGCAGAGGAGATAACATCCAGCTACTGCCCATGGGACTCAGATGGTGCCCCTTGGTCAGTGTGGTTTCTGAGGCTCTCCATCTCTTGTTTTCTTTCTTTTGGTCATCACTGAGAAACTTTAACTAAAGCAGGGCTGCATACAGGACCTTGCAGTACTGGGCAGTCATTTGAGAGCGGTTTCCACTTGCATTTCTACCTAATTTATCCAGTTTCCTGTTAATTTATGCACCTCCATGTTCTCTTGGCACTGGTATGATGCCTTAACCAACTGTTAATAATAAAAGAGCAACATGGTGGTCTTACAGACTTGGGATCTGTTTTCTGCTGGCCTGTCTGGCTAGGGTTAGTTCCAGTACCTTCTCCAAAGCAAAGTGTACATGCATGGATCTGTGGAACTCTAGTGGCTCTCCTGGAAGAAGTTGAAGCTGAGCAAGAAGTGGTATTAGCAGACACTTGCCAAGGTTAGTTTTCTATCAAAAGAGTGCTGGCTGAACTCAGCTGAGCCTTCCATAGGCAGGAAAGTTATATGGAGGCTGCAGGAATAGGGCAAGGAGTTTTAGCCTTGTGTTTGGCTTTCCTGTCAGCAGCCTACCACATGAGACTGAGGTAGAAAGTGGAAAAGTACCAAGCATGACTGGTTAAGTGCAGAAAGGGAAAAAAGAGACAAGAAGAGATACAGGAAGATTAAAGTCTAGATATGGGAGAATTTAAGTCTTCAAGCTCAAGTGTTTGTTGAAAGGGTTGGGAAAAAATTGCTCTCTATGGGCTCTCTTCCCAAATAAATCACTGTCCTCTGTGACAGCAGCACCACCACTTCCCTTCAGTAGTAAACCAGCACCATCATCAGGCTTCTTTGTTTTGGTCTTTTACAAAAAGTCCTTCTTTTCTTGTTCTTACACATGCCACCCATAAAATTCTAGCTCTGTGTCTTTGTTTCTCTTATTAGCTTTTTATTCCTAAGATGTACGAATTGTTATTAATTCATCCTTTCATTCATGTTTTTTTTTTCTTTCTCTTTCTTCATAATGTTTTTAGCTTATTTTGCACTCCTACTAAGTCAAGTTATTTTGTAACCATCACAGCCTTCTTTCCCAATTGTGGTATTGTGGCTTTCTTAGCATCTAGTGAAATATTCTTAAATATCTCCTAATTAACATTTTTCTTTTTAGAGTCATCTCCCAGCTGACTTCAGTCAATTGTTTTCAGCTTGGCCAAAAGCTGGCTCTTTTCAAGCCCCAAGGATGTATATGTCTTGGACTCTGTTCTAGTAACACAGAACAAAGTAATGAAATCATGACTGCTAGCTCCTAAGCTATCTCTGCCTTCTACTTCTGCTAATGGTCTTTCTGTAAACAGGAGGGCTAAATTGAAATCCTCCCCATGTTGGATGTATGCTTGAACTCAGATATTGTCTATGATTCTTAAAAACAAAGGCAAATCTCATATATGAAGTTTGAATCCTTGAAATTCTGATTTTCTCCTTCCAGAACATTGCAGATTAGTCTGGTGGGACTCAGTCATCATTCACATCTCTGCAGGTTACTGCTCTGCTGCCATGAGCAGCCTATGCTTCACTTACTAGACTGTCTTTTTCTCCATCCATGAGTCTTCTCGTCTTCCTCTGATTTTTCTCCTCATCCTTTGGGAGAGGGTAGTGAGCAAGTGGCTCTGTGGGTATTTGACTACTGTCTGGAGTCAATCCAGCCTAAAAAAGACAAGGCTAGCAGGGGTCACAGCCACGTGTCTAAATACAGGAAGGTGAAATCAGAACTGGATCTCTTCCTTTCATAGCAAAATGTAGAGAACAAAAAATGTATAACGTTCTTTACATTAAACACTGAAGTTAAAAACATTAAAGTCCCAAAAAAGAAAGGACTGTTACGTCTCAGTGAGTGAGAGAGCACTAAAAAATTGATGTGCAACTGATGCCAGGGTTTAGGTTTCAGATGCAGCACCTGGACTCAGCCGTGCTTAAGTGCATTCTGCCTGTTACAGTTTCCATGCAGGTATGGCTGATTGCTCCTGCTGCAGGCATTCCCCTGCTTCATGGCATCCTGGCTTTTTAACCCAAACACTGTGTATTCCCCCAACTATTTTATCTGTTACAGAACATCAAAGGATGTGGCCCTTTCTTTTTACTGTCCATGGATTTAGTAGTGGGAACAAGAGAACTATATATATTCTCTATTTAAAACCAGAAAGAATCCTGCAGTATTGGAGGCACTTAAAAGCAGCAAGAGGTTTTCTTTCAATTCAGTCTGCTGCTGAAGCATGTTTGGGATCTCTGTGAAAGTCTGTGAGGATTTATAGCATGATTTCTGAAGAGGAAGGCATCCATTTTCTAGGATTGTGTGGGGCTGATACTGTCTTCCTGGCTTCCTAAAATTATTTCTTCCCAGGCTTTGAAACACTGCTCAGCACACTGCTAGGTTATTGTGGGCTTCAGTTATGGTAGAAATATAGGTACTTTAGCTTCTCCTGGAGACATGAAAGAATTTTTTTACTTTGCTTTCCTTTATGAACTCTTTCAAAATGTGGTTTTCACTTCAAGACACTGTTACAATAAAATATTTTCTAATATCCCATGCAAATATCAGCCTATATATCCTGAGGCCAAAGTAAATACTAACCAAAGACTACATTTACACTCTCCACAGGAACAGGCTGGAGGCCTATATTTTGGGACCTGTTCTGCTGCCCACACTGTCATGATACTTCTGTGTTCTGTGGTGCCTTTTGGAGCACAGCTTTGGATCCAGCATCAGCCATGTACCACCATCAGCAAGCACTGTGGTAGATCTTGTAGGCACAGGCTGAACAGACACAGACCCTGCTATTATGGCCATTTTTGGCCATAACCTAGGGATATGTCAGCCTGAGAGAGATGTGTGCTGTGAGTCAAGGGGGTGTGTCTCACATCCAGGCAGCATGAAAGAGGGGCAAATTTCAGGGCAAATGCAGACATATTCACATATAGTCAAAACTATGTAGAGAAGTACCTAAAATCTCTCTCAGATTTGGGTGTCTCAGTAGCTAAATGAAAAGACAAACATACTTGAAAATCTTTTTGCCATCCTTTGGCATTCCATCAGGAGCAGCCAACTCCCCCCTTCTACCCAAGACTTCTGTGAACTGTCCTGCTCCTTATCCAAAACAAAAACAAACAAAAAATGCCCCCCAGAATACATTCTGTTTCCAAGGGGAATAGCCCTGTTCCCAAGGGGTGCATCTTTCTGAATGCAGTGTTCAAGATACAATTTGAGATACTCAATTCACCTGAAATTTAAAGCTAAGCCACTTCAGAATTGTGTTAAATATGTTGCATTAATTGCCCCTTTGCCACCCCTATTTTGAAAGCTGGGGGGAGGAGGAGGACAGCATTCCTTCGTAATGAGTAAATTTTTGGGGGTGTTTGTTTGAAGTACATGGCTCCCTGTAATTGTAGTTTTGACTTTAGGACTAAAGATGCATATTTATTTACTTTAGATTTCTAATCCTGTTCATTCTGTCATGGATTTGCACATATTATTCCAATCATGGCAAGGCAATCCATAGCTTTCTTACTTACTATGCAGCCAGACTAGTTTCTCTGAAATCAAAGTCCTGGGACTTATTTTGTTTATTTTGCTTCTTTTAAATAAAGAGACTTTCCAAACAAAGAGCCAAAGAAATTTTCCTGTGGGCTTCCTAGATTTGTTCTGCTTCAGTTAAAGAAAGATGTAGGACAAGTCAAAGTGTATTAGGGAACAATGGAAAAAACATAGATTAATACACTGCTTTTTCTTTTTTTCTCTCTTTTTTTTTTTTTTTTTTTTTTTTTTTTTTTTTTTTTTTTTTTCTGTGTTGAAGAGCTCCCTAAACAAAAGCAGCAACATTTCAGGTCCAAATCTGGGTGTCCTTGAAACACGTGTCTGATCTCACCTCTCTGAACAATGAGCCTCCTTACAAAGAAAGTGCCAACTGTTCTCCCAGAGTTCATTTGAACTTCCTCCAGCTTCACAAGAAAGAGAAGCAAGAAATTCCACTTAGGATGCCAGCAGGTCTCGTTTGTGTAGCTGGCAGCTCTGAGGGATTCCAGATGGCTTCAACCCTTCTTTTGAACATATCTTTTGATCTCATTTAAGTTTCCTCCTGATTTCACCTGCTCTGTGTTTACCGAGTGAAGGATACGCAGGTGGACACATTAACTTCACCATAGGACACAAATGGATTGCATTTTGACTTTGTGTGCAGGAGGGAGGTTGTATAGTACAGCTAATGCAGCTCCAGCTCCACTCCATGATTTATGATTCAGAAACCACAGTATAATTTTAACAGACAGAACAAACAAATGGAAACCCTTGTCTGTCCCCAGTGTGTGTTTTCTAAATGTTACAACATGTACTCTTCAATCTAGTGGTCACCTAGGAAGTCAAGCAAGAAATGTTTTTAGAATTAACTTTTGTGATACACATATTTTTTCCCATTCTTTGTTTACATACTTATAGACCTCTATATTCACAAACAAGTTGTTTGTCAACCTTTCGAGCTATGTTTAGCTATTGAACATTTACATAACAAGTAGCAAAAAATAATTTGTTTTAACAAAGACAGCAATCTCATTACATTTAGCGTTGTACCCGAACCTGCATGTTGTGGAAAGAGGGAGAGCAGTCAGGATCACCCACTGATAGACTGCTGACAGAAGAAGACATCAGAATGCAGCAGAAAAATAAGATTGATGAGCTGGATTCTCATGGAGGAGGACATGAAATGGGTCATCTGCAGACACAGGACTTGGCTGGTTGGATTAGCATGCGCCTTCATCTGAGAAGGGATCTCTCAGTCCATTTTAACTGCTGAGTGTAGACTACTTCTTAACTTCAGTTTAGGTAGATACCCCCTCTGCATGTTGGCTGTGTCAAGATGAGACTCAGGTGTAAAATTTTCTCCATAGTGTGGTTTCTGTGGGGTGCATGAGTTAGAAGAAATCAGTTTCTCATTTTACCAGGTGTGCTGCCATGGACTTCAGATGTCAATTTTTTGACTATGTGCTCGCACATACTTAACACAATCTCAGTCTCAGCCAGGACCCTACAGGATTTTAAATCATCAACCTACAATGATCCCCTTAGGTGGGCCCACATGCTGGTCTGTCAAGACTGCACAAGATTTGGGCACAAGTAAACTAATGTGAATGACAGGATCAGAGTGACATTTCAGACTAAGCACATCATCTAGGAGTGTCTGGTCTCACTGATAGACACTGACTTTCACTGATACGAGTGGACATTGTCATTAGATTAAGAATATCCAGTCAGTACTCAAGTTTGTATAGATATCATTATCACTTAGTCTTAAAAAAATACTTGTGAGTGGAAAAGAGTTGGAGTTGCTAGACCACAGCTAACATTACTCAGAGAAAATATATCTGAAAAACCTGTAGAGATGAGTTTAGCATCTCCTGTTGGACCCTGCTATGGTAGACTTCTCTCTGATGCAATGTTAGAGCTAGTAGAAATTGAATTCCCTGAGAAACAGCTCTGGAAATGTCCTGGGTTTTTGTCCTGTGCAGCTTTAGTCAACACTGTCAATTTACATTTCTATTGCTCTGGGTGAGGTTCTCTCTAGAAAGAAGAAATGTCTGGGATCAAGTGGAAGCCCCCTGCTGCAGGGTACTCTACCTTCTCAGCTAGCACACACCCCAGCAGCTCCCAGGCCTGGCCTCCCATCAGTCCCTTTGCCTGAATTTTGCACTTCTTCCACTACTTGTGCCATTCCATATCTCCGTGTGCTGGGTCTGTGTGGCAAGGTTTTGGAGGACAGGGGACTACAGGTTATTAGAAAAGGCTGGGGTCTATCTGGGGTTCGATGAGAGATTTCGGGAGACAGGGAAGCTCTTTGGACACGTGGTTTATTGCTTGTGGGGACAGCCAACCTGACCAGCTTGGCTGAAGCGTGGTCCTAAGGGGCTGAACTTCCTGTTACAATCCCATTTATTCCCTTCTATGCTGAATACTCTGGTTAGCACCAACCAACCAGTACAGAATACAAAACCTACAGAATTTACATACAGCCTATGAGAACTATTATATTACCATACTAAAAACCTGGAAAACCCACCTTTTCCCCTATCACCTGGCAGGGCCCAACCCCTTATCCCTTTGTCTGGGGAGCAGTATTGTTCAATCATCAGGGGCCTGGTCTTCAGATAACTTAATCACTGTCTTCCTGCTTCGTATTCTATAGCTCAAATTTTGCTTTTAGCTCTATCTCTTCTGCAGGTTTTACATTCTTAAAATCTTTCACCAATAAACCATCTCTGCAGGGCCTTCCTGCATCATCCTCCCCAACAACAGGTGGCTTCTGGGAGAAGCTGCCAGAAGCATGGAGCCAATTCCAGCTGGCTCCAAGACAGACCTACCACTGGTCAAGGCTGAGCCCAGTGGAAGAACCTCTGGATTTAGGAGGGAAACGTCTCTGTTCAGGAGCAGACAGAGAAGAGCAGAGTGAGACCATGAGAGAGCCATAGTTCTGCAGACACCAAGGTCAGTGAGGAGGCAGGGGGAGGAGGTGCTGCAGGTGCCAGTGCAGAGATTCCCCTGCAGCCCCTGGTGAGAGAGGCTGTCCCAGTGCAGCCCATGGAAGTGCACATGGAGCAGAGATCCGTTGGCAGCCCATGGAGCACCCCAGGCCAGAGCAGATAAATGCCTGAAGGGGGCTGTGACCCTGAGAGAGGCTCATGCTGGAGCAGGGCCCTTACAGTACTTGTGGACCTGTGGAGAGAACTGGAACATGTTTCCTGGCAGGGATTGTGACCCTGCAGGGGACCTATGCTGGAATAGTCTGTTCCTGAAGGACTGCAGTCTGTTGGAGGGATACATGCTGAGCGAATTTGCAAAGAACTGCAGCCTGTAGGAAGGAGTCACGTTAGAGGAGCTCATGGAGGACTGTCTCATGTGGGAGGGCCCTCACACAGGAGCAGGGGAGGAATGTGAGGAGTCTTGGCCCTGAGGTGGAAGGAGTGGCAGGGACAACATGATGAATGGACTGCAGTCCCCCATTCCCCGTCTCTCTGTGCTGCCTGGGAGAAGGTGGAAAACTGGGGAGTGAAGTTAAGGCAAGGAAGAAGAGAAGGATGGGGGAAAGATGATTTTAAGCTTTGGTTTTATGTCTTATTATCCTACTCCGATCTGGTCGGTAATAAAGTAAACTGATTTCCCCAAATCAGTTGGAAAGATCTGCTGGAAAGATCTGATTAGGTTCCTAGCCCAGTCACCCAAACGCTCTGAGCTTGCCCTTCCTGACCATTTGCTTCAAAAGGATCTCATCTGACCAGTGCTTGTAGCTGACAGAATGTACTAGACACTATCTCTAACTAAAGGAGAGAAACAGGCACTACCACAGTGTGATTCTCCTCATCCTAAACAAACAGAAAAACAACAACCAAACAGAGCAGTCGCTCCAGCTGTGGGCTCCACTGATGAGAGAGGGAACATGTGGCAGTCAGCATAAATTTAACTCATTGCTTAACAAGTGAGATGAGACCTACTATCTCTTGATAGCAGCCACACTTGTTCCTTTCCTTTCCCCAGGGAAAAGTCAGTAGGGATGCAGCTACCTTCTTGTTACAGTGAGGTGCCAAAACTGACCTGGAACAGGACACCAAGCTGTGGAGAGCCCTGCCTGCAGCCATTCCTGTGGCTGGAGGCTGGAAGGGCCTCCCCTGACTGTGGCATCTACTCATCCATTCACATGGCTTTTGAGTAACATGAGGTACCTCCTCCTCCCTCAATGACTCAACATGTTGCTTTTCCTATGTTCCCAGCTCCCACATCTGCTGATGACCTGCTGCAGGTTTCTCTTCTGCACAGCGCAGTGTCCTAATTATTATATCCCAATTATTGTATTAATCCTAATGCAGCCTGAATACATCCCACTGAAATCAGGAATGGTCAATGAAGGGGTTGAGTAAAATTTGCAAAGGGCAATTTCCCTACAGTCTGTTTGTGTTTTGTTTGCTTGATTGATTTTAATTTAAAGGTACCACAATTGCACCCACCAGATAGATAGCTCCAAGTTCTTGACCTAATTATGGGAAGGAAGAGCCCTACTTGGGCTTTGCTCTATTTTCCAGGTTTCAGTGGAGCTTGTCAGAATAATTATAGTTTTGAACCTACCATCACCATCATAGAAGGTGATGTGAGCATTTGCTAATATGAATGTTTAAACCTTTGGTCTTCAGATATGCAGCTCAGTGATCCTTCCTGTGAATGCCCTGGCTGGCCACTTACTGGCAATCAATGTTCATTTTCAGCCTGGAGACACAGGTCTAGAAGCAAATGTTTCTCATAATTTTTCTAGACAATGTTCCAAAAGTTACAGACAACTTGGAATAGTTTGAAGAAAAGCCTTTTGAAACACAGACATGAAAATGAAGTTCTGTTTACCTATGCTGTGTGGCAGACATCTCTCTCATCTCTGGGGTAGATTGTTGGTAGTAAAACCACATGAATTTTCATGCAATGTCCCTGGAAAATGCTCACACATTGACTTTATGTGCATGTAGATTGAACACGGCATGGAGACACTTTTGTTCCCCAGTATTCAAAGCATTTTGTTAGAATAAAAGTGGGAAAATAAATGTCTGGGAGGAATAAGCAGATGTTTGCTGTTAAAGATCAGCATGTTATACAATCGAGTTTACAATAACTCCTTTTAAATATAAACTAACTTCTGACCAATGTTTTTCAATGTACTGTGAAATCTGCATGTCATTCCTTTTGTCATTTGCAAGTAAACACCCACTGGAGTGTTTTATAGTTTGTAAAATATGAAAAGGGCTTTGTTCATAAGAGGCTCCTTTGATTTACTGTAAGATGAAAACCTATGTGCCAGAAGTTTTTGGTTCTCTTAATCAGAACTGAGCAAACTTTTGTTCGTCTTGACCACTCTGATCTCATTGCCTAAACATACTAGCAAATAGCTAACAATTGTGGTAGCTTTTTTTTTTTTCCTTTTANCTTATTATCCTACTCCGATCTGGTCGGTAATAAAGTAAACTGATTTCCCCAAATCAGTTGGAAAGATCTGCTAGAAAGATCTGATTAGGTTCCTAGCCCAGTCACCCAAACGCTCTGAGCTTGCCCTTCCTGACCATTTGCTTCAAAAGGATCCCATCTGACCAGTGCTTGTAGCTGACAGAATGTTCTAGACACTATCTCTAACTAAAGGAGAGAAACAGGCACTACCACAGTGTGATTCTCCTCATCCTAAACAAACAGAAAAACAACAACCAAACAGAGCAGTCGCTCCAGCTGTGGGCTCCACTGATGAGAGAGGGAACATGTGGCAGTCAGCATAAATTTAACTCATTGCTTAACAAGTGAGATGAGACCTACTATCTCTTGATAGCAGCCACACTTGTTCCTTTCCTTTCCCCAGGGAAAAGTCAGTAGGGATGCAGCTACCTTCTTGTTACAGTGAGGTGCTAAAACTGACCTGGAACAGGACACCAAGCTGTGGAGAGCCCTGCCTGCAGCCATTCCTGTGGCTGGAGGCTGGAAGGGCCTCCCCTGACTGTGGCATCTACTCATCCATTCACATGGCTTTTGAGTAACATGAGGTACCTCCTCCTCCCTCAATGACTCAACATGTTGCTTTTCCTATGTTCCCAGCTCCCACATCTGCTGATGACCTGCTGCAGGTTTCTCTTCTGCACAGCGCAGTGTCCTAATTATTATATCCCAATTATTGTATTAATCCTAATGCAGCCTGAATACATCCCACTGAAATCAGGAATGGTCAATGAAGGGGTTGAGTAAAATTTGCAAAGGGCAATTTCCCTACAGTCTGTTTGTGTTTTGTTTGCTTGATTGATTTTAATTTAAAGGTACCACAATTGCACCCACCAGATAGATAGCTCCAAGTTCTTGACCTAATTATGGGAAGGAAGAGCCCTACTTGGGCTTTGCTCTATTTTCCAGGTTTCAGTGGAGCTTGTCAGAATAATTATAGTTTTGAACCTACCATCACCATCATAGAAGGTGATGTGAGCATTTGCTAATATGAATGTTTAAACCTTTGGTCTTCAGATATGCAGCTCAGTGATCCTTCCTGTGAATGCCCTGGCTGGCCACTTACTGGCAATCAATGTTCATTTTCAGCCTGGAGACACAGGTCTAGAAGCAAATGTTTCTCATAATTTTTCTAGACAATGTTCCAAAAGTTACAGACAACTTGGAATAGTTTGAAGAAAAGCCTTTTGAAACACAGACATGAAAATGAAGTTCTGTTTACCTATGCTGTGTGGCAGACATCTCTCTCATCTCTGGGGTAGATTGTTGGTAGTAAAACCACATGAATTTTCATGCAATGTCCCTGGAAAATGCTCACACATTGACTTTATGTGCATGTAGATTGAACACGGCATGGAGACACTTTTGTTCCCCAGTATTCAAAGCATTTTGTTAGAATAAAAGTGGGAAAATAAATGTCTGGGAGGAATAAGCAGATGTTTGCTGTTAAAGATCAGCATGTTATACAATCGAGTTTACAATAACTCCTTTTAAATATAAACTAACTTCTGACCAATGTTTTTCAATGTACTGTGAAATCTGCATGTCATTCCTTTTGTCATTTGCAAGTAAACACCCACTGGAGTGTTTTATAGTTTGTAAAATATGAAAAGGGCTTTGTTCATAAGAGGCTCCTTTGATTTACTGTAAGATGAAAACCTATGTGCCAGAAGTTTTTGGTTCTCTTAATCAGAACTGAGCAAACTTTTGTTCGTCTTGACCACTCTGATCTCATTGCCTAAACATACTAGCAAATAGCTAACAATTGTGGTAGCTTTTTTTTTTTTCCTTTTAATATAGCTTTCTTTCCCTCTGGACAGGGCAGATGTTGGAGACTGGCTTCAGCAGCCAGGAAAGTCATCTTTATCTCCTGACAGGCCTACAGAGCTTGAACCCACAAAAACAATGATAATGAGGAAGCTTTCAAAAATAAACAGACCAAATGGGTTCATCTTCCTTTTCCCAGTGCCTCTGTGCCAGATACTAATGCTTAGCTACTGCGCTGAATCAACAGCTGCCGCTATAAAAATCTGTTAGGTTTGCTAAGGTGGACAAAACCCCCCCTCACAACTGTTGTCAAAAAGGTCAAACAAGTGTGAAGGACAGGTGTCCCTTCAGGGAAGAATTCACATATTCCTGAAGCAAATGGACCAACATTGAGGGAAGTATCCAATATCTGAGGGAATGAACCATGTTGAAGGTGATCTATAATAACCTGCATGACAACCAGCATCCAAAGACCCTGATGAAATCTGGGGCCTGTCCTCTGCGTGGTGAAAGTTGTACAAAATGCATCCATGTCATCACCCACACTCTGGTGATAACATCTGGACAGACATGGTGGCACCGACTACAGATGAACTGGCCAGACAGCTTTGAGAGTGTGAAGATTATCTTGCTTCCCACATGGGGCTGTGTCTCAGCTGTGGACAGATTGACCAAAAAAACAAGCAAGCTGAGCAAGCTGAGGAGCGTGGGGCATCCTCTCACACTCCTACCAAGCCCTCAGATATGAAGAGTCAGCCTTGGTCTGTTCAAGAGAAAGGGTACCAGTGTTGCACACCAAGTATGAACCTGTGGTTCTTCCTGTGTGACCATGAGGAAATGGGATGGTAAAGAAGGAGGCTGGAAACTTGGATACAGGAAGTGAAAAAAAAAAAAAGTCCAAAAGCATCCATCCAGGAAAATTACTGCCCCAGTGTCTGTTGAGTGGAGTAAAAGAGCTGACTGTACCTTTGACCCCAACAAAGAGGCTTCTTTGTCTGTTTTGCAGTTACAAATATTGAGTAATGAAGACTCCAACCAGGAATAGAGGGCCCCTGCCTTTGGCCAGGTGGAGGAAAGGGAAACTGAATTTACTGGACTGTGGAGTTCACATAGGGGCTCATCAGCCCCACAGGAGTGTAAAGCTCTAGTAGACATCTGCACACAGTGTACCCTAGTGCCATCAGACTATAAAGGGGCAGAATCTCTCTGCAGTTCTTGAGTGACAGGAAGATCCCAAAAACTGCCTGGCTTGTAGGCTGAGGTAAGTTTAACAGGGAACAAGTGGTAAAAGCGTCCTACTCTGACTGATCTGGAGTCTCTGCATCATTGGCATAGACTGCTTCAGGAGAGAGTACTTCAAAGACCCAAGAGGGTACCAAGAGGGTGCACAGTATGATGCCTTGAGTCCAGAGAAGATTAAAGAGCTGTCTAGTTTGCCTGGTCTCACAGATGATCTGTCTGTGGTTTGGTTGCTGCATTTATAGAAGAGCAGATTCCTATTGCTACCATGACAATGCACTGGTGACAGTATTGCACCAGTTGAGACTCTCTGGTTTCCATCCACTGGTGACACTGGGGACAGCCCAGGAGTGATCAGCAGGACCTGCTCACCCCTTGGCCTTCCCACATACAGCCAGTGCAAAAGTCTCAGAGAGTGGAGACCAGCATGGGCCACTGTGGCCTGAATGAAGTCACGCTGTGGTGAGTGCTGCCACACCAGACAAGCTGGAGTCTAAGGCTGCCAAATGGCACACAACCATTTATATTGCCAGTGAGTTCTTCTTGACTCCCCTGGCAGCAGAGTGCAGTTTGCTTTCAATTGTAGGGGTATAGAGTACACCTGGAATCGACTGTCCCAGGGTGGAAACACAGCCCTACCATTTGTAACTGGGTCTGTTCTAGGGTAAAGCAATCACAAACAATTTGCATTAAGCTGCTGGAGCTCCTTTGGTTGGCTATTAATGGTGCATTAGCCACAGCTGGGCCAGGTGGCCCTTTGCAAGGCAATGGTCAGGAAACAGCTGGCAGGGCCCATAGCAAGGAGGAGTCAGGGGCAATCCAGTAAAAATTTTAGTATTTTCTGGGGCTGAGTAATTGGTATAGACTGGAAGGGGTAGGGGAGGTATGGAACAAAAACACCACGTGCAATGCTTTCTGCTTCACAGCAACAATCTTTTCATCCAGTTTTTTAGCAAAGCTGCATTTTGCATGAAGTTCTAATGGATTTGAGTTTAAAATGGAGAGATTAAATTTTTTTTTTATGTTCTGTGACAAGATCACTGCAAAAGTGATTTAAGATGATATGATAAACATATGTTTATCATATGTACTTATGAGCAGAGGAGACTTCTCATCCTAGAGGAAGAACTAAATTACAGGAGAAATTCCCAGGGACCTGGAGGAAACTTGGAGCTTCTGCTCTTTTTAAAGTATTATTCTCAGGAGTCCCCAGACAGACACAAAAAGCAGTGGTAAAAGATGAATTATGTACTGGAAAAATTGCTGGGTTTTAAAAGAGGTTTATGTGTGGCTCAGCAGGACTTTGTGTTAGATCATTCCCTGGGAATGAGAACCTGCTGGGTGTTACAGTCTGGCACCAAGCAGTTCTGGGTGTATGACTGCAGCCATGAACAAAGCTAAGCTTTGATCTAAACATCTAAGAAGATGTCCAGGACTCTCAGAAGAAGAGCTACAGTAGTTAGCATGCTGGCTAGCAAACATAAGACTCCTTACTACTTAGGGTTTGGAGATGTAATTTCATTCTTATAGGATAAAAAGACATTTCTTTCAGATGAGATGCCAGATCTGCTTAACCCTGTGGTTTCCAAATAAATGTTTGCTGCTGACTTTCCTTATTATTATAAAATGTGATGGTTAGAGATCTGCAGAGAGAGGTAACTTCAGTAATACCAGTAATGTCATGAAACAATGATACAGCAAAAATGTGTGTGGGCTTCATTGGGAGGAGACAGGCTTGCTTACCTTTCCTAATCCAAGTTCCATGTTTTATATGAAGAATTCATTGGATAGGAGTCCTCAGAAAAGACACAGGAAAAGGCATTCACAGGTGTGTGTGTTAAGCATTGAGCTGGAGACCAGCTGCCTCACAGAAAGCATGAACACCCAGTGCTGCCTGCTGATCCCTGCAGCTGGGGTGGCTGCAAGCCTCAGAGCTCGCTGCATGCAGGCAAAGTCCATTAAAACAATCCAATAATTTACCTGGCGTTCAGTAAAGCATCTCCCTTCATCTTTCTGATGTCCTGAGGTAATCAGTTTTAGGCTCAGGAAGGAATACATGAAGTTTCATGGATCCCCTCAGTTAGGAATAGGCCGCACCTTGTCACTCTTGAGTGCCAAGCGTCATATTCACCTCACAGATGATGTTATAATTCTGTGATGCATCTAGCTTTTAATGACAAATTTAGGTGTTTGGTGAACTCCTTCCTAAGCAGCTGAAATGGAGAGCCTTGTCCTGTAATCTCTGGTCCAGGACTGTTTGTATGGCACAGAGCAGTCCCCAGCACCTGCTCCATGTGCTGTGCCTGGGCACGCACCACCCTCCCCTGCCCCTTTTACACTTTCTGTGCTTTGGCTGGATCTGAGGGCTCTGTGCAGCAGCAAAGCTGCAGCTGATGACAAGAGCTTGACTGCTTTGCCAGTGCTGATGAGAGGGAATCTGAATGCTCCAGGAGACTTACAGGCACAGGAGTAAAGTGGCACACCAGTCTGAAGCTGACAATGACTGTGTTTGTGCAGTCACTTAGAAAGCCTACCCAAATAATTTGAGAGCTAAAAATGAATGTTTCTGAGCACTTTCATAGCCACAGAACCATTTTAGCATCTTGCTGATTGCATATTTTGCAGAAACATTTGCTTTTGGCTCAGGGAAATGCAACCACAGAATGCAGTGCTCATTATTGACATTATAGTCCCGCTGTCTTGGGTGCCTTATTTCAGGAGAGAGATGCTTCTCAAAACAGTTTCCAGTCAAACCCTGACCTTCCAGCTACCTAGTGTCTTCATGACTGTCTGCACCCAGAATGTCACAGTCTTTGAAGATTTGCCCTTTCAAGAACTGAAAGGACAAATCTAAGTCAATAGGTACCCTCATTTTACAGATGGAGATCTATTAATTTCCCTGCCCAAGCTCACTATCCCAGTTTTCATGACAGCAGAGAGCTCAACCCAGTGATCTTCAGTTCAGTGCCATGGCCACAGTCATCCTGTTGTTATTAAAATTTCAGTGTGTGGCAAAGTCAACATGTTTATGGTAACATTGCTTGATTTTGCTCTAATGGACTCAGTTCAGTGCATTACTGTGGTGAATCTTCCCGTATTTAGGGGAAAATGTAAGCTTAAAGCCTGTGCTTGCTTCTTCTTAGCAAGGTTTTTTAGAACAGCAAGGGAAGGGGAGGGAGTTTAAGTTATATAGGTTAGACCCATCTGGCAAAGTTTGGTATACACAACTTATGTCTCTGAAGGATGCCTTAAAACTAGTTAATAAAAGCACAAACTGTGCTTACAAGGTGTCCCGTAAGATTATAGCTTAAAGGTAGAAATGTCTTTGATCTTGGAAATTCTACATAAGTTTATGTAAGAACACCTTTGACTTCAGGAATTCTGTCATTAAGATATTCATATTATTTCCTGTTTGTTATTTTGGTTTGTTTGTGGGGTGGTTTTTTTAAGAGTTATAAGAAAAGGATGTTCTGGGTGAGGATTGAAATAATTAGAAATCTTCCCTACTCCTCCAAAGCCCTCAGAGGAGACAGATTATTGTATAGCCAGACCTGCTTTGTGAGCTTGACTTGACTGATTTAACTTGAAAACAATAATGCACACAAACAAGAATCTGAACTCCTTCCCTTAGGGTTTCCTGCCCTGGTTTCTTGCTTGAAGAGACAATTCACATTTTTCATCTCTCTTAAAACAAATTAGTCCCACATGCCAGCATGACTTAGTGATTATGTAGTAATTATTATGGGTATTTATGCAGGTTTTCAATAGGTAGGCTTGGGATGAGTCATCAGAAGGATTTTATGCTCCTGTGAAGCTCCCACCTCCTGCTTAAAAACATCATTTAGCTGCTACTGAGATGGTTTCTGCTCGGCTTGAATTTAATCAAGATTTTTGTGCTATCGGCATTACTTTTCTTACTGCAAATGAGAATTTTAGGTGCTTTTTAATTAATGTTTGACTAACTTATCTATTTGCATAGCTAAATAGTAAGGTGCTGCTGCTGCAGCACTCCCCATGCTAAAACAAAAAAAATTATCTGCGTATTTTGTTCACTTCAGTCTTTCTGCCATAGTCACTGTTTATTTTGCTGGTTCTGTTTGTTTGTTTTTCTTTTTTTAAAAAGCAAGACCACTTTTTCATCTTCTAAATCCAGTTCTGGCGTCTCTTCAAATGAGCAAACTTTTAAAATGGCTTCAGATCACTTTGCTTTTTTTTTGCGATTAAATATCAGTTTTTCTAATCCAGCTCAGCTCTATTTTGATATATCAACCAAAGTTCTGGGATGACTTACTTTCCTCACTGACAATAAAAAGGAATCTTTTGTTTTGGCTTGTGATTCCCTTGTAACTCTAATGTGTAGAAAAGGTTATCTCTGGTTTTGTGCAGTGGAGAAGTTCCTTCAGTATTTTTTTAACCTCTAACAGACTTTGTCTGCTACATATCTGTTAATCACATGTGTATGTCTTGCTCTCTAGTGCTGTCACAGAGTGCTGCTAAATTACTGGCCCTGCATTTCTTTTTTTCTCAAAGAGTCTTTTTTCAGTCAGGTTTTCGTGGCAGAGCTTACACACACAGTGTCTAGGACTAGGTGCCACGTGGCAAGCACCTTCTGTTCTAGCTGTGCTGAGGAGAGCTCTGCACTTGAATTCATGCCTGTAGCAATTTAATATGAGAAATGAAGATTTCATGTGCTTGATTGCAGCACAAGAAGCCTAAACTGACTCCTTCCAAAAGCTGAAAGCATGTGGCCCAGCTCCTGCCCTAGTGAACTAGTCTGTGGCAAGTTTTCAGGGGAACACATTGGCTAATCCTTCTATTTTATTTTTACTCATCTACCCTGCTTTCTTTCTCAATTTATTTCACTTTCTCACATCTGTTTTTTACTTTTCTAGGCTTGCTTTGTGTCCTCATATTCCTTTAACCTCTCTTATTTTCTCCTTTTGCCTTGTCCTATTCAATTATATTCTCTCTCCTCTCTCTCATTCTTTCCTTCCTTGCTCCTCGCCACCCACCCGTATTATTCTGGTTTTCATACCCCCACACCTATTCCCTTCAGCCTGCTGTGCTGCTGTAGTTGGCAGCTGATCTCCATCAGGCAGCCCAGCCAAAATTGAAGTTAAGATGGATTCTTTTGGTTGTGGGGTTTTTTTCTTTTCTTTTTTTTTTCTTTTTTCTTTTAAACCAGCTGGACTAGTAATAATTGCAGTTTGTCGCACACTCTCAGTGGGAAATGTTTTGTGAGTAAATCTTGGTCAATCATAATCTGGCACTGTAATAAGGATCTTGTTTAGTCTAGGGGCACTAAATAAATTGGCCTTACATCTTTGCTTTCAAGCTGTATTTGAGCCGTGTTTTGTAATTGCCATTTGCGTGCCAGAGGGATTGCGTAGGGTGCTACTCAGATCAAAGTTGCATTCATCTGGGCTTGGGTGTATTAGCTGCAATTAGTAATGTAATTTTAGGAGACAATGCCACATTTGTGGGATGAACTGAAACTACAGCAGCACTTTAGCAAAAAAAGCAATGTTGATGCAGTCTGTTTCTCTACCAGTAGCAGAGGCTAATTGCAGTGGGAAGTATTTATATTATACACGCAAAGTCCCCTGACATATTTCCAAACTGCCATGAAATACTAACTGAAAATTTAGGTACTTCAGAGCTGTGCCTCTCACCAGGTGGAAAGAAAGCACTGCAAGGAGAGGACATTTGCTTTGTGTGTTATATGGGGACATAAGAGATAAGGGCCCATGAGTCAGACAGATAGGCAGGAGGGTTTGGGTTGTATTTCAGGTTCCTGTCTGTTTTCTCATTAATTAGTTGCTGTTTTTCTCCTTCCAAAGACAATACTGCTTGGACATTGTCTTTGAGGAAAAAAAAAAAGCCAAGACAGCAACCTTTCATTTCACCTGCCCTTTAAAAAAAAAATTTAAATGTTATGCATTTTGGTAGGCAATTGTTTCAGCTCTACTCTGTTATCTTGGTCATGTCTCTATCCACTCTAATTCTTTCCTGCTCTGACCCAGTGTACAGCAGGAAAGATGGTAACAGACCCTGAGGAAACTACAGATACAATGATTACAGCCTTTGCAAAGTATGGCTGTGTGTGAGGAAGGTCATTAATGAGGTCACTAGAGGTGAGATTACGAGTTCTACAGAGCGTGGCAATTGCAGTCAACTTTTGCCTTAAACTTGCAATACTCTTTATCAATGCAGAGGTATCCAATAAAACTTGTCTTCTGGATATGCACATTCAAGGGCCTACATTGTTTCATATTCTGGACATCCTCATACTCAGCTATGGAAAAAAGGATTTGGGGTTGAGCACTGTAGGTCATACTGGTGCATCCCAAGAATTGAGCTCAAGTGAGATTTATCTTTAAAAAACCAAAATGGATCCAAGGGAATTGCTCTTGTTGGGCTTGCCTGACACAGATGGTTTTTTCAGTTGTCTCAAACTCATCTCCATGTGATACGTGAAACTAGCACATAGACAGTAGGTACCTATCTGTGATCTTATTACAGATCCCAGACATGTATCTGTATGTAATCTTCAATAAGGGCCATATCAGAATCATAATTGAGGTTGGGAGTCACCTCAGATTACCTGGTCCAAACCCCTGCTCAGAGCAGGGCCAGCTGGGAATTGTGTCAGGCTACAGATGTTGTGTCTGGGCAAGTGTGAACACCTGCAAGGATCAAGACTCCATGCCTTCCTTCAACATTTGATACAGTGTTCCACCATACCCATGATAAATCCCTTTTCCTGCTTTCTTACTGTATTGGAGCATCTCTCGTTGTGGTTTATGTCTGCTGCTTCTTTTTGTATTGCTGTGCACCTGATGGGCCAGTTTGGTCCCTTCTTTTCTATACCTTCCATTTAGGTGCACCCATTGTAATGGCAGCAAAGAAGGAAAAATAAAAGCAAACAAGGAAGGGAAAAATCTGGGTGTTACTTAAACCTGGTAATGGGACACACTGCTAAAGCAGGGACAATACCAATGACTGTGGAAAGCACTACAGAGGGGCTCAGATCACCTGGATGGCTCCTCTTCTTCTAAAAGACCAGCATGAGAAGGCAATGGAGATGACCAGTTCAAGATGGTCCTGAGATGTACCTGGGGTTAGATAGGAAGAGGGAAGGGAAACCTTCTCTGCAAACTAATTCTTAAAATGGGTGGATTTGGTTAGTGCATATATGCTTGTGGACTGGACTTCTTCTCTCCTTTGAATGTACTAAACATAACATAAAGAAGAAACGATATTGAGCTGGTGTTCTTCCCTGCATATGGAATAAAATATGGAAAGAAGAAGAGAAACTAAGGAAAATGATTGTTACCAAAAATCAGGTTCCCTGAGCAGTAAAAGTTAGAATTTATTATCTTTTTTACACAGATGCATTACTCTTACAGTGTTAATTACAGTTCTGTTTTAATCTATTTATTGTTTTGGGATTTATATTTCTAGTTACAGGTTTTTATTCAAAAATCTGACAGCTTTTGAAAAATTATTTTCATGATTGTCAATTACCACTCAATTATAAACATTTTTCTTCTGTGAAGGTCCATTGGTGGTAGAGGTATTTGTGTAAGCCAAGCAATTTGGAACTAGCTCAGGGTCTGCAGCAAAATGCTCAGCCAAATGGTGTTGATTGTAAATGGAATCTTTTTTTTTTTTTTAAATATATTTTTAAACAGGGTAGATCACAATGGTGGCTGAGAAATCTTTGTTGTTCCCTTTTCTCCCATCAGCAGCACTCATATCCAGGCTGAATAAATCCTTTAACGGCATTCTTTGCTCAGGGTTGTTTGATGTGGTTCCAACAGCTTCAAACACAGGAGGCACCCAAACTGCTGGAAGTTGAAAAGGCTGAAACTCCACCATTGTGGGAGTCCAGAGTGGCAGTGGGGCAGCTTGGCAGTGCCTTGTAGTACCAAAGATGCACACACACAGAGTCCTTCTGCTCCCCTGCTCTCCAACACTCTTGGAGCATCTTTCCTAGGGGTTTGAGCTGCTGGAGAGGCGTGGCAGGGTGGTGGCAGGGTGCAGTGAGCATTGGGAACGCAATGGCACAGCCCACCTGCTTGTTGGAGGGTGGGTGCTGGGAGGAAGGACAGTGACATGTGTGCCCTGGCTCTGCTGAGTGTTTATGTGGCACCACGGTCCCTGCTCACTGTGCTGGACTCATGAGTCCACCTGCGAGAGGGTGGAGAAGGAGAAGGTGACAGCCAGGAGTCAGGAAGCAGGGTCATGCTGTCACTGTTGTGTTCATGAGACTCTTTCCTCAAGCAGTGTCTTGGGGATGTGTGGTTCCTGTGGGTTTCTTGTTGGGAGTTGGTTCCTAATGTCATTAAGGCCAGTGGTTTGGTAGCCTGGTGACTGTGAACGGGCTCTGCCTATTCAGAAGCTGCAGCCAAGAAATGGATGGATGACTGGAGCAGGAAAGGCCAGAGGAAAGGCAGCCTGGTGATCATGAGCACCTTTCCTGGACAGAAAGTGATACCTCTGTGTAGCACAGGTCATTTGTGAGTGCAGCATCTCCCCCTGCAGCAGGAGGTCCTGGAGAGTGCAGCTTGAGGGGCAAACAGATGGCTGGATGCTCCAGCCTCAATCCATCACCTTTTTCCAAGACCTAGGCTGGCTGCAGCACAGATATTCCCTCAAACCAAGGCTTTCTCTCTGACAGTTGTGCAAATGAAAAAGTTCATTTTAACAACAAAATTCCCCAGTAAGAAACCTCAAATAATTAGAGGAAACCACTCCAGGGGTATACAATATCTGGTTATGACCTTGCTGAAAACTGAACAGATTATGCTTGTTACATGTGGTTAAACTGGGCCACTAATATTAAGACTGTTCAAAACACAAAATAAATTTTCTTCCGTCAGAGCTTGTGGTTTGGTGTTCACACATTCTAGGCTCCAGTTAAATGATTTACTGTACTGTTTAATGCCTTTCAGCTGTCACTTGCACAAAACGATCCCTTGAATGCTCTGCCAGCAAATAAAGGCAACACTTGTCCAAGGTGGAGTTGGGCCAGGACTACAAAACCCAATGTGCCAAGATAGACAGGAGCAATCATGTAATCCCTTGTGACCCACGCTTGGTACTCAGAAAAGTGAAGACATCACAGCTGTGACTGTATCTGTGAAAACACATCCTTTGAAATACACTGAGACATTTATTCTGCTGTTGGGCTTTGGTGAGTAGTTGCCTTTACAAAGGCTTGTATCACAAGCATGCTGCAGTTCTTTGCCCTCATGAACCCTTCTCTGTTCCTGTTCTTTAAATGGTGTGAATTTTTTAAGTTTTTCTCAAAACTCCTTCACAATAGCTTTTTAAATTTCTAATTCTCACATAGCAACAGGCTGAGGAGAAACAGTTGCCATGGGACAGTGAAAAATACACTTCAGGAGCAGGGACAGAAATAAAAAAGCCACTACTCTTCTCTAATTGTACATTTTAGGGTTTAACATGGCCTTGAGTTCCTTGTCTTGTCCTTGACAAGCTGAAGTCAGGGCATATGACCAAATATCAGTGTATGAACAGCATCTTCCTGTGACTTCAGTTATTACTCAGCTTCTTCCACCTCTGGAGTGAAATTGTAGATGTACTCAGAAATTAAATACCTGCATTAGGATTTGGCTTCAGTTTTGGGAATAGTTTTTGGGTTATTTACCACTTTATATGTTTAAGACCAGACCAAGCTATTAGACCAAATCTAAGGTGACCACAGTGTGGAAGGAACCAAAACCTTGTCTTGCCATTTCTATATGAAGCTTGTAATTTATTTTTTAGCTACTAATGTATCTCCTAGAAGGTCCTGCTTTTAAGACCAGATGATGAATAATCTGCTGCAGTCCTGGTAAAACCTAATGCTTACTAAATCCACTGTTGATAACACCTACCTCAGTTCCAGTCTTAAAATTCTGTAAATGGAATTTTTTCAGACTCAGGAAGCAATTTTGTGAAAGGGAGTTGGTTTTGCAAGTAGTTGAAATGGCTGGGATAATTTTAGAAGATCTCATCCCTTCTGCTGATCTACCAGAGAGCTGGTCCAGCTCGCTTGTTCAGCAGAAAACTGCTTGTTTTTCCTGGTGAGGATAGTGCATGGGATGAAGAAAAAACCTCTCTTCTAGCAGCAGGGAGTGTTTTGGGCAGCCCAACCAGTCCCCCTGAAACAAGTTTGAAGTCTCTCACTGTGTCTCACACTTTTCTATGATTCTGAATAGCTCTTGCAACTTTATTCTGAATTCTCATAAATTTTCTGTGATCTTTTGAAATACGGATACTGGAAGCAGACTGTTTTTTTTTTCTTGGAACTAGTGCTACACACCTTTAATATAAAGATCTTTAAATTTGGCACAGAAAATGACATCAGCTTCACTTCCTTTCTTGCCCTTTCCTGTGAGCTATGATTCAGTACTGTTTGAAAGAGAAGAGAGCCACTGTCAGCTGCTGATTGTTGCTGCCCTCTGTACTTTGATGGGTAACTCATCTGGGAGAACTCTGCTAAACTGGGAAAAGCAGGCAGGATCAAACTGCTTGAGATGGCTCAGAGTCTGGGACAGTCTCCAGCACTTGGCTAACACCACTGGCCCAGAACATGCTGAAAGGTAAATAAACCTCCACAGATTCAGCAGAAGTTACTTCTAGGCTCCAAATACATCCTGTAAAAGAGCCAAGCTACTTTTGTGCCATGTAGCTGTGTTTTCAGATCCAAAGCAGTGGGGCAGCAACTTTATAGCTGCACTCCAGTTTCACAGCAAAATCATTTATCTCTAGTAACTTCACAGATATGAAACAGCAGTGTTGTATCATTGTTTACAAGATGAGGAAACCTGAGTGGAGTGTTACACAACAGATAGGAAGGTGGCAGTAATAATGAAGTTATAATTACTGTTAATTGCTTGCCAGGATTTTAAAATATCCCCCCCCCCACACCCCCACCAATTTCAAAGGGACATTCACTGTCTCGTCTTTTTGAGACCTTAATTGTTGTGCTGGGTATGACAGAAAAACCATACCTCCCAATTAGCCACTTTTTCCATGTAATTATTCCCTCTCTATTTTCTGGAATGTGGAAGGGGACACATACAAAAGGAATGTGTTTTGCTAGGAGATAAAACAGAGTTGGAAAGAAAGACAGGATTCTGCATTCCTCTTTTGATCAAGATGTGTTCAGCAGATCTTTTATCTGAAACTCTTAACCTTTGCTATGGACAATAGAGCATTGCAGCACAGTCAGAGCTGTTGTATGATGATATATTAAATAATAAACTTTAAAAAAGGACAGGAACCTAAATACCTAGCTCATAGCACCTTTTGGGATACTTTCTGTATTTGACAGCTTACTTTTTTTTACCTAAGTGTTCATGTCACTCATTTGCTTCAGAGAAGATTGCTGTGCCTCAAGCATAATAGACTCATCCGAGTGACCAAAACTTATTTCAGTCAAAATACTTCCTCTAAAAACACAAGGAAATATCACATCCAATGCATTCTGCTGGCCACATTGTTGCAGCTCCTCTTCCTTGTGGATGGACCTCAAGGTGCTCAAAAGCACTGTGGTATGATTGTACTTCCAGAGACAAGTGCAGAGTTAAATGTGGTCTTACTGCAATATCAAATTGTTCCACTAAAAAGACCAGAAGTGGTGTATCCTAAACAAATGAAATTCTTGGGGATTTCAGATACTTGGGGTCTATGTGATTATTTATTTGTTTATTTGATGTTACCGTGTTTTAAGACAAACCAAAATAAAGGAAGAGTAGTAGAGAGGAAAAACTGAAATCAGATATTTGATGAAAGGCTGGGAGAGCTGGGGTTATTCAGCTTGGAGAAGATTCCAAGAAGACCTTATGGCAACCTTTCCATATATAAAGGGGGCTTATAAGAAAGACAGAAATACTTTTTAACAGGTCCTGTAGTGACAGGGGCAATGCTTTTTAAATTAAAGAGGGTAGGTTTAGAGTGGACATAAGAAAGAAATTATTGACTATGTGGGTGGTGAGACACTGGAACAGGTTGGTTACAGAGAAGCTGTAGATGCCCCACCCCTGAAAGTGCTCCAGGTCAGGTTGGATGGGGCTCTGAACAACCTGGTCTAGTGAAAGGAGGGAGTTGGAACTAGATGATATTTAATGTCCTTTTTAAAGGACCTTAAACAAACTGGTTTAGAACAAACAAACTGGTTGTAGAATCACAAACCATTCTGCGATTCTACATTACTAAATCATATGTTGTAAATATGTTCAGGAACAACTACCAAAACCCTCAGTGATCCCTGCTTCAGCTCCCTGGTGGCAACAAAGATGCACTTGCAGCTGGCCACTAGACACACTTCACATGGTGTTGCTGTCCACTTTCAAACACCAGCTAGAGGAGTCCTCTGGTGTTGGGGAAGTTCCTACTCTCACTGAGCACAAAGGCACATGGAAAGGAATAGAAACTCCAAACTCACCTCTCCCTAGAAATCCCTTACATCTTGTTTTTAAGTGGATTGCTGTTATGTCGTGACATCTAAACCACTCAGGATCCTTCAACTGTCTAACTAGGTTAACATTTCAGCTGCATTTCAAGCACAGTTGATTCCTTTTAGGAATAAGTCTTGGAGGTGGAACTATCACTTCTGAGTCAGTCTTACATGGGATAAATACAGTGAAGCAGTACAGTCAATTCCTTTATTGTTGCTGTAGCTGTAAAACGGGAGAAATCTTTATGCCTTTACACAAAAAGAGTGATTTAAAAAACACTGAGTGGATTGTGATGAACATTCATTTAACTTTTTTAACAGTGACACCCTCTGGGAGATACATACACTTGGCAATCACTCTCCAGCTAGACCAAGGGGGAGGTGATACCCACAGTGGCCACTGAAGGGTGGAATTGTGCATGCTGAGAGCAGCCATGACCTTAATTAAATGCTCAGACTTTCAGCTGGATTACCCTGATTTGAAGAAAGCCAGAGTCTAGCACACAAGCAGCTCCCATAGTAGCCAAATTTGTCCAACTAAGTCTGGCAATTTGTAGTAGGAGAACTGGGGAAAATTCCAGTCCAGGATCATGGCAGGCTCCATTTGGGCAAGGCTCCTGCAAGCTAGAGATGATGGATAGCACAGAAACTTGATGCACAAGGTATAAACACTGAGGAGCATCCTTTCCAAATACTGCCTGCTGGAGAATTTGTGGAGTCCAGCCGGTCCTTGCCTAGCAGTGAGGCTCATAGGATGTCAGGGCAGGAAGGATGCAGTCAGTACAAGTGCAGCATGCTGATTAAGGGATATAGATAATTAAGGGTTGTAAAGTCAGTGCAGCCAGAGCCAGTTAGCTCTGTAACCCTGCACAGTGCCCCGGTGCCAGCTCCTCAGCCCTAAAATCCCCCAAGCATACACCAGGAAACAAAGTGTCAGAAAGTACTTGTGGGGATGTCCCTCATAAGCCTCTGAACTACTTTTGAGCCGTGGTTTGGCCAGACGGGGTATGTGTGCCAAATCCTCTGGAAAATTCACATTTCTGTGGAAAGATTCCTGCAACGAGGCTGCTCTGTCTTCTGATGGGCTATGTGGAAAGGGATTAAAATGCAATCTCTGCAACTAATATGAATAATAGAATATGGTGTTCTAAGTCAAAAATATGGAGTGGGGTTTTTTTTTAACTTAAAATTGTGAGGGTTTATTTAAATTTAACTTCA
Source organism: Dicaeum eximium (assembly GCA_013396995.1). NCBI lineage: Eukaryota > Metazoa > Chordata > Aves > Passeriformes > Dicaeidae > Dicaeum > Dicaeum eximium. The sequence goes on along the minus strand of VWZP01009096.1, from coordinate 517,991 downwards.
TAAAGACACAAAGATAAGAAATACATCTTCTCAGATCTGCATGTATGCCTTTCCCAAACCGTGCTGTTCTCCTGTTTGTTCTGTGCCCAGTTCAGCTTTGCACTGGTGCCCCTGAGTGATGCCTCAACACCCACTCCCACATTCCCCCTGCCCCAGTGCCATGCTGTGGGCAGTGCAGGCACCAGGGGAATCCTGGCATAACTTCAGACCATTTCAGGCAGCTCCCTCTCTGCTGCTGCCAGATCTCCTGGCAGCATCTGCAAGGAGGAATTTTTTCCACAGTAGGCAATCCCAGTAGAACAGGTGATGTAGAGAAGTGAGAAGAAAGGAAAGGTAACAAATCTGTCCAGCAGAAACAAAGCTGACATTTTTGAATTAATAGCAGAAAGTCTGGCCAAATCTTTAAGTCTGGCTTTTGGAGTTTGAATCTTACAGGCAGCAAGTCATATGGAACAATTCTGAATTTTTTTATTTATAATTTTATTCCTTAATATTCCTTGAGATGGAGCTGAAGCTGGAAGAAGAACAACTGGACCATTCAGCCACAGCACATGGAGAAAGTGTGCTGAGTCCTGGGAGCCAGTGCTGCCTCTGGTCAGAAAGAGACCGTGAGCAGCACCCAGTGTGGTGCTGCTGGGCCCTGCTGCCCTGACCCTCTGCTTGGCAGGTGGTACCAGCACAGGCTGCCAGCTCAGGCACAGCCTGGACAAGAAAAGGCCACAATTCTCTCCAGCTCCCCAACAGTCAGGTGAAAGTGTGAAGAGGCACAGACAGAGATACGTTTGAAATCCAAGAGCGCAGACAAAGCCAATCTAAAATGCAGATTCTAAAAAAACCCACCAACCCCCAAAAGGATGTGCATCACTTCAGTAATGGCAGCAGTACAGAAAAGGCAGTTTGCCCTTAGGATATCTGTTTCTGCTTTCTTTGTGTGCCTTGTGTGTTTGTCCTGTGAAATGTTGTGCACACCTGGACATAGCAGGATGCCAATATTAGATACCCAAATTATCAACTACCATTAGAAGCCCTTTGTAAAGCTATAATTTTGTCAGTTGCTCAAATAGAGATTTCTTCAGTAGAGCTATAGTGCTTTAACATTTTATGTTTCTCCAGTCATTTTCATCACCTTACAGCTGTTGCCCACAATTGCATTGTTTGACATCTTGCTCTGGCTAACTACTTCCAAATATCTTTGAAAACTTTCCAGATATCATTGAAAAGGCAGTTTCTGCCTGACCTATTGTAGTGGATTGGCATTTTGACCTTTTTTTTTTTCTTTGCTATTTTAAAATAATTTTCATCTCTGGCACATTTTTTTTTCCTGATATGTATGTCCTGTCCAGTGACAGAATGTGATAAATTCTGTAGTTTATTTGTGAATGGCAAAATTGCCTCCAACTGGACTTTTTTCTGGAAAATTCATGTCTTCTTTTAGCATTCTCAGTTATCATAGACTTTTAACTTAAAACTCTTGACACCAAGGACTGTCTCTTACACAGGAAACTTTGTGCTCAGACTGGCAAAGCTGTGGAAATTTTGTGTAGATGATGTTATTTAAGAAACAGAGTTGTGGTACAGTGTGCACTTTGAGGACTATTTTTTCCTTTTGTAACCTGATGATATTCTTCTCGTAATTAATGGTATTTCTAAAAATCAGTGGTGAAACTCTGAAAACAAAACAGCAGCATTAAGTGTCTTTTATACTCTGTATAAAAGAATACACTTGCTATTTTTAAGGAAGTACTTTCTAAGAAACTGACAGGAGCAGAGAAAGTTCAGTCAAAATATCTAAGGAATTTTAAGTAAGAATTTTCTGTGCTTTTTACTGCATTGTGCAACAAACCACTTAATCTTTGCTACAGAAAGAACAAAAAGCATGCAAATGTGACATTCATGTTTGTACACAGCTCCTGAGGCATCCCTGGATATACAGAGCAGCTACACATTTAATCTCAACCTAATATTAATCTCCTCCTTCCATCACTTTTAAGAAAAATATCAAAAAATGTTTCCTTCATGAACAGCTCCCCCTAGATTTTCATCACCTAAATGTTTTCTCCTCTGCCTCAGGCTGCCTTTTTTCCATCTTTTTTAAATCTGATTAGGGAGCTTTTGGGACAGCACTGACTGTGGGCAGAGGCTGAGCACCTTTCCTGCCCACATCTCCTCTTTCTGGCCTCGGTAAAGGGAAAAGCCCAGATCTAATGCTTCCAACTATATGTTTTTTTTATTATTATTATTTGTCTCCCAGATAATAAGATTGCCAGAAATACACCATAGCAAGGGTCAGTAATAATTCATTGGATGTTTACTGTTCTTCAGTGCAGACAGAAACCATGTTTCCTGCTTCCAAGCTGCATCAAATTACAAATCACGTAGCCCTTGACTGCTGCAAGAAGCAGCATCAAAGCCTTCTACAGTGTGATCACAACACAACGCAGGACCATCACCCTTGAACAGGAAACATGGCCAGGGCTGGACTATTACCTGCTCAGACAGAGCTGTAAGAAGAATATTCTGAGTACCTGAGGCAGCACAAACTGGGCACACCAACACGGCTGACTGGCAGTGCTGGGGGAAAGGAGGACAAGTACAAGGAGTGAAACACGCAGCCCTCCATGTTATCCCCTCCTTGGCAAAGGCACAAGAAGTTGCTCTTCTGGAACATTTTTAAGATCTGTGGGCCTAAAAGCAGACAGAGGGAAACCAAGCCCACAGTGCCACTCTTTTATGAGGGTGCTCTAGAAAAGCCATGGTCCCAACCCAGTGCTGATGAGACTGCAGGAGGCCACACAGAGCAGTAGTCAAAAAACTAAAGCAGCATCTTTATTTTATACATAACTGTCAGTATAAAAAGTTTATTACATAAGAGCTGTTCTGTTTACAATATATTATGTTGCTTGAAGCTGATGCAGAAACTTCATACATTATAGCTCTACTCTGTTTACAATATATTATGTCGGTTAAATGGCACCACTGCAGTTCTTTTTAATACACAAACTGTAAAGCCAAAAATAACACTGAAGTGAGTTATTCCATTTTTAAATTAAGCAAATTATTTATTTGTTTTTTAGGGAAAAGTCTAAATACACAATTTAAAAAAATTTGCAAAATGCACCTTTCTTTTGTCTTAGGCAGATTACATCTGTAGCCATTGAAATAATTCAGGGTTAGCATCTACAGAGTTTCCTGCCTGAATATTGTTACTTAATTTTTGGAAAATATTTGCAGCTATATAATCAAAAAAGGAAGTTTAGATGTAACTGAAGTATAGTACAAAACACCATCCAAAGCACTGAGAGAAGAAGCCTATATAATCATGCTACAGAAGTATTTATAAAAGTTAAAAGGAATAGTAAGTGTCAGCTCAGTGGTTTATAATGAAGCTAATAAAATTCCAGCCGGTAATCTTAACTGTAACGAACAGCATTTTAACATTCAATCCATGAGAGGTTAATGAAGGCTGTGAACTTTGTGTAACACGACCCATTTCAGATGCTGGAGCTCACCAGATATAATTGGATTCGGGTGGAACGTGCTTCTCCTCGGCCCTTTTCAGGGAAGGCGTGTGCTGCCTGTTCTTGCTGCCTGCCGGCCGCAGGGCGCTCACACCGCTGGCTCCGTACCCTGGAAAATTACCCAGTTCAAGGAAAAAGAATCCACAGAAGTGGGCTCTCAATCCACAGCTAATACTTCAAGTGGAAACTATCTTACCCATTTGAACAAAGGGTTTTGCTTTGCCTGACAAAAGTGCTCACGCCTCTGTTACCATTCAGGATGAACAAAGCCCTGCCAGACAGAAAGATGCTTGGCCTGGCCAGGGAGCCCAGGGACCTCAGCACAGCCAGGCTGTCACTCAGCCTGGGGTTCACCCAGGTTCATGTGTAACCCCCAAACCAGGTGGGTTAGTCATGATGATCTGCCAGCTCTAGAATGGGGCGTAACCAACCCCCTGGGGAGAATCTCCACCAGCTACCTGAGCTGGGCTTTGGTTTATGGCTGAATGCAAAGAAAAAGAACACCAGTGGCCATAAACACCTGAGGGAAAAAAAAGCCATCTGAAACAGGCTTACTAGAGCTGCTTTGTTGTGGAAAATGAAAGTGAACAATAAAAATGGAATCCAAAGTATTATGTTGTAATTCTTTATAGGTTCATTTACTCATCTCATTACTTAAAGCTCGTGGAAATGACTTTGAAAAACTAAGTCCTCTGTTCAATTTTTAAGCACTTCTTTTTTAAGAAAACAGCTTTACCAAAGAGCCATTCATTTGATGGAATATGAAACAAGTCTCTGAAGTTAACTATAAATCTCCTCTCAAGATCTGGTGATGTTTGGTTTCAGTTGAAAAGAGTGAACTGCAGTGCATGCACATTAATGGACACTTAAAATGGGGGTGAATTTTGCCCAAATGTCCATTTCACAGTTTCTTTGCTGAATACAAAGAGAGTTTTGCAGTAGTAAACACAGCAGGACTGTACCCAAACTCCAAGTAATGAAGGATGCAAAACCTTGGAGTTTACAATAATGTGAGATTATTGACTTTTCATCACAAGGAAGGTATGAGCTTTGGTTTTGTTGTACAGGTAATTACTTTGGTGATGATGACCTACAGTATGTATTTGTTTTCATTTGCTATCTGAGTTCTTTTGTACCAAACTTATGAACTTTAGTTTGTATTGGTTCATTTCCTTATATCTTTTTTCTAACCATAACTTATATTAATGGTATTTCTCCTTCAGAGAATAGCATGAATACTTAAACACAAATCCGCTAGGTAACAACAGAAAAGCCGACTCCCAGTTTTCACAGCAAACTTAATTCTTACAGCAAAATCCATCTTGGTTGGATAATACTCAGTTTTTAATTAAAATGCTATATTTATTCTAATACATTTTGATGTGACAAAAATCATATGCATCAACAGGTTTTAATAAAAGTTTAATAAAATTCAGTTGATGCTGCAACGTAAGGTTCACATTCCTTATGGCTAATTGCTTTGTAGCTGCAAAGTTTTTCAACTTTTTTATTATTGACACATAAAACACAACATGTGAATTGGTAGCCAAGAGTGACATACATTGATATCTTTGGGGGAATATAAAGATCATATATTGAAGATCTGCTGTTACAGTACTGTTGCATATGAAACATAAAATTAAATATTAAGTTCTTACTGGATACATCAAATTGTATTTCATATAATTATACAGTACCACTTTCAGTCCAGTGAAATGATCAGTTGGTACAATAGATGGAAAATGGACCAAAAAGCACAACAGAAATTCATTTCAAGAGCTTTAACTTTGCTTTGGGACAATGTATTTTGTATGCTGTGGAACATAGGTGGGAAGAGGAGGAGAAAAATATGGAATTGCTAAGAACAGATCTTGCATAATTCTTCAAGTTTTCCCCAAAATTTCTAAAGGACATTTTACTTTTTCTAAGTTTCAATCAGTTCTAAAACCTGTGAGAGTTTTACTTTTAAAAATACCTACCCAGCATTTCAAAGCTAGCTGTATTACTGAGGAGTATTGAAGGGATTGGATTCATTCCATGCTATGGTTGGAAGACATGCAAGGTCCTCCTCTGATTTATACCAGATTCTGGAATTTCTAATACAAAACTGATCTTGATAAAACACTTTCTAATTATTACAAATTTTTTTAAATTGGTAATATTGGTAAATTTTTTATTGGTAAATTTTTATTTTTTAAATTGGTAATAGGTAAAACTATGGAGTATTGAAAACCTTTGTTTTATTGCTTGGACTAAAGATTAGAGAAAAATGAGTGCGGCATCATTAACGATGCTGGAAAGGCTCTTGAGGCAGTACTTCTGTACAGCATTGGGTGTGTAACACCTCAGCTACGACTCTCAGGGTTTGTTTCTCACTTACTTTTATTGCAGTGTCTCCCGTGCCAGCCTTCTTTGCACTGGCATTTGTTGGGCTCCACACAGGTGCCGTACAGGCCACAGCTGGGCTCGCACACAGCTGTAACAAAGTGAACACATACACCTGGTCTCTTGGCGTGTCATCCAGAGACAGTCACACATTTGCTTTCCCTGCTGTTCCCATGATAGGTTGGTCCTGGCACAGGCTGTGGCTCTCAAAGTAAATCTATGCCTTTGCACTGAGTGCAGTCAGAGCCCTGAGACAGTCCACACTCATCTCTTTACCTGCAAGGTCTGGCTCAGCCCCTGGCAAGAGAATCAGGTTGAACAACAGAGCTGAGCATCCACCAGAACTAGCGGGAGAAGGAGAGTAGTCCCCAGCACCCCACTCACGAACTGCTCTCCTTGTATTTTAACATGGCAAAGTATTGACATTGCATTAAGCATTTCTCTATTACTAAACTGCTGTTGCTGAGCTAACACACTGCTGTTTTATAGAAACTCAAGAATACAGAAGAGACTGTGAGGACACTTCTGTAAAAAAATGTTTCTTGTTTCATAATTTCCTTAAGTCTGGTGTATGATGTATGTCCAGAGAGTAAAATAACTTGAATTACTTTGACAGCAAACAATGAGTACTGATGTTATGTAAAAAAGATACTGCACAGTGAGCTTGATGTTCCCACAAAGACTGATGGGGAGGCTTTGGTACTTACGCTTTGAACACAGGTCTCCCTGGTAGCCTTTGGAGCACTTGCATTTATTCTTACCAGTACATTTGCCTCCATTTCGACAGGATTGATGGCATTTACCTAGAAATTGAAAACATAGAAACAATGGTCTTAGTCCCCTGTGCCTACTGGAGACAAGTGTCTGACAAGCTTGCCTTGTACCTGAAAATCTCATCAGGTGTTAGAGTGTGCACTATGGATCCACCAGGAGAGACTCTGCTGCAAGTCTGTACTTCCAATTTATAAGTGTTCTTCTCTTTTGAAAATATGACAATAATTTGGCATGGCCAAAGCCTGTGTGACCTTGCAGCTTTTGCCTAGGTTTGTGCCACTCTGGCACAAAGAATCCCCTACATGACTGGTCAGTACTGACTGCTGCTCTCCTCAACTTTCACAGGGGAGGCAGCACTGCCCAGACTATGTGGTTCCAAGGAGTGGGATCCAAACCTGAGAGGCCCCAGCAGAAAAAAATCTAGTGACATCTGAGAGCAGTGAGATACTCAGGAGATGACAGGTATGGCTGCTTCTTGCAGACAGTAAATAGATTGGCTGGACCCATCAGCTCATAGCACAGGCTGGGGAGCGCCGTGGTGCTGTGGATGGTGCAATGAGGGATGTTCCACGTGGCAGCTCAGAAACTAAGGGCACATTAAAAATACATGCCCTTCTTTCCTGTTTGCAATGAACAGACCAACTTTGCTAACAGTAATCGGAACTGGCAGACATTTTTCCAAGCTCTTGGTCTGGAAATTACTTTCCTTCACAAACAGACTTTGCCAAAGGCATAGGCTGGGTCAGGTGCTGTTGTTGGTGTAGGAAGTCTTGTTTGGTCCTGATCACCTGAGACTGAGAAGGCCCCTGCTGGTGGAGAACCACACTCGATTTCTTTCTTTCATGCTGGGCATGACACACCAAGGACCTTCCTCAAACTTAACATCCAATGTCCCATCATCAGACTGCCTATACCTTGTTAAAATTTCTCTGCATTACTGAACTAATTAAATCTTCACTCATCTCTAGGAAGGGAAGCACAGCACCCATGAGCTCAGTCATTCCTAGGCTAAGAAAGACTTACTGTCACTTCCCTGGGCACTCTTGGGTCACCAAGAAAAAAAAAACAACCCAACAGTTTTCCCTTTCCCTTTCCCTTTCCCTTTTCCTTTCCCTTATTTTCTTTCTTTTTTTTTAAAGGTATGAACTGAGACCTGCACATCATAATTTAAGCATCAACACTGGCTTGCTGTGCTGAAAACCTCTTTTCATGATCACAGACTTCCCTCATGGGAGCTCAACATCACAGGCAGTGCCTGTTTAGCCCTCAACCCTCGCAGACCTTTGTGATACACATGTGTATTGTCAATATAAAGGAAACATTCATTTCTATTCTACATAATTATTTTAATAACCCTGAAAGAAGATTCATAAGCAGCTGATGGAACATACCGTGCTGAGGAGAGTTTCTGTAAAAGTACAATTCCTCCGCAGAAGCCTCTGGGGAGGGAAACTTTAGGCATTCTAATTCTCAAACATTTGCATCCCAAGTAATTAATGACTGGAGAGAGCAATGCTAAAGAAATCAATGAATTATCCTAGTTCTTTAAGTAAATCTGGAGGATATGGGTTAAGAGATGTGACACCAACTTCCACCAAGTTGCAACAGGCAAGAATTTGGCTCAGCACAGCTCAATTAACTTCAGACTAAGATATTGTCACAGAATGAAGGAAAGAGTAATAACTCTCTCTTTTATTGACTAAGAAATGGAAAAAGCAACAAAACAGCTGGTAACAAGTAGGGGAGGAATCCAAAACAAAATAAAACTCTCTGGATTTGAAGTGAAACACTAATTAGAGACAATGCATACCTATAACTAGAAAAAAATCTGGAAGACTGCAAATGCTTGTTAGTCCTGTAGACTTCCCAGTACACTTCCCAGGAGCCCTACAGAGGGATTCAATTATTACACAAGCACTGAAAACCTAAACCCAATGTTAAAAAAAACAACAACAAAACCTTACAATTTTCAGAAGATGGCTTTCTGCCTGTTGAAAGGTTTTTCCCGCTCATTATTTTAAGAATCCCATGATTGAATGGAGCTGGCCCTGGATCTAAGAAAATGGACTGAGTTGTGTTTCTGCTCTGGTGTTTTTAAGCCTTGTCTAGACTTCTTGCAATCTTCCACTGCTGTGCTGGTGCAGTGCCCAGAGGTGATGACAGCTGTCAATCACAGTCTAACAATTGCAGTCGTGGCTTTACAAGAGCCAGAGTAAGTGCATGGCTTTCCTTGCTCTCATTGACATTGTCCCAGTTTAGGTCTTAGCATACCGTGATCCTGAATTTGCTTTTTTTTCTTTTTGTACAGAAACTAGTTTACTGCCTGTATTTTAATTAATTTAATTTAAGTTTCACAGGTAGGCCTTTCCAGGAAGTCAAAACAGTTGCACTTATCCTAAGCAGCAATAGACAAACATGAGCTTCAGCTCCTCAAACAGATCAATTAAATGGACTATCCTTAATTATACATGCTGTAATAACTGTTCTAAGAATACTCCTCAAAAAACCACCACCAAACATAAACTGCATGCTTCTCTCTTTGAATCAAACTTCAATCTTCATCTGAAAAATGTCAACAATGTTGACTTTTTGGGAACTGAAGAAAGAAATGGGGTTCTGCCAAATAGTCAAATTTGAACTTGATGTAAGCAAAGGTAAATCCTGTGAAAACCCACACTGTTGTTCTTGTGGCATATGATCTGAATTTATATCAATGCACAATCTTTATTAACTTAAAAACAATAAAGCTTTGCTGCTCCTTTTCCCCTAAATTTTTAATCATGTAAAAAGGAGCTGCAAAATGTCTTGTAATGCATAGAGACATGGTGAAACATTCACATACACCTATTGTTAATCTACACATAAAGACTAAGCACAACATAGGTCTTACTATATCTGTGTACTTTCTTTGCACAGTAATTCACTTGTTGTTGTGTATTGGCTGATAGCAAGTTAAGAGTTTATTTCCATGTGTTTCCAAAGTGATAAAAATTTCCTAATTGTGAGGAGAGCTTGTTTCTACTGATGTATATTAAAAAATCAGCATTTACATATCCTAGGCCAAATACTGCTCTCCATGCTCCTGTGAAGGTGGTGGGGAATATCAGTGGGATTATTTAGAGCAGGGAAAGCTTTCCTGCACAGTGTCCTGTTAGAAGTTCTAAGTCCAGGAAGAATGAGCTCTAGTTGTACATCCTCAAGTTACCTTGTGAGGGTAACTTCACATGTTACACAAAAACTGTCAGCTCTTACAGTTCAGTCCTCCTTTTGCCCCAAATATTTTCTTTCCCAAATTATAGTAGCCCTTTCATAGGTGACAGCTCAAACTTAATCTGCTGTGCCCAAGAGTGATTTGCCATAATGTCTGAAAATAGATGCACCCCACAGGCTTGGCATGGCAGCACATCTGTCTGCCACAGGGCATTGCTTGCATACTTATGGCTTGAGGATTGTTACCAAGCCTGGTTACTAGTGAAAACAGAACAGGGCAGGGGGTGAGATGGTCCAGCAATGAACCAAACTTCTGAGGAGGAAACTTGTTTGGAGGCATGTGGCTTCTGACTCTTGGGGGTCCCAAACTGTTGTGTGAGACCCTTGCCCAGCAGAGGGAGGTCACACGTTATCATTCAGGCACTGACACTGGAAGAAGCTGACATAAATGAAAGCAAGCACACAGAGATGCTACTCACTAATTTCACATTGGTCTCCTTCATAGCCTGAAGGACAAATGCATTTTCCCAGATAGAAACACGTCCCTCCATTGAAACAGGTTGTTGTACAGTTTGCTGAAACAAATAAAAGAGGAATGAACTAAGTCATTAATATGAACTAGGAGTAACTTGGACTTACTGTTCTCTGCTGTTCATCATAAATAAACATCAAGTAGGTTGTAAAAGCAAGATCAAGCTCTTTCCATCTGGTTTACAAAGTAAGACTGAAATGCAGTTATTCCTACATAATGCTTTACATGGGCACACACACAAGGCAATATAGAATGAGGAAAGTGAACAATACACAGCAAGCTCTCTGAGGGCAGACTGTGCTACATCTTTATCAACCCCCACTCATAAAGCTCATTGAAGGATTAAGGCACTATTGCTATTGAAACTGCCAGTGTCTAATAAAAGGAGCACAGCCCAGGACTGGAAGCTACTTCTACAAGAGGACACTTCACTACAGTTCTTAAGTAATCCTTTGACTCAAAACAAGCTTCTGTGGGTTTTTCTGTGTGGTGACATAGATGCAAATGCTCTGACTTTCAGCTGCCAAATAACTTACATTGTGTTAGATGTGAATTTTCACCAAACAGCTGGGATTCACATTAATCCTTCAAGACATCACGAGCGTTTAATTGAAGAGCACATTTGAAACATTTTCTAAATGTGGTGAAAGTCTGTTCAAAAACTAGATACAAGACATGAAGGCATTGACACCAACAGTTTGTGCAAAGTAATAGGAAGAATCCCACTATTTTGCTGAAAAGACCTCTAGGACCTTTTGCATTCAGTCTTTACTTCATATAGACCTGCAATGACAAATGTAGCACAATGTTCTGCTCTGCCGTGAGCAGGTCCGTTACATTTCTGCAGGAAATTACTTGTTTTTTTCTACATGGTAGCTTAGACTGTTCCAAATTACTGTTCTGAACAACTGATTGTTGGTTTTTTGCCTTCATGAGCCCCAAGGCAGCAACAAAAAATGAATAGCTTGCATAGTTTTTCATGTGTCCAGATGCAGCCCATTAATGTACTAAATAATTAGTAAAATTAATTTTACTGCAGCAAACTAGAGCTCAAATAGAGATTTTTTTTGTAATTGTAATTTTAATTTTAATTGCAATGTCTTTTTTTTTGTAATTTTTTTGTAATTTTGTAATGTAGATCCACAGTTTTCAGTGGATCAACTGAAGTGATTATCCAAACTATCCTTCCTAGAGCTGGGGTGTATGAATACCTGCAAATTCCTATATTCTTCCAGCAGCTGCCAGGCTGTGCTACAGCATCTATTTTAAGAATCACAATATCTCTAAAATTGACTTACTTATCGCTTGCCTGACTTTCCAAAATGCACTCCTAGAGGGAAACTGCCCCAGGTGAATAAAGAGAGGCTGCTGGGAGCAGAGCCCGGGGGTTCAGCTGGCCTTTGCCTTTACCTTTGTCACAGTTGATGCCGTAGAACCCCGGGGGGCAGATGCAGAGGCCAGGTGTGATGCAGAGCCCGCCGTTCATGCAGCGAGGAACACACAGTGCTGGGGAGTGGGAAGAGAAGAAAAAGCATCACTGGTGGGATAGCAACTGGTATTTAAATACATGCCACATTGACTCCTTAAGCTTCTTCTCCTTCTGCTTATTGTTCTAAGTCACCTTTGCAAAGTGGCTCTGGTAGGGGGTCAAATCTATTATATCTTTGGTTTGTATCTGGCAATTTCTCTATAGTGCTACTAAAAACTGTAGGCTAATTCAAGTTCAAATCTGATTCCATATGTAAGCAGAAATTGCCTCTTGTGTAGTTTAATACCAGACAGGGGAGAGCAAAGTACCCACATACACCTACACACTCTGGATATTTAAAATCCCTCCAGACAAGTTCTCTCTATAACTGTATTCTGGTTCCTCAGCTGTGCAGGCAGGACTATCTCACAGGGGTCAGTAACTCAGTGGGGTTCCCAGGCAGGCTTTATAATGAACCTGCCCTATTCCTGCATACCTGAGCATAAGCATGGCTACCTAATTTTGGCCAGGAAAGCCTGCTGCACAGCCAAACTGTTCTGCATGCTCCTCTCCTCTGGAGCCCCTATGCTCTTCCAAGACCTCTCTGCCTTGTGGCCACTCCAAAAGGCTCTTCAGGGAGGCATGTTAGGGGGCAGTGCTTCACTTTGTGGTTGCCCACAATTGGTACATGCAGCGAGGTTGGGTCCATGCTGGTGAGTTAAACAGCACCCAGGCACGGGGCCAAATGGCCTTGTGAAATCATCTTGTGAAATTGTTGGTGGCTCGGCTTTGTCCCGGCTGACCAGCAAATCCTCCCGGCACAATTACCACAGTCCTGGGATGAGTAGTCACCACAGGCTCCTCCCAGGAGGCAGTTTGTAATGGGTTTGTTGGAAGGTAAGAGTTTATTAAACATATGAATGTAAGTTGTGCCAGTTGCTCTCCAGGCTGGAGAACAGTCCTTGATCCTTTGTATTTAATATTTCTGAAGTAGCCAGAGTGTCTGGGAGTGAATGATTGTATGGGAGTAGGATGCCCACTGGGATGGGTATCTCCAGTCACCCTAGGGAGGGACTGCCACTGGGAAAAGGAAGGGAGGGATAGGAAGAAGATCTAGTTTCCTTGCCAAGTCACACCAATTTCCCGGTTCTTCACTCCTGGAAATGTTGCTTTAGGCTATTATCCACTCATGGAAGAAAAAGAGAATCTTCCCTTCATCTTCTCATTTTTGTTTTCAGCCTGCTTACAAATCTGATCTTATCTGCAAATAAACAAAGGCAGAGCAACTAAAGCACTGTGCTTTGTTTCACGCCTAGCCCTCATTAGCAGAAGAATTTTATTTAATCTTCTTGCCAGATGGATTTCATGTGGTTAAGGATCACTTAACTATTGCATCAATTTTTGTTAAAAGCAATTTGTGAAAGAGAAAATATTTTTCATGTGAGCAATTTGTATTTCCACTAGACCATGGATGACAATAACAATTCCTACATGTTTGAACCCAAAATATATGAGTCTTCAGAATAGGCCATTCTTAATTTTAGGAGAGCCTACAGTGCAAGAGATACAGTTTTCTTGAGATTGTGGTAAAGAAGACAGTTGAGATTTTTTTACTAAATTACCTTTCTCACAATGAGGCCCGTAAAATCCATCAGGACATTCACAGACATGTCTTTCGTTGCAAACCCCTCCATTTCTGCATCCTCCTGGACATTCCGCTTCATGAAAGATAACAACAATCTAAATTAAAATGTTATATACTTCAGCTGCCTGACAGCTTCTCAGTAGGATCAGTATATTTCTTTGACACCAGAGTTAAAATATTTGCTGGCAGACAAACACTGAAGAAATGGAAATTCAGCTAAGATTTCTTCAAGATAAAGTAGTTTCTCTTTTAGTAGTCTATAAATAGATGTTCCATCACATGGGTGATGCACTTGTTGATGGACTCTGCATTTTCATTGCTCTACTGCTCTATAAGTGCATGAGCAATGTGGATGCCCTGCTCAGTCCTGTACTTTCTTTTCTGTGTGGAAATGAGCAGGCAACTTAGTGCAGAACTTGCATGGCTGGTTAGACCTACCCTTAGTGTGCAGGACCAGTTTTGATTTCCGCAGCCTGAAGTAGATGTCACTGCAACTTGCATTGCATTAATTACCACATCTGTTACTACTGAGGTGACAGTGATGAAATCTATGTTCATATGAAAGAGTGAGCATCAAGGCTAAATGGAAGAAGGCCAGAAAGGAAGATGAAAGCACTCCTGCACAGCAGTTCTGTATCATCATCAACTCTCATTCATATCTCAATTATCGATCAAATACGTAAAAGCATTTGGCAACACTGGCAGGATTATACAAGGATCAGAGATACTTCTGGGTGCCACCACCACCCTCAAAACACCAGAGTCCATCAAACAAGAAGGCAAACTAAAGCAAGCCCTATGGAACACCATCAAAAAGGGCTGTTGGGTAGAAAAACAATTACTCAAAAATACCTTCCCAGATCCCTCACAGAGAATAAGGCAGGCAGGAGTGACTGCCTATTCCCATCAGAAAAACTTAACATCAGAGGGATCAGTGGTAGGCACAACCTCCTCATCTAGATGCTCTGTTGTGTGACATTCCAAGTGAGAAGGTTCAAAATCTCTGAGGTAAAATGATATGCCTTAAAAGTAAAGTTGTTTGCAGCCGTAAAGGTCCTACTGTGTTCTAAGAATGTATTCTAGGACTTTTTCTAGCAATGCTTCTCTCTTTGTACTCAAATGCAGAGCTGCTATTCATTACAAAAAAATGCATGCTTAAATGCATACCATTTCAAGCAGAAAAATAGGAAAACATGTATTTTTTCTTTTTGACCACCTCTTAGCCACAACAAATCCTCTTTTATCCACAAAATTGCTCCCTTGGTCCCCTCTGTTCCTCTGCTGGGGCCTTTCTGTATGGCCAAGAATAACTGGAAACTGTGACTTGAGCCCTGACAGGAGCTCTTCACCATGTATGATACCTTTCAGAGGAAGGAAACTCACACCTACTCTAACACCAACTGCTAAAGACATTCTTATCCTTCTCAGCATCTGTCCCAAAACACGGCTGTTTCCCCCTTACTAGACACAGGGCAGCAATGGGAGTTATTCCAGTACGGGCTGGAAGAGATGATGTGAGAAAGCTCCTCCTCTGCATGTGCCTAAAGTTTGGGAAATCTTCCTTGTGTCTCTCAGCTGGCTCCATGAACAAAGGACTGGGACAATAATCAACCCCAGGTTTCTTGAGAGGTCATATGATGTACTACTAAATTGTTAGATATTACAACTTGTATAAAAATGGTAACAACAAATAATAACACAGAAATGATAACTTGGATGAATTCTACTGCTAAACTGAATTTGGAGCCCTTCCTCTTTAAGCCACTATTTTCCAAAATACACATCTGTAACTCTGCTGTCCCTGTTACCCCAATGCTATTTCCAAAGTTTATTAAGTTCAGTATCTTTCAGCTGAACTGAAAATAAAAAGACAGGAAAAGTTTTGTGTTGTATTTACACTGGACACACAACTTCATACATGAGAACTGATTGATCTTGTGTCCTTTAAGCCTCCATTTTTCTTCCTGTTTCTCTGCCCACTTCTTTTTCCCTCCTCCACTTTCCCTGGGCTAATTGGCAGCAGCAAGGCTTCAAAGGAGACAAGCAGCTTTGCTACTTGGGCATAGTGAGGTTTCAAAGAATAAACAGCTCTTGCTCCCACTGCTCTCTCTTTGAAGCCACACTACAGCCAATTATCTCAGAGAAAATAGTGCAGAGACAAAAATGTGGGCCTGTGAACGAAGATTTAATAGGAGAAGAAAAAAATCTTGTTCTTTGTACATTAGCCCTGCCATGGGTTAATTTGATACAATTGCACATAATATGGGCTAATTATCTTATCTTAGACAATGATTTTTCAATTCCCATAGCCTCAGCTTAAAGTGATAATTATAGTTGTTTGTGGTGTATCAAATTAATTCAGAAAGTCTTATTACATAGTGGTTATGGTTCATAGATCAACTGATTGAATAAGTGCTCTCCCTTCCAAGCAAACACTGCAATAATTTCATGGTGCTCTTCTTCTCCCAGCTTGTCCTCTGTGTGCTTACTGCTTGATAACTGGAAGTACTGGACACCAACTTCCACCATTTTACCTGTATCACAAGCCAGGAGGTTGCACCTGAGCTACAGAGAAGGTAAAGCCACGGTGTGCAGAAATTCTCTGATTTAAGATTTCAGTATTCAGTTTGGATGTGCAAGTTTGAGATTTAGAGAACTAAAGACACCAGGTCAGAACTAAGGCACTGACAGCATGAATTGATGCCAGTGTCCCCACCATGGTTCCCAGAAAGTCAGTTCCACAGATGTTGTGCCATTTCTGAAATGTTAACCTCAGCCTGCTTTCACAGCACTAGCTCTCCTCCAAGCACCTCAAATCATTTGCTAACAGGGGCTTTTCATATGATGTATCTCTATCAATGTCCCTAATGTGATGAGCAGGGAACAGGAGGAGGGAGAAATGTCTCCAACCCAGCCTGCTAAGGGAGCTCAATAAGAAAAGGCTCAGTAAACATGTAATAAAGGATCAGCAAATGCACACAGAGCCAGAAAGCCTGGAATTCATCATGATTGCTACGCATTGTGTGACTTCTTTATTTCCATTCTCTCTAGCTCTTATCCCAAATGAAACATAAGACAGTTATGTGACCTGGTCTAACAGCATTCCAGCATGTTTTCTTCAGTGTTACCTTGCTGACAGGTTTTAAAGAAGATGGCATTCTGAGGGGTCTGGAGAATAATATTGCCTTCTGAATTCATTATGATCACATTCACTTCAAATGCAGCGACCCCATCCTGTTTTCCCAGGCAAGGAAATCCAACCTGAACAACTGAAAGGATAATAATACCAATAAGACTTATATTTACATGCACAGTTACATATACATATAAAAGAATACATTGAAATACTAAAAAAAAATTATTATATATGTATTTAAACTTTGAAGGAATGCCATTGATGAAAACTTGTAACACAGAGACACACAGATCCCTTCATTCAAAGGTGGCTCCAGGCTTAGAAATAAAGCAGGAAAGAAGAGCTTGTTCTCATTTGCTGAAATTACCGCAAGAGTGTTTAACACAGTGTTTAACACACAAGACAATGATCTTAACACAACCACACTTTTCTTGCAGATTAAGAACTCACTCATGTGGAGGTATCTAAGGATATATCAAAACAGACTGAACCCTATTTCTAATTTTCTGAGTTGAACTGCTCACTTCTGAGTCTAAATTTTTATGCTGTCATATGACTTCTGTAAAAACACATATTTTGGAGAAAAAGTTACTTAGGTAAGTTTTTCTGGTTCGAATATTGCAATTATTACCTAAATAAGATACTGATCTAACCAAAACTTACTCCATAAAGTGCTGACAAAATGGTACACTTGATAAGTATGGTCATGGGTACATTTTAAAAAGAGGACATAGACACCTCACTCTGACAGAACAAGTTAAGCATAGTGACAGTTGGACATTGCCTCTCCAGGAAAAGTAGCCAAACACTTTGGAAATACAAAGAGTTTAAGCAACTAATTAAGGCCAGTAAATCTGGAGTATTTTAATGATGAAGTAAGCCCAATACCTCAGAATTATGGAATTCTCTGCTGTGATTGTCACAAGAGATCTTAAATAAACTTCAGATGAAATAATTTTATCTCTTTTCTTCAAAATTGGGTCTTCTTAGCTGCTTGAGAAGTCAAATCCAACTAATAGAAATTGTTTATTCCTTTCTTCTGAAGCTGGTTTGAAATTTCTGAATAAAATTCAGAGCTAAAAACCCTACATTTGGGTTGTTTTAGATTGCTTGTTATAAAAATTTTGCCAGCCATAATTTGGCCATTTTTGTTATTTGGTGCCTTGGTAAAATACAGAATAATTCATTGCTGAAACACATTCTGCTTCTGGTAAGTCCTACAAACTGAAAGGTCCCTTGTAGTTCTCATTCTAAAGCAATTACACAGTCAAAGGGCTTTTGCACCAACCTTTGCAAAGACTAAAACCATGTGACCATGTGGCAAGAAGGAAACTCTTACAGTAGATTATTTAAAAAGACATTTTAAATGCTGTGAACTTCTTAAACTGTAGTAACCTTCTTACAGTATAAGTGCTTGGGTTGGGATGTGTTTTAGTTGAACAAATTGCAATGGGGAGGAAGATGTGGCAGACTGTTAATGACAACACTATAGCTGTATCTAGATTTCATTGAATTGTTAGCAACCCCTGAGATTTGGCTGTGGTTTAAATGCCCAGGGAAAAACCCAGCAATGCATCTCTAGAGTCCAAGGCAACTGATCATAAACCTTTAATTCCAGCACTGCCCACTCTGGAAATTTTGGACTTATCATGTGTCTGAACAGCTAGGCACACAGATATGCAGTAAAGGACCCTCCTGTGAGTAAAAACCACCTGGATCCTGACTGAACTCTGCGGTGGGTCAGAGCTGAAATAAAGCCCCTAAGCTCTTCCTGAATCTGCATTTTTCTGCCTGTTTAAATAATGCTAAGTACCCACCACCTGCTCCACAGTCCAACCAAAGCACAGAGGGAAGTTCCTTGTATCAAAAAATGTGGCCATGAGCTCCTGTGGCCTATCACAGTGCTGACCAGGACCACAGTAGGGCAAACCTCAGCTCTGGTCCCTGCTTCCCAAATTCAGGATGTAGTCTACATTTGTCCATCACTGGCTAAAAACAAGGAGAGGGAATCACAGATATGGACTTCTTTCTGTTTACCATCCTCCCACCACCAGGCCAGCAAACAGCCTCTCCTGCACATATACATTTCTTTGTCCTCTGGAGCACTTGAATCTAAGGCTGCAGAGCATATGGCTCTAACAGGAACAAGGAAAGTTTAACTAATTTGAAAAGGGACCTAAGGAAACCTAGCGACTTAAATCAAATTTAATTTTAGGTAGTAATTAGAATGCTCCCTAGAATGCAGAGGATGGAGGTTTAATACCTTTTGTCTGTGAGGTCATGCCTTTTCCCTCTGGTCAGGAAACCGAGGTTCTCTAAAGGTTGTCTTCAGTAGAAGCAGGTTGAGAGTAACTCCTGTACGTCTGCAAGCCCTTCAAGTTTGCAAGCAATTGCCTTACCCACTAAGCAAATATGCCAAGGCCAACAACAAAAACCACCTTTAGTCTCGAGTGGGACAGCTTAAGGGACATCTCTGAATGACCAATCTCAACAGAAGCAGGCATGAAAGGTCTGGAGAGGAGTGGGAGCCCATACAGAGCCCTGCAGCCCACTGTCACTCTCTACCAGCAAGGCAGACAGAGCAGAGATGGTGTTGCACTCAGAGAAGACACTGATTTCTGCCACTGAGCTTGGAGAGATTTTCAGCATCTTTGGATGCTCAGCACCTCTATTTTAATGTCTCAACACCAGCAGTGGGCAGGCAGAGGTCTCCTGAGCCTGGCTGGTGGGCTGTGGGGGCTGCATGGAATGCACAAAGCAGCGCTGTGCCAGCAGCCTGGCCACACCAGCCTGCACCAGCACTGCACTGCCTGGCTCAGACAGGGACAGGAGGGGCCAACTCAGGTCACTTAGGGGGCCGGCTCTTTCTCAGTCACATTGCTTCTGGGCACAGACCTATAGCTGTGTTTACCTCTCTGAGTATGGTGTTCAGGATGTTAATCACTGCCACAAAAATGACTCGCTTTGTTTTGAACTTGCTAACCTCAGATTGAACCACTGGACCTTCACAGGCTTTCCCCTGAAGTCAGAAATGAGCAGCCAGCTGCTTCTCATTGGACAGGTATCCACATTCCTCCTAAATATCTTCTTTTGCACAAGCTGAGAAGTCTTAGCTCTTTAAGCTCCCACTGAAAAGCATTTTCTGCAGCCTTCTTAGCATCTTACCATGTGTTTAGGTGTAACAATGTCCATGTTGTAAGCACTGAATCAGGTACCAATTCTGGGACTTGGGAGTGGGTTTTCAAATAAGTCTAAGGCACCTAGGTGATTTAAATCTCACTTAAATCCAAGAAGAATTTGGTACCTCATCTCAGGATATACTGAATTAGAGAAAGCTAAGAGAAGGACAAGGCTGCATCCAGTGAGAAGCAATTGAGTAGGTTGTGACTTTTCAGTCTTGCAAAGAGAAAAAAAAATCAGAGGATACATAATAGATGTGTACAAAATCACGGATAGGATGAACAGGATAGATTGACTACTGTCTCTACCAGTGCAAGGACCAGTGCCCCTCAGATGAAGCTGTTGCAGCCAGACTTGAAACAACAGGAGGGGATCTTCATGCCATGGATGGCAGTGAACTCCTTGCCAAGGTGATTGGAGATAACAGAAGATGTTATGGACTCAAGGAGAGCCTGGAGAAGTACTAGAAAGAGAGACCCACATGGGCTTATAAAGTAGACAAATCACTTAAGACACAGGAAATCCTCTAAGCTGAAGGTAGTAAAAGCTGAGAGGGTAAACAGAAGCATATGCTTCTCCTCCTTTTGCTCTTCCACAGGTCTTCTTATAGCCACCAGTGGCTAAAAGGCAAATACAGGCTAGAGAGGCCTACAGCACTGAAACCATTCATATGCCTTATTTGGAGACAAATATCCTCAAAGAAGTTCCAAGAGTCCACTGATTTTTATAAAACCACTGGGTTCAATTACCTCTGAATAAGGTATCTGTTAATCCTCATTCTTGTTTCCCTCACTCATGTTTACTATAGTTCTCTTTCCCCTTTTATTTCTCCTTAATTGTCTTTAAGGGCAATTAATTGTCTTTGGGCTAAAACACTTTTTCAAAAACTACCGACTGTTGATTTGTTAGTAAATACAAGCTTGTGGTTGAATTTCTTCTGACACCTGTATGTATAGAAAAATGCATTTGTAATGCAGTAGATCCAGGCAAACTAGACTAGATTTGTCAACACTGTCTTGCCAACATTTAAATTATAGCAATAACTACAAAGCAGCAAACAATCACTGCCTTTATAGCATGTATTTACATATGACTACTTCATTAATTTTGGCCAGCTAACAGGGAGTATAAAAAACCCACCATCATAGTAGTGTCTCACCACTAAGAGTGTACATGCTTCAAATAGTTATGGGTACTGAGCACTGGA
This sequence comes from Dicaeum eximium, assembly GCA_013396995.1. Taxonomy (NCBI): domain Eukaryota; kingdom Metazoa; phylum Chordata; class Aves; order Passeriformes; family Dicaeidae; genus Dicaeum; species Dicaeum eximium. Next base: position 496,936 of record VWZP01009096.1, on the reverse strand, counting down.
ACACCAAACAGGACTTAAATACTGCTTATATATACACCCAGTGCAGTGGTGCCCTGCACACAATCCATGTAAGGGAACACCATGGACATGCCCTTATTAGTCCTGGAACTGAGGTACCAGTGCTGCCAACAGGGTAAGTCCTTTTTGGCTTTAGTAAAGTCTCCTGTCATGATGGTTAACAGACCTTCTGCTGCAACTATGAGCTCTCCTCTCTGGCCTTCTGCACTTTTAGGTTAAGTTTTCCTAAACTCAGTCAGAAAGGGGTAATTTTGGTCTAGTCTTTCTAGATAGTTAAAAATTAAAGGAGAAGCTAGCTTATATTAGAGAGTGCTTTTCACATATCTCACCTGCTTTATATGGAGATGGAAATAATGCTTAAAAAGAACTTGGCCTTTATGAATTTTAAGTTGCTTTTAAGTATCTTTATTTGACATTTATTTGGCTTGGAACCAATTCAATTGCAGCAGTTGTGGTACAAATATCATAGCAGCTTTCACCCAAATCTATTTTCAGTACCACTCCTTCAATCCACACTGAATGGAGAGATGGAGAGACCAATCATTCCTGCTAAATTCCAGCTGTCATGGCAAAAAGCTGTATTCAAACATCACTTCAATGCCAATCTACTGCAAGCTGAAAATGATGAATATTATACACAAACCTTCAGAATCTATCCACTGAAAAAGAGAGAAGGAATAATGATTCATCCAAGATGAAAACTTGTATATCAGTCCTTCATTTTTCCAATCCTCCTGTTTTATTACTCATTTCTTTCCCACACTTATCCCACAGGTTGGCTAAGGCAATTTGGGAAACAATGATCACTAAGACATTACTGTCATCAAGATATGCATTTCTGCCTTCCTACCAGAGGCTACCACGTATGAACCCTGAAACAGATCCCATAAACTGTTACACATCCACTTCAGAGCTAACTGGATTCAATAATCTCTCATGGAAAGCTTTTTTACTCAGCTCACTACACACCATGGTATTTCTGGAGCACTTGCATTGGCTTGGGCTCAGCCTCTGCTGTAGAGCTGTAAATTCCAGTGAAGGATTAAGAATGCACAACTAAGGGATAAATGATAAATGATAATATCCTAAACTAGAACTTGTGTCTTTGAGCTGAATGCCTGATGACCCCAAATGAGAACAAAACATCCACAAGCTGCAACTTCTGAGAAACAGAGTAATTTGATAACTTTTCTGATAGTGATCAAAGAATTTGTTTTCCAAAAGTTGTACAACTTAAGTAATAGCATTCATGAATTTTATGCAACAATTTTGCACAAACTTCTGCTGATTTATCTACACATAAAAGCTTCATGTGTCTTGGCTCAGGCAAAATATGCTGCTGTACTTAGGCAAGGCAATTACAAACTGTTTGGTGCCAAGCACTGTGGCAAGCATTGCTTTAGGCAATAAACTTCAGAACTACAATTCATAATGAAATATTTAGACTTTACTGGCTGTAGAATATTTTTTACAGAAACAAAATTTATACTATCAACAGTACAAACCTGATGCTTTATGAGGAACTGTTCCAAGCAGGGGGATATTTATAGTTGGATCAGCCATTATGCCTTTATCCAAAGAGTGCAAAGACAGGAATTCATAGTAGTACTCGGCCTATGACAAAATAAATGAAAAATCTATATTTATTTTAATTGTATTCACAGAAGCAAACTATTGAGCACATAAACTATAGCAGAAAAATACTACACTTTTCATGATGTCATTCACTGGACTAGTTTCTATAATTTCCCTGAGTGGTTCTTAACCTAAACATAATTTTCAGATAATTTCCTCTTATTTAATAGATTGCAAGTGACCATACAGTAATCAGCATGCAGCATATCAGCGAAGAAAATGGAACACATATAATGGACAAATGTTTTACAGAGAAGACGTTTTTTATGACCCACACCATTCATCCAGCAGACAACAAAAATATCTGAACACTAAGCTCATTCTTAAAGCTGTTTTTTAGGCAGAATCTTCTGGAACTGACTGGTGAGCCTGGATGACCTGCCTGTACCAGGAGTGCAGTTTAAAGGGCATAGGCATGTACAAGTGTGCCATGAGATTATCCAGATTATTGCTCTTGGTTGATCTGCAGAGCACAGCGCGTTGCCTCGGGCAAACAGTGCCAGGCAGTGAGTAGCCACACTGCTGGAGCACCACAGCAGGACACATATCTTGTTTACAGCTCTGACACTGCCTCGTACAACCCCACTCCATTACATTGTTCCAAGGGTGGAGCCGAGAGCTCTCCTCCAAGAGCTCCTTCATGTCCCTCATTAACTGCAGCATCAATGATCTGTTTTGGCGATCCCTAGAAAGTGTCAGCACGATTTAAAAACTACTTTCCACCACCTTAATCCTACCCCCAATAAGCACCTGCATGGTGGCACAGACTGTAGGCTCTGGTGCTTTTGTCCATGGGAGCCTGGCCTCTCTGTTGGGCCATCTGTTCAAGATTTCTTCACATTTGATGCAAAGTGCCATTGTGTCTGCAGTGTGGCTGTACACACCACGTACACCTGAGATCTATGCACCTTGGCCAGTCACCAAAGGCACCCACTACTGTCACCAGCACAACTGCTGGTGTGCAGAGCAAGTGGAAATTAAACTTTTATGTTAAATTGTGGCATCTCATTTACCATGAAGTACACAAGGGATTACAGGTAATTCTATCTGCTGGTCTCAGGTAAGAGATCTTAGTATGGGCACTGGCAAAAATGTGTTTCCATCTACACACTGACAGTAGACAGTACTGTTCTGTCTACCTTTTAGATAAAACAATGCAGCAAAGAGAGATTAAAGCCAAAATTTGGGCTGATAAATGGTAGCTAGTTTACGTCTGTAAGATGTCTGTCCATGTCCTTAGCCAGAACAAGGTTCTTTTTCTGCTGTAATATCCTGTACAAGAAGAACATGGACTTAGTGGCAATGAAGAGCCAGAAAGATGATCAAGGGACTGGAGTATCTGATGTACAGGGAGAAGCTGAGAGAGCTGGGGTTATTCAGCCTGGAGAAGGCTGATGTGGGATCTAATCAATGTGTATAAATAGCTGATAGCAGGGGTGTAGAGAAGATGGACCCAGGCTCTGCTCAGTGGTGACCAGTGATAGGACAGGAAGCAATAGGCACAATACAGAAAACTCAGTTGGAAACTGAGGGAACACCTTTTTAATGTGTGGGTGGCTGAACACTGGTACAGGCTGTCCAAAGAGGTAAGTAGAGCCTTCCTTTGTGAAGATGTTCAAAACCCAACTCAACACAGTCCTGAAGTGGCTCAAGATGACCCTGCTTGAACAGAGGGGTGGACTAGATCATCTTGAGGTCAGACTCTGGCCTCAGATCAGTCTCAGCCTTCCTGTGATTCGGTGCTTTGCTAACTTGAACAGAAGCCCTGGCAGGCAGTGAGAGAGCATCTCCCTTTAGCTCCTGATGACACCAGAAAAGCACTGATGACCTGGGCAGAAAGGTTGCTATGAAATTCCTGATCAGCCCTGGCAGCACATCTACTTGCTCTGTAGGGACAGTAAGGAGACCTCATAACAGAGAGGAGATGGCATAAGGGGCTACCCTCTACATGGACACTTCAGAGGGTGTTGTGTAGGCACAGAGACCTCAGAGGAGGACTTGCAAAACAATAGGGCAGGAAACAATGAAAGGTTTTAAGTGGGGGTTAAACACATGGAGTAAATGTGTGAGGGAGACAGGACATGGAGAGAAGCAGTAAAACCAGAGATGAAAAATGAAGTCTGGGGTAATGTTCAAAATGCTGCTTTTAATTAAAGAAATTTTTTTTCCAATACAATATACCATGCCAAAATATGAAAAAAAGCCATAAAGTCAGATTGTGAAAATTTTTGTTTTCAAATAAAACTTTGGTTCAGAAAAATAATTATGTCTCCACACATCTATAGAATAGTGCAGTGAGTGAGTCAAGGCTCCACTGTCTGTTTCTCATTGGTTAGCTTTGATGTTTGGTTGTATCTAAACCAGGTCATAATGAGTTATGACCTGGGATATCAAAACATTATGTTCTTACTAGTCTAGTAAACAACAACTGGTAACTAGACCAAATAGCTCCACCCCCCTCTTTCCATTCCAGACACACTTTTGTAGAAGGTCAGCCTGTGAGCCAGATTCCCAATTCATAGGAAAAGCACAGGAATCTCATTTTCTAGAGCCAATTTTCTAGAGCCTAAGGATGAAGGCAAAAAGGCAGTTCCCCATGGAAAAAGGAACCCATTGCATAAGCCACAATACTCACTGCTGCTCAAGGAAGTAATTCCTCTAACCAGGGTAGAGGCGTAGCAGTGGTTAGTGCCTGGGGCAGGAGTATGTTCTGATGGCTCTTAAAAAGCTGGGAAGAGACATTGCACAAGCAACAAGCTGCTCAGGAGGAAAGCCACACGTTGCACTGGGGAGAGATAACTGCTCTCACCATTTCTCTGCAAGGGTTTGTACATCTGCTGAGTTGACAGAAACTGAAATTCTTTAAATGATAGTATCTAAGAGCTGAAACACCTCAGGTAGATCCAGCTAGCATAACTTCAAAGTCGTGTGCTGCAGAGTATGTTTGCAAGTCAAGTGTGCTGGACTGAGTTGGTTAAATTTTGACATAAAAGTTATATTCAAAAGTCCCAGTCTACAGAGGCTGCAAGTGAAGCAGAGTAGTTTAACTCCTCAAACCCGTGAATCTAAAGCACGATTTGACTGCCATAAATCCTATCTATTTAGAGAAAATCTGTCCTGACACAAACCCTACACTGAGTCTCCAGTATTGTCCTGCTGTAATTGGAGTTGATTGCCAATTAACTTGCATTAATCATTATGACTGAAAAGCAAACAAAAAGCAAATATTTGATCAGCAAATATTTACCATGCTTCAGCCTACCATGAAATTCAGTGATGCTGGTTAATTGAAGCTATAGGTTTGTGCAATTAGAATATTGCCTAGTGACTACTGTAATTCATGCTGTAAGTGGTCATCGTGAGTGACCTGGTAGTGAGAACGAAATTTGCTTGGATATTTTTGGCAGATAAAGTGAAAAAAATCCATAATCTGTAATCCCTTTTCCATTATAAAGGGCTCTCATGTTTTTCATGTTTTGTTGGCTTTTTTTTTAAAGCTGGCCTATGAACTCTGGCATGTGAAGGTCTAAATTTCATAGTGAAGCTAAATCTTAGAGGAACGGTGTTGTCAAAGGTGGTGAAGAAAATGAGGTTTGCATTAAATTGCTGATCATTGACAACTGCACACTTTGCATGGACAAAGGACTTTTGGCTTGACTTCAGGAAGCACCTGAGGAAGAGTATGCTTTACTTCTGTGGAAAATCTTTGTTTGAGATTCTCAGAAACTGAGGCAAGGACCCCTGCAGACCCTGTGTGAACAGTCTGGGAAGTTGGTGCTTTCAGGCAGCAGGTAGCCCCAAGCAGCTACCCTTTAACAGTTCCCCATGTGGGTAAAGCAGAGAGAGGAAATTTCACTTTAGGCAAATAATTCCTTGGTTGGGATTAACTTTTATGGACTTTGAATGGCTGTTTTCTATAAATCAGAGGAATTTAAAAGGTTATAAAAATAATGAAGCACTCTAACAAGTATCGTAGAAAACATCTGTTGGCAGTTTGGTTTTAAATGATATACAGTTAAAATTCCTACAGATTTCCCTTCCTTGGTTCAAGATCTACTGCATTGAAGTCCTCTGATCATTCAGATACCATGTTGTTTCTGCCTGGTTTTTTCATGTTTTATCAAAGAATTCACAATAATATGCTTTATGTTTTCTTCATTTTATGTGATAGACATAGAATTGTAGTACCTAAAGCAAAGCAGAGTAGCTTGAACTGTTGTATGTCATGGTTCAATAACCTAATGAAATCTGCACCCTTTCTAATTAAGAAGCAAATGTATGCTAGCTTTGGAAGTACATGTAAGAAATTAACTATATTTTCTTCTCATTATTTTAACGAGATCAGTGCTGAATGTTCTGTTATCAATTAAATGACAAATATATCTTAATGCCAATTTTCTACATTTAAAGAAAGAAGCACATCAAAGAAGTTCCTTTTTATCCCAGCTCCACGAATATTTCTCGCTATGCACACACTGGAAGATTCTACCCTGCATTATCCATAGCAGATGCTCACAGCTGCATATGCCATAAATAAAGTCACAAAGTGAGACAATGTATGTGTTTGTTAGGTGTTTACAGCATGGACCATTGCTTCTCCAAGATATTAACTGCATTAGGTCAGAGAAGTTGGTCTGTGTTCCAAGATGAAGCACGAAGCAAAGTGAGATGAATTCCAACAAAGATTATCTGTACTGTGCATACCAGGCTATTGAAGGAGTCTGGCCAGAGTGGGAATATGTACATGTGTGTGAACATTTTGTTACTGCCATGCAGTCTAGACACTGCCATAATGAACAACATAAAGGGGCTTCCTTAGACAAGCAGATAATAAAGTGTCTGCCTACAGACTGCCTATTTTTGTGCTAGGGACAGAGCCCATTAATTGGTTCTGTCACAGAGTGGTAAACCATTTTTCACACCTCAGTGTAACACTCAGAAACTTGCTGTAAGCCTCAAGAGGTAGACTTAAAATGGGAGGCATGCCCAACAACATGAAGTGATACTGAAACCTGATCTGAGAAAATCAGTTTACACAGAAGTCTGGATAACCTGACTGTATCAGCTGCTAAGGGTATGGGCATGGACTGAAGCAGCAGGGTCAAAAAAACAGAGATGCACACAAAAGGAGGACTAGAGCTATTTGGTGCTTCAAATAAATAAAAAAAAGGACACAAACTAGAACTCAGAGAAGTGGTCAATCTCAAAGAAAAATACATTATTTACAGTAGTAATTAGACAATGCTGTGGTGAAATGCTCACAAATCTGTAGAGCCTCTTCTATGCCTGCTTTCTTCATATTAAGGAAATCATGGCAGATTGAAGAAAATCCATGCACAAAAAGGAAGACTTTTTAAACAATGGAGCGCATCCCTGCATGAAACTTTCAACAATAACTACTTGTGGTTTTAATGGTTTTAGAAGAATGGTATAAAACTCTCTGATTTTGCCAACAGAAATGACTAACTGGTGCTTAATGTCTCCTGTGGCATTCAGCTGTGGATGGCAGATCAGGTCCTCCAACAGAATGATTTATGAAATTGGGGAAGTGAAATTTATTGTTTGCTTTTAAAAGAAGCCTCAGATTTTCAAAGGTGGCATTATAGGCTTCCAATAATGCTTTGCTCTCTCACTGGGGAGATGGTCTGAAATCTTTGCAGAATCCATCAGCCTTTCCTCCAAACAAAGAGATAACCCCCTGATGCAGCAGGTACCTGCAGTGGGGACAGTGGGGCTGTTGCACCAGGCTAGAGCCTTGGACAGCAGCATTTGTGCAAAGAGATGCACAGCAACCTCCAGGTTAAGCACAAGCATGCAAAGACATGTGGTGTGCACCATTTTTTAAAAAAGGTCACAACAAATTTACAGCTCCTCAATGACAAAAAGTCTGGGATCTTCTCACTCCTATATCTTGCTTTATTTGGAAACAAAGAAAGCAAAATAGCCCAACTTCCCATATTTAGTCCTTTTTTTTGTTTGTTTAACACATTTTCTGTAATGCATTTTAGTACAGCTTCACTAGAGTTACTTTTGAAAAAAATTAAGCTGAAAGAAGACAAAATCACTAAGGTTTTGACAAATATGCACAGTTTGTTACATCTTGAAAATTTCTAGCAAGGAATGATATTTCTCTGCATGAAACAGGCCTGGTGCATGAGTTTCCTTTTAATTGTTTTCTCTTATGTCTTATAGATGAAAATAATTCTGCTTTGGGGAAGGGGAGAGAAGCAAACAGTATACCAAAAAGAGAAATATCATTAAGTGTTCAGATTTAAAGTAAGTAAAAGACACACAAGCATTTGCTATCTTCAAATCTTCAACAAAATGTATTGCTCTGGTATCCTGAAAATTGTTAAAGGCTATTCTCCTGAAAAGTTAACTCTTGTTCCAGCACAGCAAGGGCTAATTCATTCTTTGTTCACCCAGGAAAAGATTAGTGCTCTCTCTGGTGGACATTTCATGATCACAGATGTTCAAAATTCCCGTCTCCCAAACCTAATAAAAAATGAGAAAATGATTACTGCTCTTAGAGAAAAAAATACAAAATACTGTCTCATCAGGTTACTTCCTAAGAGAACAAGTCTTTGCAGGTCTGCCACTGCCACCTGCAACACTTCTATGTAGCTCTGAGAAAAACCCACAGGGTTATTTTCTCCCCCTCACAGCTTAAAAAGTAAGTGAATAGCTTGATTGGCTGATCCTTGGTGGGCATCTTTAGATTATAGTCTGTTTACAGTTGCAGGCTTTGGATAGATTTGTTGATAATTAATAATTACCCTGAAAATTCTTCACAGAGAATATAAAATAATTTCAATAAAACCTTTACAATTAGGGAAGTGATTGCACTACCAAGTATTTAGGTTAGTTATGATGGGGATCAGAACAGACACTGTATTTAGTTAAGCAGAATAGTTTTAAGAGTGAAAATGTAAACCTTAGAGATGGTGGCTCATCTGGTGTGATGAGGGAAAGCTCACAGATGAAGAATAAGCTAATCCACCTGTTGAATGGTGGTAAACATGGATAATGCATACAAATTCATTTTGGCCATGCTTCAAACTTCCAACCCTTTGTTCTTAAGCCTCACAGAATAGCTTTGAAGTTGAGGCTAAAGCTCCTAGCACACCATTACCAAAGAACAACCTTCTGATTATGATCTCATGAAAGTGTAATCAATTACTTACACAAGTTAAAAGCGTGGCAAACAGCAAAGGTCACATAATTGGCCCTTATTGAGTCCATGTGTTTCAATCTTGGCTCTAACTGGGACTCCTGTATAATAAATATAAATATCTCTTCTTCAAAATGTAAGCAGTGAGATTTCTCAAAAGTTATGAAATCTCACAGCAGCTTCTGTCAGACTGGAGTCCTTCAAGGGTTTCAAAGAGGGACGCCTCCACTTTTGTGAACCCATGTGACAGAAAGTTTGCAGCACCCCTGACTGACAGTTTCTTTCTTTATTGCTCAGTAGATACTGATCTTCAGCCTTATTTTACAGAAGACGAGTGTTTAAAATACGAAAAGTTGCAAAAATTCAACTCTATCCTAACTAGTCATTAGGAAAGACTTCCTTAACACTGCTCTCTTTTAATACCTACTGCATGGATTTTCAAATTCTTTTTTTTTTGTGAAAACTGAGAGTAATTTTTTTCTTGTTTCACAGGCTGTCATTGATCAAAGCAAATCCTAGATACTACCATGAAAGAAGAACTAAATTCACTACTAAGAGCTTCCTAAGTGTATCTGAAAAGGAACTTGTGTGTTTGCTGTTGTACCTGAAATCACACTGATTTTTCTACTGAATGAAGACTCTGCTAAGTGGACATATATTGCTATCATATTTCCATGTACTGTGGATGCCTCCACATAGTTCTGTCCTCCAGAACTACACCCTGAATTATTCAAAGTAAGATGGGTTTCTCTTCAGAGTAAAGCAAGGGAGAATAATCCTATCCCCAGTTTCTGAGGGGAAAATGTAGGGGTTCTAGAAACAGCTTTTCTGTCTTTTGGATTATTTCCATAGGCAGGGTCAGCACAGCTTCATCCCTGGGTTACAGTACCAGCCTCAGGTCTAGTCTTTTGAGCTAAGGTCCAGTGTACTTCCCAGTATTTAAATGAAGTACTTTGTTTAAAACCACCTCATCCTTGACTTCCTGTACACCCAAAGGACAGAGACCAGCACTTGCAGAATAAAGTTCATCCCACCTAGAATCTGATTTACCTTGAAACACCTTTCTTTCCCTCCCTGGGTGCAGGGGGAGTCTATCTGCAGCATAGGCATCTTTACAAGGCCTGGACTCTGCTGACTTGACACAGGGTCAAGCTGAGCTTCCAGATGAACCTTTTAAACACACTTGCAAGAATAAGTCCCATTAAGAAAGGCAGGAAGTTTATTTTTGGAAAGCTGCATCCTTCTGTTGTGTTTTTTTTTAAATTCTGGATAATGTGAACTATCCTGTGTCAGTCTAAATCCTGACAGGGAGGGCCAGCATCTGGAAGTTCTCCAGAAGAATCTTTTCCAGAGACCCTAACCTCATTTTTATTATAGAAAATTAAAGTATTTACTAATTAATATAATTTAATAAATTTATACTGGTTGATTGTATTTTACAGGATGAGAAAGCCCTTATTTTTGGATGAATAAAAGTATTATATGAATATGATATGCATGTTGAAATGTTTTGTCTTCTAATTCTAGTGTCAGGTGATTCATAGAATCATAGACTGAAAGTAACAGAGGCATCACGATACTATAAAATGAGGAAGTTTACTTTACTGTGAATATTTGGCAAGACAACTAAAAAGGGTCTATTAACTAAGCAGGATATTCACACTGATACAATTCAAACATGAATGCTCTCAGTGGGCAGGACAAGGTGCAGACTTTGTCCCATCAGAGGAAAGTTATAGTTAGGTCAAATAAAAATGTGAAACCCATGGTTCTTGATGTGATGAAGGCTTCTAATTTTTGCCCTTAAGGATCAGTATAAGCTGCTTCACCCAGTATCTAATACCAACACATCACAGTTCTGATCAGAGGGAATCAATATGTTGGGTTACAAGCTCTCAGCTACCCTCCCTTGCCAATACAGAAATCAGATCAAGCCTATGGAATATAAATAGAGGTTCCTGTGCAAACCTTGAAGGAAGGAGGTAAAAAAGAAAAGCCAGCAGAAAAAAAAAATCATCCATCAAGGTAACTGCCAACATGCTCTGCTGGCAAATTAATTCCCAGATCTTAGTATGTCTTTGTCTATCATCTGTTGCTCATTATTACAGACCCAGATAACTGTATTCTGCCTCTTCTTCCTGTCTGACAGTGTGCTCTGCTGTGCAACCTGCCTGCTCTCCCTGCCAGTCTCTGCGAGGAACATTGCAGCCACACAGCTGAAACTTTATGTATGTGTGGCTTCGCAACATGAAAATAAATTTTTTTCAACCTGGTTACTCAAATAGACTCTGTGTCAACAGCTCAATTTATTTCCCAAAACCTCTGCAAGAAAGAGAACTGGCTAAGGCTCAAATTTGGTAAAATGAGACCAGTGTTTGCTGCAGTTTAAAAGCAACAGGTTGAAGTTGGTACTTATACTCCTTACTGAAGGTGTTTGGTGGACTTGATTATTTGCCTATGAGATTTTAAGTCTCAGATTCCTATTGGCTATATCAATATTCACACATTTGCAAGTTCAGGACAAGTAGAAAATGTTGCAGGGAGAGCTTAACTTCTGTTCATCAACAAGTTGTGATTTGTCCATGTCTTCCATGTGTTCTGAGAAAAATTAGGTTCACAATCACAGTAGTGAAAGCTCTGTTCTCTGGTGGTCAGGCCTGCCCTCTGCTTCTCTGGACAGCTGTCATTGCAAAGGCTGGCTCTCTGGCTCTTGCTGCTGGTTTCTGTGCTTCAGTGTTCAGAGCCAGTGACAGATCTTCTCATCAGTGGGCTGCTGTTTGGGGAGTTTATTTTGCCTGGTGATGGGCCAAAATCTGAGGCTGGGAGATTGCCAGGTTTGATGTCAGGCGTATTTATTTCCTTTAGGATCAGCTGGGTTTAGCCAGCTTTTTATCCAGGCAAAGGGGCAACTTCAGAGGATTTGTGGGACCAGCTCTGAAAGCAGTGTTTGGTCTTCAAGTTATTTATTGAAGTATTTAGCACTGATGACAGCAAGAGCTGAAGCAGCTCAAAGGTAATTGCCCATTTTTCCTTGTATGGCCAAAAAAAGATGGACTCCACCAGCTGGTTGGAAAACAAAGCAAACTTTCATTCTAGATGCAAAAAAATCCCAGGGGTTTTCTTGTTGTGTGGCTGGAAAAAAAAAGTCCACCTCGAACCTTTGCAAGCTATTGCTAAAGTGTTCTATGTACAGACTGAGATTCCACATACTGTGGTAGACTTCAGGTATCATAGCTGGTTAAAGCCTCCCAGTGCCTCTGTACAACAGTATCAGTGTCTTTGCCTTATTTATATTACTTATTTTGAGGCAGGTTTTGAGTTGCTGCTTCACTGTGAGTATGAGACCTAGGACTGACCTCTGAGTGGACCACGAGCAACTGCTCTCCAGCTGGAGCAATGCCCCTCGCTTATGTGAGAGCCACTTCCTCCCTTCTTTGGTTGGAGTGTGGTGGGAGGCACTGCTGAATTCTGAGCTGCAGGCACAGCCCTGCCAGCCAGTCCAGGTGGGAATTACCCTTCCACCATGTCTGGGCCACGGTTTGATGCAGTGAAGAGCTTGGCCACAAATAAACTGTCAAAAAGCAAACAAGCACCTCCCAGCAAAACAAAAAAATCCAACATGGTAAAGGAGACTAGTACAAGTAAAGCAGAATCTTTCAGGTGGTGGAATTTGTACAGAAAAAGGCAAATAAAAGAAGAACAAACCCTAACAAACCAAGTGTAAACTCACAGGAAGGCAAAACAGAAGAGGTTTTGAGATGCATTTTCATGAAAGCTTTAAAAATAATAATCAGGAACTCATTGTTCTGACCTAAGGTATTCAGCTCTTGAAATTCTATTCAATGTAATGCAAATATCTACTACATATCAGTTTGGAAAACTCTGGGGCACACCATATTCCTCACATACCTGTATGCCCTAGGAAGAGTGTGGTTTCATACATGTTTTGTATGTACATAATGCACTTGGCTAGAAGCAAGCCAATAATAGTTGTAGCTACCCCAAAAAACCTCTTAGAAAAGTGCAAAAGCAAGAGATGTTAAATACATGAAAAATTCTTCCAGTTAGTTCTTATTTTTGTTAGTTCTTTCTCTATAGCATTACTTGTTAATGTCATTAACTTTAGACCACTAAGAACATACCCGTGAAACTTTTGTAAAAAAAGGTGATGTTGCCAGAAAACATTTTCACTTTCACAAATAGGAAAGTGAGACAGACGAAAGCAACACAAGAGGAAAGCCTGGATTTTCTGTTTCAGAAAAATTGTTAGTAATACAAGGAGTGAAATCTGTACATTTTCACAAAATATAGTCTGGAAGCTTGGGGTGTCCTTGTTAGTTCCAATGCTTTTCAGCAGTTATGTTGTTCATTGCAGCTACTACTGCAAAAGTAGTGAAAATACTTTAAGACTTCAGCTTTTTTTTTTTTTTCCTAAAAATGGATTATTTATAGAAATTATAAACAATGAAAATCTCGAAGAACTGTTTACTTACACAGGTTTACACTGCTGTGTAAAAAGAATAATTATGTAGTTTACTCATATGCTATGTAAATTACTATGGAAACCAGATGCAGCTTACACTACAAGGTGCCTTGTAACTCATCTCTGCTGAGCAATAAATCCCCCCTTTTCTTCTTGGCAAAACTTTGAGAAACTTTACTGCTGTTTTCTATCAGCAGATAGAACAGATGGCTGGCACATGCCTGCTCTACTAAGAAAGTGGGATCTCTACAGTATTACTTTGATCCCTGGTGGCATGTCTACAACACTGAGATGCAAAATACCACAGCTGAGTAGAATCTAAATATTAAAGGTTTGGAGCTGTGCTTTTGATTTGGGAACCCCTGGTCTAAAAATCATGCTCACAGTATGTAAACATCTTCACATTCCACATGGAAATTTTGGTACAGAGGTCAGAAAACAAAGCATTTCCCCGGTTTGGTGACATGAAAGTGCAGTACCACTGAAAATCACAAGAGTGTGAGTTTACACAATTACTTCGATCAAACTTCGAGAAGAGCCACACTTTTATTGGAAAAAATCTCCTAAATTTTGCATATTAGACATTTTTTAAGCTGAAAAGCACCACTGTAATGACTGGTTACGAATAAGATATTTACAAAAAAATTCAGCAGTTTCTTTCAAGAATTAGGTTTTGAAATTCAATACCCTTTGGTTTCTTACAGTTTATCAGGGAAATAGCCATGTTTGACTAGAGCACCTTATTGCACCACTAATGCCTTAAAATTGGTGGTGTGTTAATTTTTCTCTGAGCAAGGAAACAAATCTTCTCCTAGCATAGCTGGATGTTCCATTTTATCTTTATAGTCAGGCTACATTTCATCAATATAAGACAATTTCAGAGAACTCAGCTGAGCCATTCAGGGCTGATGGTCACATTGCTGAGATCAGAACTAGCCTCCAGGAGCTGTTAACTATACAGCATTCCTGACCTTCACTTTAAAATATAGAAATTATGCTAGAAAGTGCACTGAAGACATACATTCCTGCTTTCTCAGAGGTGGGCATATTTTTGATTTACTTAAGGTTATCAATAACTCTTTGAGACTTATTTCAGATGTTACATCATGCATTCAGCCATGCACCAGGAGAGGAGCTTTGGGGTACTCATAACAGCGGGGAGGGGCAAGTGAGCTGCTACAGCAATTCTAAGACAATGCTACACAACAAAAATTCCAACTTGCTTTTTGGTTTCTTTTTTTCATCTCCTGTCTATTAAATCAACTGGGCTGCTGCTCTCTCACTGACCACTTGCTGTCTGGGCAATAATCAACTTTTTTTTTAATATGGGTCTTTCCCACCAATACTCTCCCAGATGTGAACTTAATTTTACAGCTGTCAGAATTCCCACTGAAAGTTAAAAATACATGATGGGTTTTGTGGATTTGGAGATTAAATACATGTCATAAATTCCTAAATGCTGTAGAGATTATGTTGTTACTGAAATCTTTGGTAACTTCCACTAGTGGACCCAGTAAAACATGTTGCAGCATTAATCAGTGTGATAGGGTCTCACTGGGAAGTATTTTAGCTCAATCTTCCACAGAGGACAAGACCCCTAAAAACCATGGTATTTTCTTTTGCAAAAAACCATCCAAAATAAGAGCAAGAAGCACACCAGTGAGCTCTAGTGGTTACACAGATGCATACTATATACTACATATTATCAGTGATTTTTGCTTTTTTAAACCTTTCAATTCAAGGAACAATCTTTGTCAAGTCAATTTACACAGATTACATTTCTTTTCTAAAGAGAACATAGTATCTACAATGTTATGCTTTAATTTACAGGTAGAAACATAAAGGGCATAAAAACATGACAATCCCGTTTTGCAGTACTTTAACATTCTTGTCACCCCCAGCTCATCCTGATTTCACGAGCAAAAAACCTATATATTTAGCCCTCAGACCCTTAAATTTTGGGTATCCCCTTATATTTCCTAATAATTAATTAGAAGCAATGGACTAGGAATTAAAAGCAACTAATGCTTTTCTTTGGTTAATGGTTTCTAGTGAAAATTATTTTGTTTCCTTATCAAACAAAATCTTTTTCACATAAAATGTATTCAGGACACAAGGGCCACGGCATCAGAAGCAAAACACCTAAATGTAGTGAGTTTCAAGCACTTCTGTTTACACAGATGCAATCTAGTCCTTAAAATGTGCCTTTCAACAAGACATTTTTGAGTTAGACTCTTCAGCCATGCAGGACTGAGAAGCGTTGCCCCTCCCTGGGTTGGATTATTTACTCACCTCAAACTTGGATCATCATTTATCCCAGGAGCAGGTAGAGGGGATCTACCCCCCAGGATATTTATCCATGCTAAGGTGCCCTGTTGGGGATCCCAGGTGTGGTGGGTTGACCTTGTCTGGCTGCCAGACACCCACCCAGCTGCTCTTTCACTCCATCTTGCTGATATGAGGACTAGGAACCACGTCATGCCATAGACAGGATCTCCTGCACCTATCAGGAGAAGCCTTATACCTGTAGACCCTAAAAAGGTCTAGCTATTCCTAGAGAGCCCCCCAAACTTGGAGTCCCAGAGAAACATCTTCAAATTTTGACTGGGATACAGGGTGAAGAGGTCTATAAGCACAAGACTCACAGAAGAATTATTTCAGTTTTACCAAACAGGAGCCAACAGTATGCTAGTTAAACAGCTATTTTGCAGAAAGCAGTCTAGTACTTCAGCATTTCAAATGCCTTTCTTCTTTCAAAAAGTACTAGTTTCCATTTATTTTCCTTCTTCCTTTCTTGCTTCTCTTTCCCCTTTCTCTTCTCTTCTTTTCTTTTCCTCTCTTCCTCCCTTCCACTTCTCATTTTCTCTTCCCTGACTTAGGAAATTACCAGAAAAGTACAGAATAAAGGTAGCAAGTTTTTAGCACTTCCTTGGATGCGTTAATGGAAATTTGTAAGAACATGTATACTTAAAACCAAAATAGAACACTGGAAAAAAGTACAAATGTACTCATTTCTTCCCCTCATAAAATGTTGGAAATTCTGGAGAAACAGATTTTTTTTTAACCATTTAGGTATTTCACTTACTAATTATGCTTTGTCTAAGAGGAATTCAGTAATTCAGAAAATAGGAGGAGGACTAAAGGGTTAAACACCTTTGCAGCTGCTCAGAAAGGATTTCATCCTAAAAGTGACATCAAGCAAAACATTTTCCTATACTCTCTTTAATGCTGTAACTCTTCTCACTGAAATAAGTGTTGGAACCATGTTTTCCTAATGACCTACCTGTAGGCAGCAAAGGAAGGAGAGGAGAGCACAAGAAGGAAATGAAAGAGGACAGTGTTCCATCTAACATCTTGATCACCCATTCAAAAAGGAGCTAGTTTTATCATCAACAGCAACTGAAGCTGGCAGAGAAATGGAGCAGGAAATACAGTCCCAAAATACACCAATTATTTCTAGGTATTTAAATGCCAACCCTTGGCGTACAAAGTTGTTTTCTCTGTAAAGCTTGATGGGAACGCCAAAGACCTAGAGCAAGTCACTCAGCCTTTGTGAGTAAGTTTTGTCTCTCCACATTCACCTTCCTCTCTGGAGGAGGGGGTGAAGCCCTTCCTAAACCCAAAGGCTTTGTGAGGACAGCAAAAATTGCAGGGGCATCAGAAAACACCTTGAAGCCAAACAGGTCCTGTAGATAGAGTACTTTCAAACAACCAAAACCACAACCAAATTTGTCAAGCTGCAATTAGCTGAATTATACAATCAATGTTCACTATTTAAATGTAAATATTGTTTCATCTCTACCAAGTTCTTTATTGTATAAAGCCAATGTTCAGCACTGTAAAAATGAAATAGCTTTATCCAGGATTTTATGCCACCATGTTTTTTCTGTATCCATGATAATGTACACTAACAAGTTTCAGCTTTATGCAAATTCAACATATGTTGTCAGTGTGTCAAATCATACATATGTTTCTTCACAAAAATATGTCACAGATTCTTACATTTTCAACAAAAGAATCCAACAGGACTCAATAAACTGCAGATTTATGTGGTTTTGCAATTTAACTTGGTATAATTAAGTCGACAGAAGAGAATTGTTATTTAGTAGAACTACAAATTAAGCCCATTTGCACATTTAGGACGTAGAGATCAATGTAGAGCCTGTAGTGTATGTCCATAAGCTAAAGAAAGCCGAAATAAAACTGCATCCACCGTCCGGTACAAAATTTTACGGCAAGTACAGGTGACTGGGGTGTTCCTGGTGAGTTTAGTCTCACTCCTCACCAGCCTGCGGCTTCTCCCGAGCCGCCCGGCGCTCCCACGCCCCTCCAGCCCTGCCCAGCGCCTCCCCAGCCACCCCAGCGCCTCTCGCTGCTCCCCGAGCCCCGCGCCTCCCGCTCCCTCAGCCACGGCTGCCCCAGCACGCCTTGAGGAGGGTTCCCTCAGCTATTCCAAGGCCGAACCCCAACCACCTGCCCGGGTTTACAGAGCCTCCCCCGCCCCTTGCCGCGGCCCCATCTCGGCACCGACCCGTCCCGTCGCCTGCCAAGTGAAGTTCATGGCGTGGATGCCGACGGGGATGGCGGGCATCCTCTGCTGGGCTTTCCTAAAGTCGTGGGTGAACGGGGCCATCTTCCCCTCGGACACGATCAGAATGTCCTCCTCGAAGCCTGCGGAAGGCAAAGGGGCGCAATGCGCGGCAGCCCCGCCGGGCCGGGCCGGGCTCCGCCGCTCGGGGCAGCGGCCGCACTTACCGATGAGCGCCCGGGCTTGCTGCGCGTCGATCCACAAGTAGAGGGTGTCGGGCTGGCGCGGCGCGGCCCGCAGGCTGCAGAGGCTGAGGGCGCCGCAGAGCAACGCGGCACAGCACAGCCGCCCCGCCGGGGCCATGCTCCCGCACCTCCCGCCCGCGGCTCGCCGGCTCCGCTCGCTCCGGCCGCGCCCGCCCTCCCTCCCTCCCTCTGCTCTGCCGCGGGACGGCCCCGGCGGGGCGGGCGCGGGGAGGGCGGCGGGCGGCGCCGCGGGCGGCCGGGAGCGCGGAGCTCGCACGGTCCTTCCCCCGCCGCGGAGGGCGGTCGGCGCTCCGTGCCGGGGCTGCGGGTGGCCGCCCGCTCCAGCAAGAGCAGAGCCGTGAGCCGGGACCGTGACCCACACACCCGTTCTGTCACAGGGCACCCGTGACACGGCAGGGTCGCTGCCCTGCCGCGCGTCCCGCCCCTGTCTCTGTGGTCACCCTCCCCGGCACTCCGGCCGTCAAGGTGGCACCGCCACGGTCACAAATGAATCAGGAGATACTCGTGTCTGCGTGAAGAAACGAAGATTGTGCGTAGCCGTCCCCCTGGCACACGTGGGGTTTGAGTCAGAAATGGGGGGAGCATCACCCAAACCGCGGGTGGGTGGCTTCAGCGGGGACCCGCGAAGCTGGACGGGTCAGGCCCTAAAGCGAGCCATCAGCCGGACAGTGGCACAGGGACACGCTTCCCAGCACCAGAAAACGACGTAGAAAATGAGACAACGTGCTAAAGGAAGAAAAAGCTTTCATTCGGCTTTTGTCCAAAGGTCTTGAGAGCAGTGGAGACTGAAAAACACTGAAATGTTGTCATTTACACAGAAACTGGAACTGGCTTAATATAAAAACTTTGTAAAGCTTGAAATAATTTTCTATTAAAAAATTATTTAAACAGAATCACGCCTTCTAAGGGAATAAAAAAATATTGTTTCTAAATTTTTCTTCCATTAGAAAAATAAAAGACTTAAAAAAAAAAAAAAAAAGGAAAGGCCAAAAAAGCCAAAACTTAGCAAGATAGATAAAGTTGGAGTAAAACCCCCAAGTTTCTGTCTGTAATGTTCTGGAAGGAGCTGGAGGAGTTGGAGTATTTTCTCCCTGTGATTACTGCTTTAGATGCTGCTGGTGCTCCATCTCATCCTGTTAGTGTGACTGGTAAAGTTACCTCTGTTCTATCTGCTGGGACTGGAATTCTCTGTGTAATGGACAGCAACATGCAGTTTGTCTTTCTTTTCCAGACAGATGTAGTTGAGTGGCATTCCCTAGTAACTTGCCCAGATGAAAAATCTTAGGCTCCAATAACTGGAGTCAGTGTATGTACTCTAATAGAAATGCCTCACCTCTAGATGCTTTGTTAGATAGGGGTGATTATTTGCTATTTTTTGCTTATTTAGTAATGTAACAAGCAGGTCAAGGGATGTGATTCTCCCCTTCTACTCTGCTCTTGTGACACCCCACTTGGAGCACTGCATCCAGTTCTGAGGTCCCCAACAAAGGAAGGATGTAGACCTGTTGGATCAAGTCCAGAACAGGGCCATGAAGATGATGAGATGACTGGAGTACCTCTCTTATGAAGACAGGCTGAGAGAGTTGGGGTTGTACATCCTGGTTAAGGCTCCGTAAAGACATTAGAGCATCTTTCCAGTACCTACAGGGAGCCTAGAAAAGAGCTGGAGAGGAAATTTCTACAGGGGCCTGTAGTGATATGACAAAGGGGAATAGCTTCAATCTCAAAGTGGGTAGAGAATAGCTTCAAAATCAAAGTGGGTAAGTTTAGATCAGAAAGAAATTCTTTACTGTGAGGGCGTTGAGGCACTGGCCCAGGTTACCCAGAGAAGTTGTGGATACCCCATTCCTGGAAGTGTTAGAGACCAGGATGACTGGGGCTTTGCACAGCCTAGTCATAGGTGAGTTGAAACTTGAGATGATCATTCAAGGTCCCTTCCAGCCCAAACCATTCTGAGGCTCTGCGATTCTATGACTCTCATTCATTTTGTGTAAAATACTTTTTTTATCTCTCACTCTCCCCGCCTGGCTGCACGCGGTTGGAAGGAGGGCGGTGGATGCAGTGGCCCGGGATGTCGCGTTCCCGCCCGCTGGAAGCTCTCGCCGCGGACCGGAGACTGCCGGGCCGGGGCCGCCCTCTGCCGGCCGCCGCCGCCACTGCAGGCCCCGGGCGCGGCCGCCGCTGCCCC
>VWZP01009096.1:461726-476234 GCA_013396995.1 Dicaeum eximium | reverse complement strand
CGCCCTGCCCTGCCAGCCCTCCCCTGCCCTGCCCCCTGCCAGCCCTGCCCTGCCCTGCCCGGCTCTTCATCTGCACCGCACGCTGTCAGGGACCGCCCGAACAACCTGGCAAATATCCCATCCGAGAGATTAGCTTTCAAATGTGGTTGAGTCTTCTTAGCTTGAAAATACACAAGAACTTTTCACTGCTCTACAGAAGGGAAATATAGTGGGGAAAAATAGTATCTGAAATGAAACTTTTAGGAAGAGGTTAAAACTGGACCTCAAGATAAGTAAGAATATTTAATATTCTAATGCAATGTATTCCTTATCACGTAAAGGGGCTTCCTTAAGATCCAGCAAAAAAAGACAATTTAGTTGCCAAGTAATAATGCTGGAACATAATTTCCAAAACTGTGATGGTACAATTTAAACACTCCTGAGTAAAAATATGCAATATCAATCAGTTTACATTCTGCAGAAATTAGCTGGTACCTAGTGACTGAAGTACAGTTTGATGGGAATGTGTTTGCACCAACAGACTATCCAAGCATTGAGACACCTCTGTAGGTGTTTTAACCATGTCTCTCCTCCGGCATCTGCCAAGGCTTAGGTGAATCCTGTGTTAGTGCTGAGACTGGCCTGTTGTACTGCAGTGTCTGTTCTCCCCGGTTTCTCTCTGTTGGAGTATTGTAGCACAATGAGATTCACTGAGGGTAAGGTCTGCTAAACTTGTGCTCATACTGCCTGCTTTGAATTTGATGTGAAGATCTAGGTATAAGCTTGGTATAGTTCTTGATCCCTCTTCTAAATATCTCTCTTAAAATACATGACATATTTCAGGGAAGAATAGTCTCTTTTTAAGTGAGTTAAGAGCATTATGGAGAAAGGATTGGAATACTCAGGAAAGCAGATATTTCGTGGTTCTTTGTTTAATGAAATGGAAAACACATATGAAAACAGAACTGTGTTGCGAATATAGCTTCAAGTTCCACTAACTTTCATAAGAATGCATATATAGTGCATTTGTGGCCTGCTCTGACATTCATTGCAACTGACAGCATCCCCTTGATGACAGCCTTGGAATGAATTAATGAATGGATGGTTTGAATGATGACATGTCCAGGGAAGGATATGGAAGTCAGAGCCTGATGCCCTTTGATCATCAGCTATGAATAATATAAAAAGAGGGAGAAAAAGACATAAATAATAACAGTACTGGGCATAAATATGGCTCAAGGCAATAATTTTAATTTCAAAGGTTATAAATGCTGCTTCACCTCAGGTGCACCTCAGAAATAGCAAATACATATTTTATTCATTTGTTTCTATGTGGTGAACACTGGTAGATAATAACTAACACCTGCACAATTTAAATAAACAAGAAGATGCCAAATTGCAGCAGGATTTTCAGAAGTGCTCAGCCTTCGCTGCGTTTATTCACTGAAGTGAATCATAAAATTCCTGCCAGACTCTGCAGACACAAAGCTTATGCATTAGGAATTAGATCCTTTTAAATTCTTCCTGCTTAAGCCAAAACAAGCATCATTAAGAGCTGTCAGGAGAAAACCCCATAGAACTAGTTTTATTAGAAAAACCAGTTTTGCTGAAATTGGAATAAATTGAAGTTTCTGAAATTTCAAATGGGAGTTTAAAGATTCCACCTTCAATTATTCTGAATATAACATTCCAATTATTTGTTTTAGAACATACTCTTTATTGTAGTTTTAAAAATGCAAGAAGATGCCAAGTGTCAAAGCAATACTGAAGGCTGTAACAACATACACTACTTTAGAGGCAGAAGTCTTCTATTTTATATCACTTACGATATGGTTCATTATCTCTTTTATTTATTTTCCTATAATAGTCCTAGGTCATCCACCAGAGAATATGAAGTTAGTCTGGCTTTGAACCCGGTTGGGTACTGAAGAAGACAATTATTTTTACAGCCATTGCCCCATTCTTTACTGAAGCTGAAAAGTGTAGCAAATGAAAGCTTGTAGAAACAAAAATTATCAAATTGTTAGAGAAGTTAGAAAGAGATATCCTTGTCCTTGCTTCTGTCATATCCTTGAGTGGCAATAAGCAAGTTATTTCATTCATTTTCCCAGCTGGTCACCAATTTGTTCTTCATTTCAGTGTGCCTGACATCAGATCTTTGGTCTTGTCTGTAAAATCCCAGAATCTGGTTATGTTATCACAGAGGCTTTTAAAGTTTTTAAATAATTTAATTTTCAATGGTTTGTGGTCTTTTTAATATAAAACTTGTGTCACATTTCCCTGCTTCTAAAAAAGCAGATCTAACCCTTTAAAGGTCATTAATAAATTGCACTGCTTTAATTTAATTAATTTTATTGTATTTCCATGACTTTAATAGACTGTAGTGAATTCAGACCTCAATTATTTAATTTTTAAAAGGAACAGTGCACAGTAACAATTTTTATTAATTAATTATATAATTAATCCCCCATTGATATTATCCTGAAGGCAGTAGTTCCCAGCTTTCTCATCTGGTGATTCTCTTTGTCCTGGTGACAGGACTTCTAACTTTACTTCAGGTTGCAGTTCCATTTCTGAAACTGATTTTGTGTATGGCTGGGAGATGTGAATACTTGTTTCAAAACTATCACACTAAAGCAATTTTTAAGAAAGAAAAGTAGACTTCTTTTGTTTATTGCTTTTCTAAAAATAATTTCCATGCAAGTATATTTTTAATTGTTTCCATTCTCTTGAATCTTGATTGTTGAATTTTTCATTGAAATGCAATGCATTTTTGCAATGCAAATTATATGTCCTTAAAACACTGAAAAACATACTAAATACTTATATTAGTATTAACACAATTCATTGTACCTTTCCTATTTATAAGATTTGCAATTGGATTTAAAAATTATTTTAGTCAAGTTTTCGTTGCAGCATTTAGTTGTAAAATAGTCTCAGAAAAAATTAAAATGAAAACTTTATATTGAAGTATGTATATATGAAACTATTTTTACAAGTTTCCTTCTGTTGTTTGCCTTCATGCCTTCTTTAGTACTTTTTAGAGAAGGAAGAGAACACTGCAGACTCACCAAGTTATTTTGTCCTGAGTTGTTTGAGTGAGGATGTAGCATTACCCAGAAAAGGCAGCCTTAGCTTAGGCAGTGAGTCCAGCATCTGGTTGAGAGAAAGAAGATTTTAGTAAAGTAAAAAATAAAATGGAAGGAGAGAAAAGTGGACGCAATTAAGTTTCTTGCTTAGAAATTACATAGAACATGAGTAACAGATTTAAGCAATTAATCCTTCACAATTTTTTTTAATATTGTACCAAATGAATCAATCTCTGTTATCAAATTTACTTACCTGCAGCATCAGCTCCAATGGGTTTAATGTTGACATCTATTGGAGAAGATAATGGGCAGATTGTGTAAATATTACTCACTGAAAAGGAATGAAATGTATGACAGCAGTATGATTTGTTGCCGAATGTGGCTGCCCACAAAGCCTTTGGTGCTTTTGTCATATACTGGAGATTAAAAGCTCAAATTCTGCGACTATGGGATCATGCAAGCTTCTTTGATAACTGATCTAGTGGTCTGTGACTTGCCTAGCACGAAAATCTCAGGCACTTCCAGAAACAAGGTTAAAACTACAGGTATCATTACAATTTATCACATAAATAACAACAAAAAAGCACTTCAAAATCTCTTAGGAACATTCTTGGAAAACCATAGTCAGTGTCCAAAAAGGCCATCATAGTGACAGTACCTCAGGAGCAGAAAGACAAAATGTATACTGTCCATTTTGTTGTAAGGAAGAGTAGACATGGGAGTGATTATACATGCCATAGCATGAAATAATGCCTCACATATGGTAAAGAATATGTGAATTGTAAAGTGGAAAAGAATCACTTTGAGCCATATGTTCCTCTCTGGCATTAAACTGCATGGGAGAACAAAATCCAAAAATAATGTAACTTTTGAGGCACGACCATTCAACTATGTTCTCCCTCTGCCTTTGCACACTACTCAGAGCAGGTATAAGAATTTATAAAATACTTTGAACTGTGCTAAACAAAGGGGTTCAAACCTTCCCCGTGCTGGAAGAGGCAAGGAGACAAAAGAGCAAGGATGGGCAGGGCACAGACCCTGATACTCAGTTCACAGTTTTGGTGGAACATGAGTCAGGCAAGCAGGATGCCATCCTAGCCTAAATAAAGGCAGTGACAAAACTGCTGTTGACCTAACAGGGCCAGAATTTCTGTCTCATTTTGCATCCTAAAGTCCCCCATCTTCCTGGAACAACTGTACAGCTGCTGCTGAAGTGTTACCCTGGGCTACTGGTGCCACTGTACCCCACAGCTCTTCTGACAGCATCCAGGGATAAGATAGGACATTGAGTGGATCATATTTGGAGTTGGATCACCTGTACCCCACATTTTGTGTGTGTGTATTTTAGGTGGTGCCTGAAATATAGCAAGTATGGCACTGTGGGGATCCAATAATTTGTCAGCCTTTCTTTTGCTGTCCATTTGTTTTTTCAAACACACAGCCTATTGGCCATTTTTTTTACAGCAATAGTAATACGATTACTTTTCCTCTTGGAGAAAAACCCCTTGAATTCCTTCATTTTGCTGCTTTCTTTACAATGCAGCCAGAGCTGGGGAACCTGGAAGAAGTGCTTCATTCAAAATCCATGTGTTAGCAGAAGATACCGTGTGGCAGTTCTGCTTACACAGGAAGCAGGCAAAGGTATAATGATGCATCCCAATACAAGGAAAGCTGTGTAACATAACATCCTTTAGAAATAAGTGCAGTATATTGAGTGATAAACCTAAAAAAAGGAGAAACTTTACACACTGAGGTGATCTGAAACACCAGAAGACTACACCATGAAAATAAAGAACTTATAATTAGGGCCTTTTACATTCTCTAATTATGAAATACTCCTTTCCCAGAAAATTATTTTCTACCACATAAGTTTTGATTTCTCTGCTTCCTGGTCATTTAATTGGCACTTTTTTGTTTTCTGTTAATGTTTATTACACTTGCTAAGCCTAATTTATCACATATTAGGGAATAAAATATTTTGCTGACTTTCAACTTTCAATAAAATCTTTTGCTGTCTTGGCATGGGGCAGACTAAGAGGTAGGTTTCATGTGGCACTGGATAGAGAGAATCAAAACATCTGGACTGAGGGTAGTCCTTTTTTCCAGTGACAGGTAAAGGTATTGAGGAACTGAATGCCAAGAGCTGTAATCCCCAGCACTCAGGGAAGAAACCGAAGAGAAGAAATGCAGTAATAGCTGTAAAAGGATAGGGTGCTGGCAAAGCCAAAAACAATGAAAAGATCCAATCAGCAAGGGCATAAGACATGTCTGTCTTAACTATTAAACACAACAGTTACAAACATTTTTAATTGCAAGAAACATCTTTCATATTAAGTAATGACACATTTGGAAATAATCTCATTAAAATAGGCTATTCTGGGAAAATAAAAGACTTCTGCATCTCTGCAGAAGGTTGTTGTTGCTTTTTAACTGAAAGCAATAGGCATTCCAGAGGACTTCTGAGATTGTGTCTATGGCAGATAGGGACATACAAATGGACTATACTGCTTAGAGAGCTCACCGCTGGGATTTCTCTTTGTCATATTAATTGCTGGAGATTAGGGTTTTCTCAATAGCCAGGACCAGAAATATTTTCACACAAAGGGTAGATTGGAGAGAAAAAGGAAGAGCCTTTTTAGTTTCAAACTGCACAGGCAGCACCTGAAACAGAGTGAGAACAGCCACCTCATAGCATATTTATTAATAGGTTAAAGTACTCCTTTAAACACAAGATGTTCTTGAATTGCATCGCTCATGTAGTACTGAGTACTCCTCAATGAGTACCAAACAGGCAGAGCATAGTGGGCATGCTAATACAAATTCAATACAGAAACCCATAGAAGGAAGAGATTCAGTGGAGGGAGTGATGGAGTAGCTGAATTTGTATGATCCTCAGCAATCCATTCATTATGTAAGTTACAGCACTACAGCATTACCAGTTGTCAAAAAGAGAAGAAATAATGTGAGATTATGGGAAAGCTGAAAGTAAAACATGAAATCTGAGAGCAACAGATGGGTAATGAGAGTGCTAAAATGTATATATTATCTACAAGATGTATTTAGAAAATTTTGCCTGGTCTAAGTTCTTCAGAAAATCTTAATGACAACTGCAGATAGATTTAAAAGAGTCTTGATTTCCACAGTTCACAGAATGAATGAGGGAACTTGTACAGCCAAGACAATGTCAAGATGAATGATGTAAAATGATATAAAAATTGCTGAATTGTGCATAGTAAAATGTTTCCTCAGGGAAGGAACAAGGAGTAATAGGTTGTAAAGCATGGCTTCAGTAAATGATAATTTAAGTAGGAAATGGTCCAAAGAGTTAGTAAAAAAGCCATGGAAAGCAAATAAATGTTATTAAAGAAAGCTAAAATGAAATTACAAGGCAGTGATATAAAATAAATGTCATAGCATCATGCAAAATATACAGAAACAATTTAAGCAGTTAGTGTTTTCATAGAACAATTCGGCTTCATACATATCTTTATATTCTTTCATAGGATAAAAATAGGTCCAGACATATCTACAAATGGACATGATGTTGTCCTAGAGCTGAGGATAAAGGAGCATGAAAAACTTGCCCAGATAAGAGCATGAACAAAACTGGGTTTTAAGACCTATTGGATATTGGTTTTACCGAGATTGAACAATATTCTCGATGTCAAAGGGTTTAAAATATTTGATAAATAAAATCAAAACATGATTTCTATACTATGTATGTTCAGTCGCATATGTAAAATGTAGATTTAAACATTAATTTGAAGGTACCATCTTGGTCAATATAAGATACTGCTGGCTTCTTCATATGGTTTATAACAAATGGTAGATGTACACTAGGTTGCAAATGTGCAAATGTATGATATTGAAAACTCTCATTCAAGTAAATAATAATAGCTATTAAAAATCTTAGCTGGCAAAATTTCCCTCCTATATTTTATAGATGGTTTTCCCATTAATTTCATTTAGATTTGTGAATAATTAACATTTCTAAAAGCTGGTCTTATGTAGAACTCAATTTGGACACTTGGATGATAAGGATTACATTATAAAAGGCTCACTTGAAAACTTTGGTTTACCTGTCTTTCCCATTTTACTTCTTGAAGCTTGTTGTTGGGTTAATTCAGTTTCCCTAGGTACCAACCACAAGGTAAGGCCTGTACTCCTCCTGTTGTGCCTTAACTATATGTTTTCCTTTTTTCCTGTAAATAAGGTTATTGACTTTAAAATTACAACCTTCCTTTTACGGTCTAACATATTTTCATTCATTTTTTTATATCTGTGCCCGTTTCAGGACACATTTAAGGGTCTACTAATACATGCCCACCTCGTTTCTCTTATAGTATGACAAATTTTGAAATTCCTTAGTCACATACTGCTTTTTCCTCCAGGCTGAGTACTGAATTGGCATTTCATTTTTTGCTTGGCTGACACTGCTACACAGATAACTTCCTTTTAGCACATCTTCTGTTTGTTTATGGCACATGATAGAAGTCATACAGCATTTAATTTTGCTTTTGCTGTATAATTTTGCAGCTTTATTATCTCCAACAAAATACCATTCACAGTAACAAAGATATCACTCTTCAAAAAAATCCAGCAAGAGGACAAACGATAGCCTGGGGAGCACATTGGAATGGAATTCCTACTTCGCTTTTCTATAACATTTTCCATCATCATTCTTGAAGTACTTCTACAAAGATGAATCATTATTTCAATTTGCCTATGGTAGAAACTGAGTCACCTGAAGAGGAAGTAATTTGCCATGCAGCAAGTCGGTGGCAGAGCCAAGGGCAAAGAACAAGGCTCTTCATTTCCTGTCTGGTGGCCTCATGACATTAACTCAGTTTACAGCTCTACCACAGTCTTCTTTATGACCTTAGGTAAGACCTTTTGGGTCCTTTATTCTCCTAACACTGAAGTGCATGCTTAATTTAATCTTGTTTTTTTTAATGATCACAATTGGATGAAAACTCTCCACTAATACATCAGATTTATTACAGGGATGGTTAGTCCTTGCTCTCAGGTACTTTGAAAAGGAGAATATTTTGTTCAGCATACTGTTAAATTAGGTAATGTTTTATTTTTCATGCTGTATCTTTTTTTGCCCAGAAGGTTTTTACAAAGACCAATTCTAGCCAGGGGAAACCTGTGTCTGTAGATGATAGAAAATGGTGAGTTAGAGGAGCCTCTTTTCTGTTGCTCAAATACCTGTGTGTTATGGGCCCCCAGTTCTTCAGATTTTCCTTTTTCATAGACATCTGGAGAACAACTGTTTGCACTCCAAATGAACTCAGGGTGCAGATGAGAGGAGAATGCACTCTTCCACCTACTGCTCCCTACACAGTGTGTATGAATGAAAAAACCCCACTTCTTCCCTTGCCCTACCCATTTGCACATAGAGCTCCTCCAAACATTTCCTCCACGTTTCCTTGTAAAAATACCTCTTCACTGTTCTACAAAGTCTCATGGGGTACAAAGCAGGCATTTCAGTATTTGGCTTTTAATTTGTTCAGTATTACCACTTGTATTGTTCCCTCTTTCTTCTGTTCCCTTTAACTTTCTTACTTCTTGATACTCTTTCTGCTGTGTCTACTGTGTCTCTCTGTTTCATTTCTATTTGTTTTTTTTCTCTTTTTATGCTTCTTTTCCATGAGAAAAGGGTGTTCCACTCTAGGCCAACCCATCATAGAGGCATGGAGAGAACTGGCAGAAATCATTGCTCACGTCTGGCTATGCAGGGAGAGGACTTTTGCTGGGGAGGGTTTTGCTGATGTGAGGATTTCTCAGAAGTGATATTGGAGCTGTTCCAATCGTTTACAGTAAAAGGACTGCAGTTATAATGCAAGTTCAGCAAGGTGAAGGCCATTTTTTTCAGGTACAACAACAAATTGTGTCAGATGTGTCTCTCGTCTGAGAAATTAAACCTTTGTACAGAATGCTACATGGTACACTGTGGAGATGAAGGATCCAGCCTTCATATGAAATCTGACATCGAAGAGGAGAGAGAGATTTCTGGCCTGTAAGGACCATAAAGAATCAAGCACAGAAGGACACTGAATACAATGATGACATTCACATGTGTTAAAAAAACCAGAGAGTGTGGGGTGTGCTAGAGACTTCCATGATATGTGACACAGACGATTCAGTTCAGACAGGATCAAGCTGCTTTTAGATGGAGATGTTTGTGTAGGCCAAAAATTGGTTGTTGTTAATGTTCCCTAGGTGTACTTTAACAGGAGAAATCCCTAGGTGTGGTTTTTACAGGAGAAAACAAAGTTCTAGAAATGCAGCATTTACTTTGAGAAGGAATCAGTAGTCTTAGGGCTAGTGGTAATTTTTTTCCACTGTCTGTGAGTAGTTCATATGGAAGCTCTTCCTCTTTGTTCTCACAAAATTTCTCACAAAATCTGTTCTCACATATTTTCTATGTGAGTGGAATTATCAACAGTGGAGATAACATGGCCTAAGGAAATCTTTAAAATGTGCCAGGACAACACCACTGCTCACTAACAACAAAAGGATTGATTCAATACTCAATAAGAAGCTGAGAGTAGGAGAGACAGAGAGACTTGTGGTAGTCTGTGCTGCTGAGATGTGTAAGTGCTTTCTCTAGAAACTGAGAATTTTCAAAGGGCTACTGCTTCCTGCTGATGTACCTTGTCTGCACTTCAGGTCAGAGGTAATGGAGGCAAGGGGGTGTTCAAGGGGAAGGGAGTATCTTCTGTTTTGTTTGCACAGAGCCAGGTAAAAAAGAGCAAAGAAAATGGGTCAGATCTCCAAGTGCTAAAGAGGGTAGACAATACCAATAATTGTTTGGAACACACTGAATTTAGTGCTTTGCAGCAGTCTAATAACATGGACAGAAAACAGAATGGTGACCCTATTCTGACTTCTTGGATTTGGTTGTTTTTGTCAACTCCATGAATTTGTATTCTGCTTAGTTATTGAACAAACTGAAATTGGAGTTTTGTGGCACAGGAAAATGTGTTACACAATTACCCTTGTATGAAAATGTAAAACATAAACTTTCATTTTTTCTTTCTGCGCATAATGGCTCTTCTTTTAAGCATTATTAAATGAATTGAATAATCCTGAGTTTTTAAGACATTAATTAGCCTTGGATCAAAGTGAAGGACGTAATTATAAAAAGCGAGCTCTTTAGGCCTCCATTTATGCTGCTCATCACTTTGTTGCCAAACACTATACAAGGTTTCAGACTACAGTGCCACACTTACAGCCATGTTAAAGGTTGTTTAGGTCATTGCAAAAAAAAATCTCATTAGGTGTAGTTGACATGTCTACACCCTGTATGGTGTTAACAGGTATTTCTTTATGTTAGAAAGGTACAAGAAGGTAGGGAATCAGGCATCTCCAGGTTTTCAGGGCTCTGTTGGTATCAGAAAGGCAGGATCCCTTCCCAGTATTCTTCTGTGGTTAAGCATGCAACTCTAGTTCTTATTGTTCCTTAGATCTCGGAAATACTGCAAGGGACACCTAATCATAGGAAAGTAGATGCTTAAAAGCCAGAGTAGTGTATTGTCACAACTTTTGGCCACAACTGTGCTGGGAGGCATTATATATGTAGAAGTACTTCTGCCAATTCCACATGGCAAGTATATGCTTTACCCTGCCAGAGCTTCTGTATGTTAAGAGTAGTGAACCAATAATAAAGTGCTCTGCCTGACTACCAAGCTCAGCTTCACTTTTTCCTTTTCAAATTTAAACAAAAAGCTCTGGATGTAACTGTAATGCTTTAGAGAACAAAATAGAACTGTTTTGTCACCTTCTTAGAAGTGTTGATTACAACAAGCAGTAGTCTTTAGCAACAATTACTCTGAGACATAAAATAGCAAGGCAAAAAGATTTAAGGGACCAACAGGTGGGTGAGCAATTTGATACTGTCCTACTAATGAAATTTTTCCATTCTCTCCAAATAGCTTCAGGATGATTGCCTCAACCATTCATCTGCATTTATGATTTCATCCATCTGCCCCTCTGTAACTACATTTTTGCTTCCTGAAAAGAAAAGGATGGAAGGCAAAAATTGACTATCATAATGAACATCAGCTTTTAGTCACTATTACTTCTTTGTTTTATTCCTAAAGCCCTTGTCTCTATTGTTGCCATTTTCTTAAATTCTACTATTTCTTTGTCACAATTTGTCATGAAATCTCTGGTTTTCTGATAGCTGGCATTCTTCTTTAAGCTCAGTTTTGGGAATTGAATGGCTCAGGTTCCGGTCCCTGAGAAGAGAACTGAATACAGAAAGTGAATTTAAGTGAAAAGCGCATATGTAAATAAACTGTCCTTTCAAAAATAAATACAGTTTTTCAAATCAGTCTTTAGGATTTAGAGTTCTGCTTTGTAGATAATTTTTTTCAGCTTACAGAGTCAGCAGTAATGCCTCCAACATTTTCATCAAAATGGCCAATGCCCAGGAATACAGATATCATAAAGTGAGCAGAAATGATATGACCTGATCAGGGATGACCACCCAATTGAGGATATGCTATGGATCAGTTTAAGTTATATAAACATTGACATATTAACTGCAGGAGCAGATTCTGTTGCCTTTTTGAAGTCTCAGTCATGAACTAGGATGGTTCCCTTTTAGCAACGAGAACTGCCCATTCACAGCACTTCGTGGAAGTGGAACTAGTGTGGGACACTTAGGAAGGAACTGTAATCTGGCAGCACATGGCCTCTTTGCAGGAGGTGGGGAATCCAGTACTCTGTGTTCATGCTGCTGCAATATGTGAGTGGTCCAGCACATGTGGGAAGTGCGGGCAAGACATACTTTGCATGTGCCCACACCTTAGCCACAAAAAAGCAGCAATGCAAAGGCAAGAGACAGCATAAGCATTTAGAACATTAATAGGATGCCCACAGGAAAGAAAAATGTATACACAGGCTCACATGCTGAATGGCATGGTCAGTACATAAACAAACAGCACATGTTAGCACCATAACACCACTGTTAACTTTAACAAAGATGGATTTGCTCTCATAGAAAAGCTCATATGGGAGTTGTAAGGGGGAGAAACAACAAATTAAAAGAAGGATGTGCATTTCTGAGTCTGTTCACTCAGAAATGTGGCAGCCACAGTAATATTTAAGATCAGTTTTCTTGGGAAAAAAGCCCATTCAATTTTTAAAGCAAAAGGTTATTTCATGTTCGTCATGTAGTATTTGAAACAACTGGAAAAACAAGACTAAATAGGTTTAAAAATAGGTTAGAACAGCTTGTTTTCAGAGTGGAGTGATTTCTTCTGACGCACATTGCCATAAGAGTAACTCCACTAGTTCCTGGAGGTCTGTGATTGTGTGACTATCTCCACTTTTATTAAAAAAGAAAGACACATTTTTACTTTTTACTAACACTCACATTCATTACCATCACATTCCTAAGAGAATGTGATCTCAGCATACCTTAAGGCTCAAAAATCAAAAGGTAAATAGAAATACCCAAGCATTTACAATACTGGGAGTTTTACAAGAGGATAATATTTCATTTAGATGTGACTCATGATTTCTACATGCTTCAGGTATGCAGCAGTGATTTGTATATGGAGTGGGCTGCATTAATTAAAGAGGAAGTTGCAGTGAGAGACTTGCTAACATTTGAAAGGTAGCTGTCATTCACACATTCTAAGAACTTAAAAAAAAAAAGCATAAATATCACACAAATCTGGAATCAGGAAAGAAAAATAAGAGGTGTTAAGATACAACTTCAAGTACCAGTCTAATGAAGTCAACATAAATATGGTTGCTAACTTCCAGAGCAGCTTTTCACCCAATGGAAGAACTGGCAGTTTCTTTAGAACACCAGTCCTTTAAGGATGAGAGGGAAAATAGAACCCAAAACATCTTATCCAAAAAACAACCACCATTTTTTTCCTGATGGATCACAGTCTCCACACTCCCTGCAGTCAAAATTTACCTTTAGAAAAGTAACCACTTTCAGTATTGACTTAAAAATTGACTATGTGGGGATATTGATAAAAATAAGGGATTGATACTAATGTATTCTATGAAAGAAATGTGATTTTGCATTGGTAATGGAAGTATCCTCACTTCAGTACAACCAGAAGACATATTTTTTAAACACTTCAAAATATTTTGGCACACAGGTTTTATATCATGACTTGGAATACGTAGACTTCTCAGTCAGCTGTTCCATGTATCTACATGCAGATTATTCAATTTTTAAGGAGATTATTCAAGTTTTGCAGATTATTCAATTGTTAACAATTTATAGTATTTACTGTACTCCTGCTGCTAAGGAAACAGCTTTATAAAGTGACTCATGCCCTTGTTGTAATCAACAGAGAGAAGATATGAGTCGCATTAGTAGGATGACAGGATCCTCACTTTCTTGCAGGACAGCATACCTTCTGCTAGTAGAAGGAAGGAAGGTTTTGACATTAGCAGGCCACATCCACAATATCCAGCAGCAGACTGTGAGGGAGAACACACTGTTGTTCATGCAGTTGGATCTTGTTCCTGGACCACTTTTGCCAATGGTGGTGGAAGTCCAGTCAGAGCTAGGTCAAAATTGGAGCTCAGCCTCCTGTGTTTTTGATGTGGTACACAGAAACTGAGCCCAGGGCTTTGTCATTCAGGGTAGATAGGTAGAGACAGGCAGGCCAGATTTTGAAGCCTCCATATGAGGTTCTGTGGCCAAAGGGCCCATCCAGAAGGGTCAGCCCACACCACATGCTCTGAGAAATGCCAGGACAACATCTGCTTATACTGGCACAACCATTTGACAAATACATGTTTCTCTATACCGTTTGACAATTTCAACTGAATACATATGAAGAACTCTATTTTCCAAAAGAAAGAAGCAAAATACATCTAAGTAATTCCAAAATTAATCACACAGATGCAAAATCACACAGAATTTATTAAGCTGGAAAAGACCTCAGACCATCAAGTCCAACCTATGACTCAGTAACACCACGGCAACTACAGCACAGCACTCAAACTGGATGTGGCACTTTGAAGACCTCCAGGGGTGTCGCTGCCACATCCATGGGCAGTCCATTACAATGTCTAATCACATTTTCTGTGAAGAAATTCTTCCTAACGTGCCACCTAAACCTCCCCTAGCCCAGCTTAAGACTACGTCCTCTCCTATGTATGAGAGGTTGTGTGTCTCCTCACAGCCGAGATGTCCTGATGCTAGAGCTGCAACAGGGAAAGGTTTGCTCCCACCAGGCACATTGGTGGAAGGGCCCGCCAAAAGGTGCACGCAGCCTCTTCCCGTTTCTCCAGCCACCCTTAGGGTAAATTTGACACCCGGGAATGGCGTTAATGGAGGTTCAGGGTCGGTCTGACGCCGCTCACTGCAGTGCATTCCCGAGCCCTCCAATACTCCGCAGCAGCCGCGGTTTTCTCTGTTCACAAGTGTGCCTGATGCCGCGCGTTTCCGACC
>VWZP01009096.1:403008-461313 GCA_013396995.1 Dicaeum eximium | reverse complement strand
CGGCTGGCCGGCGCCGAGCACCCCTTCCTCCCCGGGGCTGCCGCCGGAGGCGGCCGGGGCCGCGCCGCGCCCCCCGCCGGGAGCGGCAAAGTGCTGCTGGGCTTCAGCTCGGACGAGTCGGACGTGGAGAGCAGCCCCCGGAGCCAGGCCGGCGGCAGGAGGGAGCGCCCTGCGCCCCTCTTCCGCGGCCTCAGGCCCGCCGCCCCCCACGGCGCCTGCGGCGTGAGCAGCAGCTCCCTCCCAGAGGAGGCGGCCCGGCGGAAGCCCAACGCCTGGTGGGGGGCGGCGGCCAGGAGACCGGCGGCGACTCAGGGTGTGAGGGAGCTCGGGGACGGCAAGGAGGAGGACGACGAAGAGGAGGAGGAGAAGGAGAGCGAGCAGCAGCGGTGGAAGAACCGGACCGTGAACGGGAACCGGCTCCTTTCCTACGGAGGCGGCAGGGACAAGTACTCGGACTCGGAGGAGGAGGAGGCGGCGGGGGCGAGGGCCAAACAGCAGGAGGAGTCTGCAGTTCGCCGGCCCAGACGGAGCCTCAGCAAGTCGCCTGCTCCATTCATAACAAGCAAATGCGCTGCAGCCGGCGCTGGCGTGATGGAGACGGGCCAAGAAAGGGCTGGCGGAGGCTGCGGTGCTGGTGTGCTCGTAACGAATGACAGGGCGGCGGGGGCGGCTGCTGCCGGCAGTCTAGACAGGGGCAGAAATCAGGAGGAGGAGGAGGAAGAGGCGGTAGTGGTGGGGGGAAGAGGAGGAGGAGGATGTGAAAATCTGGACTCTAGTCCTCCCAGCCCCAGATACCGCGTTGGCCTATCCAAGAAACCCCCATCAGTATTGTTGCTGCCACCACCGCTCTCGGACGTGGACAGCGGCAAAATCACTGACCCTCCAGGCACCATTAGGAAAGCGACCAATAATCATGTTCTCAGCGGTGCTCCTGGTAGCTGTAATGTTGAATCCAAGATCTATTCATCTACTAATAGCCTTCCCCCGGGTGGAACCACCTCCTCCCTTAGACTCAACCACTCCAATCATACGGGTTCAAATCATACCTACCTGAAAAACACCTACAAGAAGAATCTCTCTGAGCCCGAGGAGGAGCTTCTCCAACAGTTCAAAAGAGAGGAGGTATCCACCACTGGAGGCTTCAGTGCACATTACCTGTCCATGTTCCTCTTAACTGCTGCATGCTTGTTCTTTCTGATACTGGGATTCACATACCTGAGAATGAGAGGTTCTGGAGTAGCTGAGGATGTGGGAGCCAACAGTAAGTATTAGGTGAAGGGTAAGAGGAGTTTCTGCAACTGGATGTAACAACTGTTAATACGCCTTTGCATTCCCAGACATCCCTTACTGAACAGTTCTGGGTTCCACCTTAGTATAATCTCTCTATAGAGGATGGTGCACAGAAAAACTGTCTTTCCTTATGTGTGTGCGTTGCAAGCTGGTATAATACGCTTGCAAGACATTTGAGGATAAACTTAAATCCCAGCATTCCCTGCTGTAATCTGTTGATACCTTGTTTTCTAGCAAGTTTTCTTCCCAGAGCAGTTCTATGGGTTTTGTTCGATTTAGCAGGAGTGTGGTTAATAGAGAATTGACGAGGTAAGGCTTTATGTTAATCTCACAGGGATAAGTGTGCACCATTAGATACCTGGAATTCCTGCAGGGCTAAGATTTGACTGTAGTTGTTTGGTAATAAAGCAGATTGTTTTCATTCATTTGTGCTGAGGCTTGAAAAGGATCCTAGGCTGAGATGGTGTTATCCAGTATGACAGACTTTGTGCTTGACATATTGTATATTGTTTTCTAATAAATACTTCCTTTTAAATTTAGTTGAGAATAACGTTTATACATGAAATACTGCTGTGCTTTAGTCTGAATTTCAGAGCATTCTTTTTTTTTTTAAATACTGAATTACTTGAGAACTTCTTTAACATGTGGAAATAACTTATTGGAATGGATTTAAAAACTACCATTTTCTATTAATGAAGAATACAAAAATGGAAACACACCACCTAAGTGGTATGGTGATTCATGGTAATTCAGTTCTTCACTGTTTTGAAATGGACAGTGGAGATTCTAACATCAGAAAGAAAAATCATGCCATTGCTGTCTTGGTTTTTCATTGCTCCTGGTAAGGAATTACGCAAATATCTTTTTTTGGGATGTAAGAGCATTAGAAGGTTCTTGGCAACTTGGCACTTTTCTTTAAATGACTGGGGATGGTGTGTGGGGTGTATGCAAGTGTGTACATTTCTTTAGTATAGAGAGTAGAGGATTTATATACTCATTTGTGGACATGTATACAGTGCCTTGTAAGGAATGATCTGACTGTTATCTTGGGATCTGCTAGATGTCCCAGCGCAGCAGTGTGGGCTGGCTTTTTTTCTGTTCCCTTTCAAACTTTGTTCGTTCCATTAGGGTAGCAGAATAATTTTAAATTCTGTTCTGCGCTCTTTGGAGGGGAGGGGACAAATAAAGCATTTGGTGTTGAGGAAGGACAGTAGCAGCAAGGACTTGGGGATTTGCAGTGGTTTCATTGCAATGGTCCACGTGGCTTTTAAGTATTGTTCAGTCTTGTTTTTTGGGCTGGCTGTGAGCATAGGCAGGTGGGCTATAATTAGATACAGCGTAGTGTGACTGTTGGGACTGCTCATACTCTGATTCGTTTCTGGCCATAACTGCTAGAGACAGGCCTACGTTTTCTTATGTATGGAAAAGCTGTATTCTTGTACTAGCATGTACTATATGCTTCTTTTAGTCTTGAAATACGATTTTAACAAGAGAAGATCTGTCAGCCTACTGGGGAAAACTGCCAAATTCAGTGGTTGAGTTAAATCTCGCTTGTCATCCTGTTTGATAAAAGCTGAGCGTTTCAGCAATGCAGGTAGCAATAGTTCTTAAAGTTCAGAGTGGATTTTTGCTTTTATTGAAAGAAAATTTATTTTTGAATGTGTGAATGTTCCTATAGAGCGTGTGGGATGACTGTGTTGAGTATATTGCTCTTAAAAAGTTAACCCAGCTGGAAATTTTCCTGTTAGACATGAAAAATTGTCTTCTTCTTAGAGGACCTTGCTTAGGTTAGGCTGCCCAGTCAGTGCTCTGGTAGCCCAGTGTTGCTTGGTAGTTCAAGTAAACCAGTTCTTGGCCTGTTCTTGCTTGCTGTCTTTTCAGTGGAACTCTATAAAGTGGATTTCCTGAAGAATTGTTCTGACAATGGCACTCGTATTTCATCCCGTGCTGCTTCCTCACAGCCCCAGGCTCTGCTGGAGCATAACAAATGGGAACGGTGAATAGTGTCCTTTGGCAGAAGCAAACAGCAGGTTTTGTGGCTTGCTCCTTGGATAGAAAGAGGAGCAGGCCACTTCTTTTAAGTAATGTGGGAATGAGCAGGGGGTTACCTTGCCCATATGTTTAGCACATGCTTACTAAATTCTTCCCAAATCAGCATATGGAACAAAAATACGGTGGGTCTGTAGAAGAGGCAAGAACAGACAAGACAGGCTAATAAAGACTGATTTTTACTGAAAAGGGGGAGAACCCTGTCTTCTATTTATGTGCTTCCTAAGCTTAAATGTCATCCAAGTGAGTCCTTTGATTTTTATGCTTATATGGGTGTATTGTCTGGTTTTTTTATAGAAGCAGAAATTATTCATACTTTTTAATTTAAAATAATAGTATATCTCAAAAACAACCTTTTCATTTAGGTGATTGGATATTGAGATTTTTCTGTCTTTCAGGTGGTTGTGGGTAAAATTCTGTTGGGTGAGAGTGATTTGAATGTGGAAAAAAATCAGTTAAACTCCAGTTCGTGTCATAAAAACTTTTAGGGTTCAGCAGAGTTGTAATATATGCATCTCTCTAATTATCATGCTTACTGTGATAAAGCAGTAGAGGTGGCTTTTTGTATATGTGGTGGCTTCTTATTTTAAATTTGCAGGGAATGATGCACAGTGAGCTTAATGTTGGTTTTCTTAATAGTTAATTGCCTAAAATTAAATGCATTCAAAATAAGGTGATAGTATATTTGTGGCATTGAAAAATATTTATCACAAAGTACACTCAATATCAACACTTAAGTATTTGTCTATCTAAGAACAGAGGAGGTGTATCTAATGAGAGGGAGGCTTAAAACCAGGTGTTGGAATTGAATTTAGGCCAGGTGTAGTAATATAAATGAGAAGGGGTGAACAGAGCATTTCAGAAGAGACTTGTCACTTACACTGTGCATAGTGCTCAAATGATTTTTTTATTCCCTGCTCTGAAACAGCTATGAAGTGCTTTAGTTTTTTCACCTCTAGCATAAAATGTTCAAAGACAAATCATAACTGGGCTAATTATTTTGTATCTAAGCTATAAAGGTCATTTGAAGTAAGGTTTTTATGCATTTTGCTGTCTAAAATATACATAAATGTCTGTGGGGTTTTTCTTAAATCCGTTGAAATAAACTACTCTTCAAGCTCACATAAAAGACCAACTAATGCATAAGTGCATGTTGTGATTTCTGTCTTTGGAAAAGATCAGTTTGGGCTTGGTGCTGGTAACCTCATTCATTTTGCTCTGGCTGTAAAGCACGTTTTGTTTGCACCTGCCTTCCAAATACCATGGGATTATATCAACTTCTTGCCAAGCCAGCATAGTATTTTGTCAGGAAAATGGTAGACTTCAGTCTACTTTCTAGGTTCTTCAAACTCTGAAGAGGTGTGTGTATCTCTTCCAACTTCTGTGCTTTTGTGGCGTTACTCTGAGCATCTCAGGTGGCTGTTCCTGAAAGTTAATTCTGAAGTTATTTTTCATTAAAGGTTGATAAGTGTATCAGGTTGGTTGATGTTACTAGGGCGCTAGTACAGATGCTGTTAAAGTCTGTAATCTGAAATAGGTTGTATGTAGGTTACTTCTACCATTTCTGCTCCAGTACTTTGTCTGGGAAGCAGTTGATGTGACAGAAGAAAAAAACAGAACAAAACCACCACAACAAAAAACTAATCTTGAAAGTTTCAGGTAGGTCTTGTTTAAAATGTAATTTTCTTATAAGAAGAGGCTTTTTAAAGTGACATCTGTTGCTAGTAATTTTGGTCTTTCTATGATACTTGTTACAAAACAACTGCTAGGAGGATAATCCTTACTATATTTACTGCAACTTGTGTTTTTGAAATGTTAATTCAGGGAGACTTAGCAGTTGTGTATATAGCAAGTGTAAGCTTGTGCAAATCACGTTTCTAAGAGTTTCATTCAATCTCTCAGGTGTTAAAACTTCTGTGGAATTTTATGCAGGGAATTTAATTGCTAAGAAGTTAGACTTGCTCTATAAAAGACAAGATGATGACTCTTAAGCTCACAGGCCTGCAAATTACTGTTGAAGTGCTGTGGTATTTCACAAATAACTGTTACAAATTTACTTGCTTTCTAAGATTACCTTCTCAGAAGAGTCTATATTCTTTACAGTGTTGGCTTTAATGGAAGAAAATTAGTTGTGGATAAGAAGTATTTATAGAAGAGGACATAATAAAGGGAGGGAGAAAAATTAAAAGATTTGCAGAGTTTCTATGTTGTGTGCCTATTAACTTTGTGCTTTGCAAAGGATACCCTGACTTGTCTTTGACAAGGTAACAACTTATATTGAAATATTAGCATAT
The DNA here is from genome assembly GCA_013396995.1 of Dicaeum eximium. Classification (NCBI taxonomy): domain Eukaryota; kingdom Metazoa; phylum Chordata; class Aves; order Passeriformes; family Dicaeidae; genus Dicaeum; species Dicaeum eximium. The sequence goes on along the minus strand of VWZP01009096.1, from coordinate 455,680 downwards.
TGCTGTTTCACTTTCTGTATATTGTTTTAAATCCTAGTTAGCAAGTATTTCTCAACTAGGTGATATAAAAGAAAATCCTGGTGTTTTTCTTAAAGACTAATCTCTGTTGTATCAATCTCAATTCTGTGGTTTGAGTTTTGGATCAAGATGAGTAGATCAAATAAAAAGAATCCCTAGACTGCCTTTATAAGGTAAAGCCAGGTAGAATAGTTAGATTTCCTTAGGATTCTTGACAATTTTAAAGTCTCGTCTTCCTTATGGTATATTATAAATTGTTTTTTAAAATGAGGAATAATTGGAACTTTTATCTAGGAAAGTCTGGATAAGTATTATGTAGTGACTTTCATCTAGGAAAGTCTAAGTAATTGCTATGTAGTACAAAATAGCTCAGCTGACAGCTTCAAGTCTTTCCTAAAAGACTATAAATAATCTATTTACCTTTGTAATAGATCTGGAGTATAAAGTGTAAATAAGAAAATTGCTCAGCAGTGTTTGAAACAAAAATGATGGAAATTCAGAATTCCTGTTTTTAGGGAGACAGTGGTAGTTGATGCTTTGTTCAGAATATTTATAACTAGTTTGCATTCATGCACTTAAATGTGCTGCTGTTTGCAGATGTGCACAAAACATTCCTTATGCCTTTACTATAGATTCTTATTATGACGTTTTTTTAAAGTTACTGTTGGAGGCTATTACTTACTTTTTTGAAGTAAGTAATGGAAAATCTGAACTAGAATCACTTGCCTGGGGAGCAGGGATGCAGAAGAGCTCTGACAGGAGTCAGTCTGTTTTCATTAGATATCAAAAAGTAATCAAAAGTTTGCACTGCATTCTACAGGGCATAGTTTTCTCAAAAGCAAATTTCATTTCTGATGTGAGAAAATTAAAGGTGATCCAGAATCTGAAAGCAGATCTGGTTGCAATTTTTCAATTTTCAAAAACACTAGAGACTAGAAAGGTATTGGAAAGCAAAAAGTAGACTTGTTTCAATTGTTAAGAACCTCAGTCAACTCTAATACTGTTCAGGTGCAGTGCAAATCTTTCTGCTTAGGACAAATGCATAGTGATAATGGATGCAGTGGAAATATTTTAAAGGAGAGCCCATGAAACAAAACTACTTAAATTTTGCATTGTAGGAGTTCTGCTTTGCACTGTTCCATAATCTAGAATTATCCCACTACAAGAGGAGAATCAGGCCTGCAGTCCTCCTATCTCTGGGATGCAATTGTTTCTAAAAATCATACACATTTAAATCTTTTCGAGGTCTGTGTTTTGTCTGAGAGCAGTAGGTTGCAAACTTCAGCTTGACTGCTTACCCAGCTAAGCTGGCAGGAGTTGTAGAGTTGTACCAAACTGATCCCTGTCATGCTTCTAGACTTTTGCTTCAGTAACAGTATGAATATTTGAAGAGGCCAGAACTGCTGCTTGAGAAAGTTGCTTCACGAAAAAGCTTAGGCAAGTAAATTAGGCAAGTACAGTGGGTTTTTTTTGTTGATGAAAGTGCTATTCCTTTGCTGTGGAGAATCACGGAGTGTTAAAATCATGAGGTATATATTCCTTTTGCCTTTATCGTTCTTGTGAATGGTTGTATTCTCTGCTAAAATTAGTTGTCTGTTGTGATTTGTGTTAGGTTGAGAAGAATAAGTTTAACTGGTCAGTTGACTGTGAAATCAAGGTATATTAAAAAGAAAATATTTATTTTGGGAGAATCCCATGTTTGCTGAGAACTTCATTAGTAGTATCTTTGTCTTGTCCATTCTTAGCTCCTTCCGTTTCTCCTGGTAGATACAGATTTGTGGAAGAAAATGGAAGTGCCTTTGCTGTGATTATAATAAATAAGGACATGGTGTAGCTCAGGTCTTGATCAAAGTAACCTTAGTAGCTTCTTCCCACTGAGTCATTCTGATACAGAAAAACTTCTCAAAAGAGACAGTGGTACTGATGGAAAGAAAACATACTGATCTGTGCAGGGATAGATTGAAAAACCACTGCTCATCTTAAAGCTGATCTCATGTAGGTTCGTTCTGTGTTGGAAGGCTTGCTAGAGTTTGTAATGTCCAGTTGAGTCCTACTGTGCTGTACTTCCCACAGTGTTATTTAGTGCTGTTTTTCTGTTCTGTTTGTGTTTACCTTGTGCTGTGGACTGCAAGAGTTAGGTGCATGTTAACTGTGAAACAGCCAAATGTAGTGCCTGCTGGGCATAGCTTGCTGGAGGAGATGTGCTGTTATGGCTGGCATTTTGCAGAGGTGAATTCTTTTTGCAGAGGAAAAGATCAGATTTTCTTACTGTAAGCATGAGAAGTACTTACACTTTTACATCTGCTTATGTAAAAGCAGGTGTGTATAAAAGTGTTTGTAAGGCACTATGGGAAATAGGGAATCTGAGCTGTATTTAAAGGATATGTTCATGTTTGGGTCTTTGTCTTTTGCATATAATAAATGCATGTTCATTTTGATGTAAACTCGGAAAAAAACTAAAAAGGGAATGTTGAGAACGTCTAAGAGAGCTATACTGCTGTACTGTTTGTACAGTGACCTTTGAACTAGGAGTAGAAATACCAATCTTTTGAGTACTCCTGAGAGCTCATTCATTCAGAATGGGCAGGTATGTATGCACAGTTTGATTTGGTGATCCTAGGTGTATTAAGATCAATACCTGTTAAGTTTTACTTCCATCAGAGGTGGTAGTCCCTGCAGAAACACTGTAGACTATGTTGTTTCAGTTGTTGAGCAAACGTTGAGCGTGGATGGGTCAGCATACTTTGGAATTGTACAATGTAGTGGCTTTTAATTTATTACACTTTTCTTTCTTTTGACCTTCAGCTAACAGGTTAATTGGGATCATTCTTGTTTCTGCAGCTGCGGCTTTACAGCTCCTTAAAGTTGCATTGGAATTTTGCTTTTTCATCTATAAAATCAAATTATCTGTACATTCAGAAATAGATTATGGCATTACAATGGTTCTGTTAAAAAATGTCACCTTAAAATGTTAGGAGGAACATAGAGCTGCAGAAAGGTTCATAGGTGGCTTTTATAGCAAGGAGGAAGAGGACTCTCAAATGTGGGAGAGTGAGGAATGAAGTGAAGGCATAGTTGTTACGGAAGGGCTGAATAGTCTTTATTACTCTCTCACTCCTCTGGTATGAGGACACATGTTTTAACTTTGTAGCATAGGTAGATGGTAAGTTGTTCTTTGGACTCTGTTAGAATGTGAGATTAATAGACTATTTTCTGGGCTGACAGTTGTTGCATGTTAGAGGTCTCAAACCTGTTTTGAGGAGGAGCCTTGGAAGTATATGTTCAGATAAAAATTTTATCTTAATAATTAATTCCTAATTTAATATTTAGTTTGGTAGAATAAGAATTTATCACGCCTACAAATAAGGTTGCATATTCTAAGAACTGTCAAGAAAGCTTTTGAACCAAGAATGCTGATGTAATATATTGATATACCTTAGGCATGTTGGAGTAGGTGAAAACTTTGCATCTGTGACTGAAGCATGTGGGAGGATTTGGTAAGAGATTAGGTTCTGGACGAAAGAAAGAAGGGTGTATTCAGAATAGGCATTACTGAAGAAGTTAAGGAGTGGCCTTATTAACTCAAGTGAATTGAGGTTATGTGGTAAATAAATGCAGATTGGTTAACAGTTGTAATTGCATATGCAGCTGATAAATTGCTGTAGTTGCATTTTGCATACTTGCCTCTTAAGGCACCAGTCATGCTAAACTAAATAGCATCATATATAAAATGTACTTGAGTTTTTGGTTAACTATAGCAATCACTAACTTCAGAGGGATTTCGTGGAAATCCTATAGTGTGAGTTAAAATAAGGAGTTTTAAGGATTGCTACATTTTTGTGGTAGGTAATTTTGAAGATGTGGTTGGTATTCTTGGGTATTGTAACCGCAATGTATTTGTGAAGAAGAGGCAAACACTGACATCTCATCTGGCTTGCTTAATTAATTCAAGGTGTAATTTATGTAAATATGAAGTTGCCCAATGTGAGATTGATTTTGCACTGGGGTTTTGATGCTGGAAAAGTCTAACCACCACCCTAGCTTCCACTTAATTGCTGGACTGCCCTAGCACAGCTAGAATTTCAGGTGACAGTTTTCAGTTTGCGTCTTTGCAGGCCTGGAAATGTTGCATATGTGTTTGTTTCATGACTTTCATCAGTGCTAAAATATGTTAGTCAGGTATACTGAAATCTATGCACTCTTGTGCCTTGTGTTTGTACCCCCTTCCAATCTAAAACCACTACTCAAGATTTCATGTATGCTCAATAAGATTGACTCTGGAGTCTGTAATTATCCTTGTCTGGATAACTAACAATCAAACTAGGTGTTTAATCCTATTTTAGGCTGTTTAGATTGAATGTTTAGTGTGCTGGGTGTGTGTGTGATTGAGTTAATGAATGACATACATAAAACTTTTTAAAGTTGGTAGCGTGATAATCCAGTAAGCAATGGCTGTGAATTTGGACCTATAGAATGAAATTGTGAAGTGCTTGTAGGGCTTTGTTTGCAAGAGTCTTCAACATCTACTTCTATCAACTTTAATCTTATAGCTGAATGCAGTACTTGGATGTCTGTGAAAACCAGTCCCTGTGTTTGCGTGGGTTTGGTTTGGGGTTTTTTTCCATTTGCTATATCAGAAGAAGCTGAAGGGCTTATTGAGTAGGTAATATGCTTAATTTTTTTCTGAGCTCAGGCACGTGACAGGCTTGTTTGGAAACTTGCAGAGAGTCAAGCCTTCTTCATTTAGAAAGCATTTTCATTGTCCCACTGTTTTATACATCTTTTGTTGGTTGTAACCATAGGAATGTGAATCTTACCATTGCTACGTGTAGGAGCAAAGAAAGGGTAATTGTTTCTACTTCAAACTGCCTTGCAAAACTAAGGTGAAGTGGATCAACATTTGTCTGCTGACAAGAATGCTACTGAAGTTCATGCAGTTAATAAAAATCACATTCTTTGACAAATAATTAGGTTTTTTCTTAGAAATTTTTTTTTGTTTGTTTCCTATCCATATTCACTTACGCTTGACTAAGGTTGGGAACTTCTATAAGTTGCTCCGTTGTTTCTTTTGTATCCTCCATTTCTCCTAAATGAGAAATCTTGCCATGAATTTGATCTAATATGTCAACCTTTATATTTCTTTTATATTTCCCATTTATAACTAAATTAACTGATCAGTTTAAGCATGGTTGTGGTTCAGAAATCAAGGTATTGTCAATCAGTCTACTCTTGGGTGGGCAGGTGCTGATGTTTTGTGGATACCTGTATGCATGGGAGTGCATGAGCTCTCAGTGTGTTGTCTCACTCTTGTTAAAAGAGAATGCTGAGTTGTAGAGCTTTGTTGTATGTATTAGTGGTTAGTAAAAAAGGGGGTTTCCTTTTTGAATTGTCCACTAAAATGTAAAACCTTCAAATTATTTCAAAGCAGTTGAGTTATTAAAACAGGAGTTTGGCAAATGGCAAGCACAGTTTTGTTTGTAAGGAAATAGCTGTGAAATTTGTTGACATACAGAATTCTGGTTTAACCTAAATGCTGCTATACTTCATTATCAAGTGCAGAGTTAGGGCAAAGGTTAATAGACGTCTCCTTGTTATTTGTCTTATTATGGACCTTGTTTATATCTTAACTATTACAGTGTTGTCATAAAGCTACAGTGTTGGTATACCTTTTTAGTATTTTCAGACCCTAGAGTGAATTGATTTTTTTTCTTTTTTTTTTAACAGTCAAGGATCCCTTTACTGAAGAACTCCAAAAAATACAAGTAAGTAAAACCACTTAACTTTGAGGTTTTAATCTGTCGTGGTTTAATACGTGATTGTATAAAAACAATATAGATCTGTTCAGAAGGTTACCATTTTAGTATAATTTGCAGGAAATAAATATACTTCTTGTAACTGATGTTTTAGGTTTTTTTCATCTTGGGCAATATAAATAAGATTACAAGATTTGGCTGTGGCCTGCTGGTTGCTTCATATACAATGAAAATAGTACATAATTTGTGTTGTAAAAAGAAAAAGAGTGTTGTAAACTTTGAGACTAAATTTAACCGTTTTTCACTTACTGTTACCATTTGGCTTTTCAACCTTGAAAGCACAGCTGGTAAGAGATGATTGACATGGAACCCCAGGTTTCTGTAGTGCTACAGACAAGCAAGTGTTAAAGTCCTTCAAAATGGATTTTAAAATTTGTCTTTTTTGCTTAGATTCCATTCTGTTAGTTGTTCCTATATTCACTTTTTTTTTGTCTGAAGTATCAGGCTAACCATTTTTGAGATGTCACCATTGAAGCTACCTGGATTCTTAGTTGTGCAGCATGTGTTCAGGTAGTTCTTTCTTCTGACTTGAATTGTAAACATAGTGCTCTGCTTTTGCTAGGCATATATAAAGAAGTATTGCAAGGTAATTGTGGAGGATTGCTGGTTTCTTGGATAGAAAATGTTTCTGAATCTCTTGAACAAGTTAAATTTCTTGCGGCAGATTCTGGGGATTCTTTCAAAATTACTTTACTAGTGCAGAGAGAAGGCATTTTGTTCACTGGAGTCAGCCTGAGAACCTGCTATATATATTACTTTCTCCTGTTTCTACTGCAGTGTTCTGTAGTAATCCTGTTGCATGCTTGATTGTTTGTTAGGTACAAAGGTTATACTGTTCATTTCCTTCTTTTATGTGGTCCAACCATTAATTAGAAAAAAACCCAAATTGGTCACAGTAATATTTCTCATGTTCATCTCACTGTAGCTATTAGTGAAGTCATGGGTGTATCTACTGGCAAATAAATGGAACTTGAAATATGGCTGGTGGTGTGTGTGTGTGTGCTGGAGGACTGATTTTCGTGTTCTGCCATTCGCAGTGTTTTCCGGCCAGGAAATAAGTTAATAAGATTGGTTAGTTTCCTAAAGAGTATCAACTCCATGATCTTAATCTCAGTGATGGTTTTGTAGTACCAGAATAGGGAGAGGTGACACTGGTAGTTGTTGATAGTGCTGTTGGGAAATAATCTGTCCATTGTTTGATCAATGGAAGAAGTATTTCGCTTTTCTCATAGCAATTTTCTTACAGAGGAAAACTATTGGACTTACTAACATTTTAAAATTATGTCAATAGTGCTGGTGCATCAGGGAATTAAGTCTAATGTAGTTGGTTTTTTTTGCAAAATGAGTATAATCAGCATATGCACAAACTGAAAAATTACTTTTTGGAGTATTTTTTTGAATGAAGGCTCTAGTCTTAGCCATTTGATAAAACTTCAACATTTCAGAATAGCCTTTAGTGTATGTAATTGTTTGTGTATGTAATTGCATGTTCCTTGTCTTTATGTTTTGAATAATTCCTTCTAATATAAAATGCTTCTGGCTATATTTAAATAAAATTGCTCGATATCTTGATAAGTTTAACTCCCGTGTAAGTAGCAATTATATGGCATCTCATATTCATGCTTGTTTTGGGAATTAGGCCTTTTCATATTATGGTGTATGCAGGAAGTATCAACAAGATAGTCCACAGCTTTCTGGTGTGCTTTTTGTCTTTTTGTTTGGTGGGGGTGGCTTGTTTGTTTGTTTCTTTTTAATTAAATTACTGTAGTTTGAAGGTAGACAACAAAAATCTTCGTTGCTCCGAATTTTATGCTGGAATGTGACCAGATGGTACTTTAGTGTGGCTTGTATAAAATGTCATGGCACATTTATAAAGAATAAAACTTCCGTTTTTACATAGTAGCTATCAAAAAACCACACCAAACAAAACAGACTTATTTTGAGTAATTTTACTAATCTCTCAGTAGTATCAAAATACTAGAGAGAGTCTGGTGGTTTTAACTGGCAGGTCCATCAGAGTCCAAGCTGCAATCTAATTTAGCTTCAGTCAACGTCTGAAAATTCAGTGTAGTGAATACTTGGATTCAAAATCTATTGCCTGCATCATTGTTCATGTGTGAGATGTCTCAGCTTTCTACCTGTATGTGTGAACCCTGGAGTTTTTCTTCATGCTATATGAAGATTTTGGGGATAAATGGAAAAAAGTACATCTGTGCTACTGCTTGTTTTAACATAAATATGTTTTTCTCATTCTAGGAGGATGAAATAAGTCTTATGATGAAGAGCTTGTATGCACTTCATGATAAATTGGCACAAGTAGCAGGTAACATTTAAAAATATTGTGATGTAATGTTATGGCAACAGGTACAAAAAAGTCTGTGCTTGATAGTGATTTGCAATAGCTGGGTCCCTGATAGCCATTTAGAGTTCCATTTTGGGAAATTTAAAATCCTGTTTCTAGTTCACTTACACTGTCTTGTTCCACCAGCGTAGCACTTTTTGTTGCAATGTTTGCTGATGACATAGGCTCTTGAATATTGTGATCCTGTGTGGTTTTTGACCCGATATCTTAATACTTTATTAATCTCACTTTGTTAAAAGGCTTAAATTAAATTTGCTATATGTGAAGAGAACTGTGTGGGTTTCTTAAATGTCATTAATTCACTGTGATGAAAATAAAATATTTTGCAACAGTGATAAAATGGTTACTGATAAAGTGAACAGTAGTGGTTGAACAAGATTGCCTTGTTAGACAAAATGTCCAACTTAACCAGATGAGTTATATAGTAATGAAAAATGCTGCGTATAGTAATGTGTCAGAGTTGGTGTTTAGGGATAGTATTATTGAATACTGAATATTCAAAGTACAAACTAGGGTGGTTTTATCTAGAGTTGTATGGAAGACAGCTTTAAACTGCACACATAGGAAATGGTCAAGTTAAGGCTGTGATAATAAATTCGGCATCTGGTGAATGAGAGTTACAGCTGAGTCTATGTCATAACTATTAAGCCATTTTTATCATCCTTGCATATTTAACCCATAATGTGTTCAGGAGGTCCTACCTTCGTGCCAACCATTTGTTTGGCATCAGCGAGTTTTACCAAGAAGGCTTTTCCATTATTATTAGGTGCTACAGACATTTCACAAACATGGAAAAATGTGGAAACAACTCTCTGTCAGATCTGAAGCTGACAATGTAATATATCAAGGCTGTATAGGAAATGTGTGAGAAATTTGAGCAGCTCTGTAATACCCTTTAAATTGCAACAGTAATCTATCTTTATGCAGAAACATTTTGTTTTCACAGTCTCTGCTGTGAATAAAATAGGTGTTTGGACAAACCCCACACATTTTGGTTTGTTTACATCCCAGAGAATGTGCAGAGAATCCCAGAATGGGTCAAGTTGGAAGGAATCACACTGGGTCATCTGGGCCAACCTCCTTGCTTAAGCAGGGTCATCCCAGAGCACATGGTGTAGGATTGCATCCAAACAGTTCTTCAACATCTCCAGCAAGGGAGATTCCAGTGGAACAATCTGTTCCCGTGCTCAGTCACCCACACAGTAAAGAATTCTTCCTCATGTTCAGGTGGAACTTCCTGTGCATCAGTTTCTGCCCATTGCCTCTTGTCCTATTGCTGGGTACCACCAAGAAGAGCCTGGCTCCATCCTCTTGACATCCTCCCTTCAGATAATTATAGGCATTGATGAGGTCCTCTCTCATTTGTCTCTTCTCGTGGCTGAGTAGGTCCAGCTCCCTCAGTCTTCCTCGTAAGAGAGATGCTCCAGTCTCTTAATCATCTTTGTCTTCTGACACAGACTGTACTATAGCTGAGCATTCAAGGTGATTGTTGCTTTTCCTTGCTTAGATCATTGTCATGCTGCTTCCCTCTGTCTTTTGAAGAGTGTAACAGTTTGCTGTTTGTTCAGTGTGTCATCCAGCCCTCCAGGGGCCATACAGTAAACAATGTACTTGCATGGATAGAAAGGTTTGGCACATAATTTCTACATCTGTGAAAGAAAGGGAGTTTTCCTTATTAGCTGGGTTTACTTCAGTGCATATAAATGTATAGAAATGTTTACCTGTCCGTCTTATGAGGAAGAATTTGTGTGCTCCAGGACAGCTGCTTGCTTCACCAGGTCTCAAAGATGCATTATTCTCTCTTGGTCTATTTCTGGCCAGAAGGATCTTCAAATGCTTCCTTTCAAAAAATATAACTATCCTTTTTGGTTAGGTGGTACTCCAGACTGGAGCTGTAATGTGAGATTACCTGGTTGCTCAGCAGAGTAGCTTTTGTACAGTCTGAAGAAGGACCTAATCCATCTTTACTTAGACAGAAATTCTCCTCGATGCCAAGTTTTTTAAGATATGAGACGAAGATGTCTGCCATCCATTTTTGAATACCATATTGATGTAGACCTGGCACAATATCTGGAAGCAGTTTAAAAAGCATAAAACAGAGAAAGCTGCAAGGGTATGAGAGTGTTGATCTTGTGCACAGTGCACCGCTTCAAAGGAGAAGTTAAGGAATACAGATTTACTCAAAGTGGTGCTTTTCACGTCTCTCTGTCACACACTTGGAAAAGTTTCTCTCATTTCATACTTGGCTATGAATCATTTGTTCATGTTATAACTATTAATATTAAAAAGGCGGGCTGGAAACTTGAAGTAGTCTGTTCTGTTAAGCTTTATTCAATATCTTGACTACCATAAAGATGGTCTCCTCAAAATTTGGTTTCTAGCTCTGTTTAATAAAACAGACTTATTTTTACTGATCTAGTTTCTTACCTTGTCAACTTCAAATGGAGAGCAAGTGATGGGGCTTTTATTTTAGAAGGTAGACATTAAGTTTTTTTAAGGAAGAAAATGTCAGGGTAACAGTTAGTTAATTTTGACTTAATATACCATGTTCTAACTGTAGATACCTATTCTGGACTGTGGTGCTCCAATATGTTGTCAAATTATTTAATTATCCAGTATAAAATTAGGTTGCCTGTAATGCATCACTATTCTCAGAATTACTAGGCTACCAAACCTACACTGAGTAATTTTTTGCCTCACAGGAAACTCAGAACTAGATGAGCAAATAGTGTTTCTCCCTTGAGTTGGTGTTCCTGTGTTCTTGAATGGTATAGCCATTCTTCAAAACAGCAACTTTTTATAAACAGTATATATTTCAGTACCCAACACATTCTGCTAAAACAAAATATCTGCTTTTTTAAAATTAGAGTTACTTCAGCATATGTTAATTACTGGATATATTGGTCTTCTTGGAGAGACTTCAATAGATTACATCTATTTTCAGTCAGACTTGCAAAATGAATAAATCTAACCACTATATTCAGAAGAAGCAACCAGCTACCCATGGGTATGACCCTTTCTTGTAGATAAAGGATTTTTTTGGGTAGCCATTTCTTTTGCCTGGCATTCTTCGGTGTGACATTCCTATCAGATTTAGACAATTTCCTTCTTTTCACAGGTCTTTGAAATGCAGGGGTGAATTAGACTTTCATATATAATAAGGCTTCTGGATAAATCCATGGCTGGAAGAAAATCCTGGCAAAACACCTAATGTTACTTAATATTAATTTCAAGTGCCAGCTATGGTATCTGATGCCTGTCACAGGCTCTCTGTTCTGTCACTCTCCTTAATCTTTGGTTTTTCAGGTAGTTGATACTGTGCTGTTTCCAATCAGTGATTGAACAGCTGTTTAGCAAGTTCTAGTGTTCTGCAGTGTTATTGAGCTGTTGAATGTGCCTTTGGGAGATCAGGAATTCTTACTTGCTCTTGGTCTGCTTCTGCTTTTCTTGAGCTCCCCACCACTTTAGTGTTCTGCTGCAAGTAACCTGAAAACTTGAGACTTACTAAACAAATGTCTTGTACACTGCTTGCAGTTTGTATTGGTGGCCATATCACATCAAGCTATACGCTAGAGATCTGTGATAAATCCACATCTTGCTTGAAATACTAGATTTCCACTGTGTTTTGCCATCAAATGAGAAAATTATTTACAGTGTAAAGCAAGTACTTCAAAATTTTGAATATTTCTGTTGCCTGTATATGCTGCAGCTCATAAGTTAAATGCCTAAATGAAAGTCAGTTTTAAATATTCTAGCCTGCATGGAAAAGAAGAGCTGAATTGGTCTCTGTGTTAGAAGCAGTTGAGACATAATAAATATTTTTTTAGAATTGAAACTTCATTTGCTTTTTGGTGGTATTTCTAGAAGAATTCAATTTAAGTGGCTTGCCCAAATACATAACATAAGCTTAAGTGTAATTTTGTGATCCTTGCTGGGATGTGCTACTTTTTGCCTCCCTACAAAAGCAAATAGAAAGGTTCTTTGATTACTCTTGAAATTGTTGATCAGTGCCCAAGGAAAGTTTAAGCTCAAAGATCCATACTTTCTAAAGTAAGCTCACAGCAGACATTATAACAGGGGAGCAGTTTTTACAAAGAGCTCGGATGTATCTTGCAGCAGACTTGTGTAAAGTTTTTTTGCCCGTGCTTCAGTTTTTTTTCCTGAATGTAGGGCCTCAAATGGAACAGTGGGAAACATTTTTGGCTCAGACTATGGAAAGTGGGTTTCCAGGCCAAGTGGTTAATGATTGCACCAAAGTTATTCAAAGTAAGCCTTCATTTGCAGAACTATTAGCTAACACAGTGACTGAAATGGCATATAGGAATATCCTGCTGTTGCAGTAAAACAGAAGGTTGTCTGGCTTGTGAAATGCCTAACTTTCTGCAAGCTTTCAAAATCATGAGTTTCTCAGAAGAAAGCTGTTAAAGGGTTCTCAGCAAAAGATGTGCTGGAATGAGAAACTCTGTCTCCAATAGCCTTTTGTACAAGACTGAAACTCTGTAACTCTGATTAGCTTACTTTTTTGAGAGTGCGAAACAAGGGGAAAGTGATTTTTATTCCTCTCCCCCCTGCCTCAGTATTGCTTGAGGGAAATTTGAACTGATGTGCCTTAGACATTGTCAGAGCCCAGGCAGCAAAGGTTTTTTTAACTGTTAAACTTGTTCAGAGGGAATACAGTTTGAAAAAAATTTCAGCAGCAGGACTGAGAGGAAACTGTCTGCTGATTTCTGAAGATGAGACCAGAAGCTGTTAAGTCAGTGTGCTAGCTGGGTGCTGCATAACATAATTCTTGGAAGAAGGCACATAAGATTAGTATTTAAAACTAATAAAGCAATTCAGTAGTCCCCTACCTAAGGGAGCTTTTGTTCTGCTCTAAAAGGCAATGCTGTGTTCTCAAAAGGTGGAAAATCCAACATGAACCCTGACACTTGTTTTTAAGAATTCATATTTTTCACAATCTGTCTCCTGCTTGTGTGTTTGGTTTGCTTTCTCATCTGTGTATTAACCTCACCCTTTTTATTCTCTCTCATTTATTTCATAGCAGGGCTTTTCTGCTTATCTAGATAATTTAAAAAAAACAACTGAAGAAAAGCTTAGCAGAAGGGTCTCATCCCCCTTCTCTCACAAGCTATTTTGTTCAAAGTATGACTGACACGCTTTCTCTGTATTAAAAAGACCCCAGAAAGACTTTAGATCTTACCAAATGAGAGAAGTCTTAAATGTAGGAATACCTGTCAGACTTGCTCATATCATACAACTTAATTTTAGATGTAAATTGTACATACGGCCTTTATGGAGATATAGATTGGGTTTGTTATATTTATTCCATCAGTTCTAGATTTAAAACGATATGTTTACACCAGAGACTATGTGAGTATGATATATAGTTATTCCAAGTCTGCTAATCTTGAAACATGAAATCACTGATGATTACACATGTAAATTTACAGGCTGTACAGTTTAGGCTGTGCAAAAACAAAGTCTGCCTAAATTATATACAAGAAAAGCCCATAGCTCCAATTCAGGTGCTGAGTTCTAAAATTAGAGTGGGTTTTTATGAAAGTGGTATCCATTTTCAGCAGTGATCTGTCTAGTTTTGCTGTTACAGTACACTCAGAACTTTGAAAGTCTTAGACGTTTCATGCTAATTTTCAAGTGAAACAACTTGTAACATATTCTGCTCAGCACTTGATTGAAAATACATGCATGCACACAGACTTAGTTCCAGCAGCACTTCTAGGCCAGTTAGCGTATGAGCACTCTGAAAAACACTGTTCTTAACAGTAAGAGCATCCCTGTTACGCTAATGTGCTTGCAAGGCCAACTTCTCTTTAATCTGTTGAAGTGTACTGAACAAAACTTCAGCAGTCTGAGAAGGACTTGGGCTTCACAGAAACGTGTATTTTTTTGGAATTCCAAATGAATGAGGCATGAAGGTGCTTCTCCATGAATTACTAGTGTTTCCTAACTTTTGCTCACATTGCCTTGAATGTTCCTGTTTGTGTCGGGAACTAATACTTGAAATTGCTCTTTTAAAAATATATTCCAATATAAGTGAAGGTTTACATTTTACAGAAGCACAAGTATCTTAAATTTTCTTAGCGTTACTATAGTTTTGGGAATAGTACAACTTGGCATAGATTCAAGAAGGTAAGGCAGGCATAACGCTAAGCCAGTGAAAGACTAGGTTTGTTGTTTCCTATTTTATTGTTTTGGCACAGTAAAAGCATAGTTAAAGATGCCAAGATTTCAGGTTTTTTTTAAGAAATATCAGGGGAAAAATGTGCCTTGCCACTGCTGACAGTTCTTCAGAAATTATGGCCTAGTGGTAGATGAAAAACTGGTGTTAGAATTTTTCCTTTTTCTGTATGGCTTTGTGTTGATATGACTGTCACTACTTTCACTGCTTTTTTTTTTGTAGCATGAACTATTTACCTTTAGTTTAACAGAGAAAATCAGGGAGGTGGTGGCACATTGCGCTGAGGACTGACTATGCAGATAAATACTTTATTTCCTGGCTACTTCTGCACACATTCCAAAACCACTAGAAGATGGTAAAAGTGCCTGTTTCAAGCCATAGTGGGATTTTGTGCATGTTCAGGAAAGTAATGAGTTATCAGAATAACTTAGGCCACTCTAAAATGCAATGACTTCATAGTGCCTGAAATACTACGGATGTATTGCAACTGGAACTTGGTCTCTGTAAAAGATAATACAGGTTTCAGAATTAAAGGAAAGTATCTGAAGCTGAGTCAGGGTACAGTAACTTTTATGGTAATATCCTTCTGATGGTTCTTCATGCTACCTATTGTTCTGCTTTTGGTGTAAATGCTGAAATACACTTTCTGAGCAGTACATGAGATTGTATTGCAGTGATTTGTACATATTATTAGCTCTGAAAATCATCAGGGTATTTTAACTTCTTTAGAAGGAGAAATGCATGCAGAGATTTTTTCCATATTTTTAGTGGAACGTATGAGAATTACTGTACTGCTATTGATGCTTGTGTAAATTTTGTTAACCATAAGCTGGTGTTTAGGTGATTTTATTTTACATAATGCAGTAATAAATAGATCAAAATAAAAGTTTTCATTTTACCAGGGGAACATGAATGTGGCAGCTCTATTCAAAGAAACCTTACCGTCCAGGAGGCAGCTGCATATTTAAAAGTAAGCAAATGAATTATTTTTCATTGATTGTATAGAAGATTTATGTAAGTTACAATTTGTAAGGCCTGTTTTCATGTCTAGTGTATTGACAAAAATTTGACTTAGTATTGAATATTATTTGGAAATTATCGTAACTGATGACTTTAGTACATGCTGGATATGATTTTTATTTGGGGATGTAGTGAGCATTTGGGGAGAAGGAGGGTAAAAGAAACTGGCTTAAGTGCAATGAAAGTGTAGCTAGTAGTGCTTCAGTGACATGCAGGGCTTTTTTCTCTTTCATTAAAACACCAGGAGATGATTTGGATTTATGGAAATAGTTGACCAACATGAAAATAATAAATTTATAAAACTCAAATATCTAGAAGCTTTTCCAGGAATCACTGTATTGGTTTTTGAGACATAGAAGAAAAGGATACTGTTTTCCTTTCTTTGTGGAGAAAGGTTGATGTGTAGATCTGTGCAAGCAGCCTGACAGGCAGCAGCTGTTTGGAGAGGCTATTCATTGATACCTTAAATAGAAATGGTCAAAAAAAGGCCTTTTTGTTAGTTTGATCGCCGTGCAGTATTATGAAATCCCACTCTCTGTCATTCCTCTGCCTCACTCCCCAAATAAAAGATGACTCTTGCCTTGTCTTGACAGCTGTAGGGTTTATTTTAGCCCACGTTGGTGTACCCTTCAATGGAAAACTACTTGAAGCTTTTAAGAGGCACGGGGTGTAAGATTTCTTTGATTGGATGGGAAGGAATTAAACTGATGTATTTAATATACAAATGTGTAGAAATTTTACATTCTAGCAAATGTGTAGACAAAAAGGGGCATGCTTTAGAGCATGCCAAAGAAGCTGCTAACACTGGTTTATGGTTTGGCAATAATAATCTGTATCTGTTAAAACCAGAGCATTGTGGAAAAATTAAGGTGATGCCCTAGAGCTGATTGTCTTGCCTATCTGCTATGCTGAAAGAATGACATAACATAATGTTTACTGTCACCATGACTGTTTTAGCTGTGCTAGGAAGCTCAAGTTTCCTATGAAAATTTGTTGCTTTGTAGGAAGTCTTATTTAACCATACAGTTGCTTTGCAGAATTTGTGTGTTCAGTGATAAAATTTTCAATACTTCAATCTCAAAGGTAAAATAAAACCATTACTGTCTTTTCTTAAGTACTTACGCTTGAATTCTAAGCCAGTGTGAGGTTCAGAGAAAGATGAAAATGACTTTATGGGGACTATAATTTCAAATACAACAATAACTTCCATTTTCACTTTTCACTTTCTGCAAAAGAACATGCAAGATGAGCTATGGAGGAAGCCTTAGCTCAGATAGCCGTGAATGTTATCCTGTTAGAGTTAGTATCAATAATTTCAAAAAAAAGTCAATGTCCATGTAGTGATGTCAGTTCTTGATATAAAAATACTGGATTTTTTTGAAAATATCTGTTAAAATTATATTTACTCAAGCTTCTTAAAAAAGAACATAGCATGGAACTGCTTTTATAGGAGGCGTTCCCAGCAGAGTTTGGATCTAGTTGAAGTTTCACTCTCAGAGTAGATTTCCAGTGCTCGCTGCCTAGTGGCTGAATAGTGTTTGGTGCCATAGGTGAGAGTTGGGAATAAAGTGGTGAATGTGGCTTGGCTTTTCAAATAGTCCTTAGTTTGGGAGATGCTGGTGAGTCTGAGAACTGTTTGTAGCATAAATAGATTTACTTTATGCAGTGCAAACCTACTCAAAATCTGAAGTATCAGGAATGAAAAAATATAGTTTTGACTACTAATCTGTGCAGTATCTCAGTTTTATTGGCATGATAACTCCCTGGTTATTTATGAAATTACTGATTAATGTTGTATTTTGACAGAATTTAGATCCAGAATATGAAAGTGTACTTAACACATCATTACAATGGATCTTGAATAGTGGGGAAGATGTTGGCATAAAGTAAGTGGTGTTTATTTCTTAACTTAATTTCTTCTAAGAGAATGTATCCTTTTTCATAAGTATTGTATATTTTTGAGTAGGTGTCTCAGCAATGATCCTAATGAGATGGATGTCACTAACGTGACGGATGTGAAGTATCTGGAATCCACTAGTCCAAAGATGTCTTTCAGGTGTCGTTTTCGCCGTGCGTTTGTTAATGTAACTCACAGATTATCAATATTGCTTTGGGGTAAGTTAATAAAAAGTCAACCTTTCTTTTCTGTAACTCGTATTTATCTAAGTGCATGGGGAAAAACAAGTTTAGCGAAAGTTTTTATTCAACCATAAAACTTAGAGTTTCTGTTGGTATCTTGATTAAATTGGGGTTTGATTTGCATTTCTGTTGCACTACTGTATTTCCGCACTGGTTGTTATCATCTGCTTCTGTAGTCAGCTGAACATATTAATTCTTTGGGAAATCTTTTTCCCTGCCAGAGCAATATCTTGTGGTTTTCAAAAGTTCCATGTTGAACTGATCAGAAAAAGCAAACTGTTCAGTAAAAAGATGATAGCCTTAATTTTGAGGATATTTCACTGTTGTTCCAGAAGTTTAAAAAGCAACTGCAGAAAAGATGATCTGGGGTACTGAGCTGTTCTTAAAACAATAAAATGTTTTTCTAGAAGTAACTGCTCTTTTCAAGTGGAAGAGTTTGTGTTCCTGTGTTAGAGTATAAAACACACTCAGCAAGTACAGTGTATTTCACTAGCTTGGGAATGTATGGTGCTTGTTAGATAGTTCAGTCTACTTCTGAAGTATGCCCTGTAAACTCTGTTAAATATCCAATGCTCTGATACTGTTTAAAGAGTATTATGCATGTTAATGCAGGTATAGCAATGGTTTGGGGAGTCTTACACTACATGAAATACCGTTGGGCAAAAGAAGAAGAGGAAACAAAGCAGATGTATGATATGGTGGTGAAAATCATAGGTATGGCTTGTTCATTTGTGTCTGATGTATCTGTATCAGCTTTGTATAAGCTTTCAAAGTACTGTTAATTCAGTTATGTTTCTTCTGTTTACTAGATGTCATGCTGTTAGAGTTCTTGGTCCAGTGTGATCCATGTGTTTTGTATCTTTTTTTTTTTAAATCCCATCCTTTAAACCTAATCAAAGCTTTTGACACAAAGCTTGGGATTTGCGAATTACATCAACATGACTATAAAGTTGCCATTGACTTGGTAGTTTTTTGTCCTGCTATTGAATACAAATATAAATGCAACGTTTGTTTACTGAAGTATGGTGACATATTGCTTTCTGTATCTGTTTTTTAGCTAACTTAAGTTAAAATATCCACTCCAGAAATGTGTGGTAGCTCTCAATATCATCCTTAATGGTTTTTCATAGAAAAAGCACCTTTTTAGTTAATTACTTTGAGCAGAAATTATTTTGCTAAAATAGTATGCGTAACTGAGATCTGAAATCCCCTCTTTCTACTTGAAGCCACAGTGTTTGCAGTCGGTTCTGTTTGTAGTTTTTAAGCTCTTACTTAAGTTACTCTATTACTTTCATTTATGGTAGTCACCATAAATACAGAGATGGTAGAGAAATCAGAACTGTTCTATTTTAACTGTGTGCCTACCTTTTTTGTCTGCAAATTAAGTTTTGTTGAGGTGGAAGGAAAACACTTTTATTTTCAAAGATGGCCATCTTTACTAACGCTTAAAAAGTACCAATCAAGAGTAACTGTAAGAACTGTGTTCCTTTACTTCAAAGTTATTTAGGATATATAGATACACTGTTTAGTTAATTTGCCTTAAGAATGGTTTGGAGAAAACAATGTTTCAATATACCAGAAAAACCTAACTACTGAAATTGGCAGGGGTGTTCAGAGTAGCCGTTAATTACCAGAAGTGATACTTTCTTGATGTTTTCATGAGCTACCTAGTTATCAGTTCGGTTTCTTTTTATGATGTCCTCAGATGTTCTAAGAAGCCACAGCGAGGCATGTTCAGAAAATAAAGAGTTGCAGCCTTACATGCCAATTTTACATGTGCGTGATTCTCTAATACCACCTCAGGACAGGTATGTTCTCACTAGAAGTAATGAAAGGAGGGAAAACCACTAAAATAAATTGGTCAGTTAACTTAATTTCAGATAGAAATAACTTAATTTCTTAATAGATTGTACAGTGTAGTATTTTGGAGATTCCTATTGATACAGGGGGAGGGAAAGCATTGGATTTCTCTTACAGGCTAGATGTCAACTATGCAGGTTGTTGTAATGCTAACTTTGTAATTCTTGCTTTGATTTTTAAGGAGGAAGATGAATAAAGTCTGGAACAGAGCAGTTGACTTTCTTGCAGCAAATGAATCTAGAGTTCGTACAGAGACACGAAGAGTAGGTGGTGCCGAGTTCTTGGTTTGGAAGTGGATGCAACCTTCTGCTGCTTGTGACAAAATTTTAGTAATACCATCGAAAGTCTGGCAAGGCCAAGGTATTGAAGATATATTTTGCAGATATAATTGTCTTAATTTCTGCATCTAACTTACAAATGGTACTCTGTTGCTTGACCATGAAAGGCTTGTTTTCTCTCATGCATTTAAGAATTGTTATGAACTGTCAATGCTATTTCTCTATTACCGTGTTCTATGGACTTACTTTTGGTGCATTGTGTCTGCCTTGTTTTCAAGGGAAATCAGCTTTTCTGTTACAGCTACTGCAGAAGTATGCAGTGGTATTTAGCCGAAGTGAGTTACTTCTTCCTTTTTGTGAATTAAAAGAAACACTCTTTAGTTGGTCGAATTCTGACATGCCTGACGCTTACTGTTAGTAATGTAATTGGTTGTATATGACAGCAGGTAAATTGAATCTTGCAGACTTAAGTTTCCTGCTGTTAAGTTGTCAGTAAGGTGCCTAAAGAGCAAGTTAGGAGGAAGAGATAATTTTTTAAAAGGGAAACTGCCAGGACAAAAGACTCCTCAA
Organism: Dicaeum eximium; assembly: GCA_013396995.1. NCBI lineage: Eukaryota > Metazoa > Chordata > Aves > Passeriformes > Dicaeidae > Dicaeum > Dicaeum eximium. The sequence continues at coordinate 435,421 of VWZP01009096.1, read as the reverse complement.
TTAGGAAAATGTGCATTTGGAATATCTGACAGTGTTAGATGCTCTTGCTCTGTCATAAATGTTTTTCTACACTGCATTTGTTTTTCAAGCTCTGGTGTAAAGCATTTGCTTTAACAGAGAAGGCAGTTTGTCATACATTTTTTGCAGTGGTCTGTCACTTTTCAGTTATATCATGAAGCCAAATGGCAACAATCTAGTAGGTTTGCAGTTGTATGTCTGCAGTGGTCATATTTTCCTGGTTTGAAAAATGTTTCATAGTTTTTCTTTCTGCTTTTCTTCATGTTAGGCTTCAGGTTTTGGTTTGCTCTTTTCTTTTGGTCAATGAAAAATTGAAACTATAGGACTTGAATTCTGGTTTGCAATTAAAAAAGAATGGTCATTTCTATCTCTGCCTGAGTGTGAAAGTAATATCATTATATACTTCTCAAACTTATACTACTGGTTTTAGCATTACATTTCTAATTTTAAATAATTCATTGGGAATGAGGGCTGCTTTTTGAAAAATACCATGTGAATGCTACTGCAGGCTTGAGGTTCTGTGTTTTGCAGTAGTAGTAATGTGGCATTCTGCTGTGACAACTGTATTGCTTGATTTCTCAATTTCTCAAAGTTTTCATTAGTAAGATGTGTATATGAACTTTATTCCAAGAGTTGTGGGACCTTTTCTTTCCAAGACATTGTAGATTAGGGACGTGCAAGTGCTTTAGTTGCAATACAGAGATGGTGGGTTTTGTAAACAGTTTCTGTTTCTGTTCCGTCTCTGTAGTACTACCAAGATTGAATTTCAAACACTTATATTGAACACAGCTTCTGCAAGCTATATATATGTATTATGAACCTGAATCTTCTACATAGTGTGTTCTTCAATGCGGGCTGGGAAACATCATGCTCTAGTTCTAATTTACTACTCATTTGCTCTCAGGTTTTCTTGTCCTGTTTGATTGCAGTATAAATCCCCATGACATTCTGTCCTATATTAGAAATCTGATTGGATTCTCCTCACCTGGAGACACCTCTGTGTGTGATAGGTCAGGTGGTGTTTTGCTACCTGTAATATACATTCAAGACTGTAAACAGAACAGTGGTGTCCAAAGCTTCCTAGAAAGAAGGTAGTACCTAGCTGCTACTACCTAGCTGCTGTAGTAGCTACTGTTATCTACCATCCGAGTTTGAGCATCTGATACCTACTTCAGCATATTGCAAATGTGGACAGAATAACTTAATCTCTCAGCTGTGGCTTTCATCTGTATGTTGCTTAGAGTATGTACTTAACATTCCCTGTTTTCTATTGAATACGATATATCAAAATCCATTCTGTTTCAGTCCTTTTAATTGCAATTTTCCTAATTTTCTTGTTATGTTTGAAGTTTAGCAAAGATCTTTGAAGAACTGAAATTGCATACTTCGGCTCTGACGGAAGGGCATGGAAATGGGGTGGATGAAATGACAATGGGTTATTTGGGCTCTTGACAGCAGGCAAGGGCAATTTCACATGCAAAGGCTCTTTCTCTTTGGCACTCCTTGTGTTCAGATGACTGTTGGAAGTAGTTCTGTTGCATAAATCTCATGCTTCTTGCACAGCTGTGTCTTTCCTGATGTTAGGAATTCTATATGTATGTGTCGCATTCTTCCTTTCTTGGAAGTATACGTTAACTGGAATTTAAGTTCATGCTCCAGTTCTGATGTTTGAATGTAGAAGTTCATAAATCTAGATACTCTTCAAGGCTGCTATGCCCTGAACAGACTCAGCATATAGAAAATCATAATGAATTCTTGGGTCTGAATCTTGTGAATCTTGTGAATAAATTTCAAGCTTGCAATTTTTTATCTGGTAGTGCTCTATAGCAGAGAACAGCACCTGAGCATGTGCAATTGAAGAAGAAACCCTTTTCAGAAAGGCCTGTCTGCATATACAGGACTATCCATTAATGATAGTGTGCATTTTAACTGTGGAACCTATAGCTTGTGTGAGATCTGATGTCTGCTCTCCATTAGCTGTGTGTTAAAGCATCACTGTGACATTTTGTCCAGTCCTTCAGGATGCAGCCTGTGTTTTGACAGTTTGGCTTGAGTTTTTTTTTTTCTGGATCAAAATAAATTCTGGTGCCATCCCTTTGAAATATTATCTAGTGGATACAGTAGATGTACTTGTTAAAAAGAAAAGGGTAGGTAAGCTCATTGTAGGATGGACAAGTGCAATGTTTTGAAAACAATGTACAAGAGAATAGTCAATTGAGAAACAATCTTGATCGTGTCAAGTGATTTAATTAAATCAGTGGAGAAAACACCACAATTCTACTGTGTTCAGTTTGCTTTTGAAAGAACAGATACAATTGTCCTATCACACCTTTGATAACTGAAGCTCTGAACAAAACTAGGTAGGCAGGGCTAAAGTTCCTTGACAGCTCTGGAGATGAGATAGAGGTTCTCTGAAGTAGCACATCTAGGGTGATATTTCATCCTGCAGCATGGGAGATAACCTCTTACCTTTTGTGAATGACACCCCTCCTCCATGGCTTGTGAGAACATAATCCTTTCTCTGAACAAAACCAAACCCCAGACCACAATTATACTCTTAACTACTGCAAGAAAATTGGATTTCATGCTGCTTGTAAAATTCCATATCTATCCTATGTTTGTCTTCTATAGCTGAATTAACTATACTAAACCTCAATTCAACCATATTCTTCTCTTTGGTGAGATTAATCTCAGTATCTTCCATATTATTATTATTATATGTGTATTAAAGAACCTCATGTTGTGCAAAAGGGCATAATTTCAATATTTTCAGGTAATTGTTTTTTCTTTTTGTTCTTGCCTTTGATAAGAAGGGTTAGGACTTAATAAATTGCAGTAATCCATGGCTTATCATTGAAAAAACCTGATTTTAAGAAACATGGTTACCTATATTTGATGCAAGTCTGCAGCCTTATCAGGTTCATCAAATTCACATCTAAAGATCCTTTGGGCTGTCTTGTAACCTGTGGTGATGATACTTGGGAATTCTTTTAGTAATAATAGGGGCAATTTTAGCAATTCAAGTGCCATAGAAAGCTGCATTACAATCTCTTCAATGTTCATTTTGAAGCCAATGCAAGAGACACTTCTTCCATCATAGACAGTGATAAAGGAGTTGACAGAAGCACATATGTTTAGCTGCTGCTGCTCTTTGAATCTGCAATGATACAGTGATATTCAGTTTAAGATAGTAAAAACAAAGTTCATTATGAATGAAATAAAAAGTAGCTACCTTTTCTTGAAAGTGCTCAGTAATCCCCAAGGGGAATTTATGAAAGTCCTGAATTCTTTCCTGCCAATGACTTACTGCACAAAGTTGTGCCTCTGCTTTCCTATTTCATCTCTACCTTTTTATCTTTGTCTTGTAAGCATTACTCCTTAGACTTATGTGGAAAAAGGTGTAAGGTGCTTAGTTAACCAGTGTGTAGCTTAAACTGTTGTCCTGCAAGAATGTCTGCTTATGCCCTTAGCAAGAATATTTTGTATGCTCCACACCACTGTAACTTTTCAAATAATCACTATTATATTCTGAACAGCTTTGTCACTGAAACTTCCTCTTTTGGGGGAGAGTCAGTTGTTACAGATGTGTAATGAAGTTCAAGTTAACTATGCTATTTTCAGTTTTGCTGTGTAGGTACAGCATTAACTTACTAGTGTCTTCTCTAAGCTCTCTTTTTGATGCCATTTCTGCTATACATATTAAGGCTTATTATTGTTCTAGCAATAATTTCACACCCCACTGATTTCCATGGTAATTTTTGTCTGTTACACATGAAAAGCTCCATCTAAGTTCAGAAATTACTTTCAGTTTACCATGATTTTGAAAAGATTTTTTGAGAAAAGACAGAGTTCATCCTTATTTTCATATGCTGCACTGCCCTGCGCACACTTCTGTATCAGTAGGATATTCCCTTAAGTTAGAAGCAGTTTAATCTTGGGCTGGTGGTAGGCTCTGGCTGAAGTTATCTCAGTAAGCACCTGATATCTTCCAGTCAAAAGGACATCAAAGTTACTAGAAACTGGAACAGACAAAGCTTGGTTTATATAGGTAACTACACTAAAGGGTCAATTCCCCATTTAGTTACTGTTGGATAGCTCAGTGGTGTAGCTGCTTCCATAAATATCAGTATGGATTTTTTTTTTAGTTCATAAACAGCTTGCAGAAGTGTTGATCCTCTCAGTCTAGGATCTCTGCAAGTAACTTCACCATTCTTTATCCTTGGGTTAAAACTATGTGCTGAATAAACCTAGTTATAAACAATCAGCACATAATTTCCTCAACCCCACACCTTTTCAGGTCCAGGTCCATGACTAGGCCACCCCAGATCACCTTCTCCAGTATGGTGTGGTGCCCCAGTGTACAATATGCTGGTGACATTTCACCCCACCCTTGATCTGCTGGAGCCAACCTCCATAAGTAAGGTAAGTCCATGGATTTTTCAATGTTGCTTAGTTCTGTAAAGTTTTTATTGTATACCCTATGTATAATTTTTAATAAGGGGCAAAAAACTTTACAAAACCATGTGCTATTGAAAAAGGACTTGTACTTAAACCATAGGCAGCTTAGAGATAGATGCTGTGTCACCAGCATATTTATAAATCTGTTCCCAAGAGAAAAACAGACAGTTGTTACAGGTGTTGGTGACTTGCACTCTGTGTGTGTGTGTATTTTTAATAAGAACATTTATAATTATTTGCGGAGCTTGCAGTAGGTTTCATATTAGAATTTGAGGCTACCTTTTCTAGTTTCTAGTTGGTAATTGGATTTTATTTGTCTTGGGAATTTACATAAGAAGCAGGTTTTCTATGCAATGAATTTTCTCTTGGTTAGTGCTTGTCTTTCACAAGCAGTGTCTTCCACATGACTTAATTTTGTCTGTGACTTGGTTTTTTGTTTGGGTGGCATACAAAAGAGCAGCAGTGTTCATGTATTTTGGATGTACTTTCAAGATTTTAAAAGATCAGCAGGAAGAAGCACAGACATCTGCCCAAAACAGACTTCTGGCCTTTGGAATGTAACATCTTGAATAGGTCAAATTTTTCTAAAGTAGGGATTGCAGAGGAGAAGCATTAGCAGCAGTTTGGAACATCATTTTTTCTTGTTGAGATTTTTAATCTTATATTTAAACTCTTGAATCTTCTTATCTCAATCTTCAAAGTAAAACTTCCTTCAAGCCTTGAAAGCTGTTTTACTAGGCTATCCCCTTTCATTTCTGCTGCTGATTTGTTGGCCCTTCTCAAGGCATGGAGCTGCCTTATCTGAATCTGAAGTGCTCCTTGGTTCCTTTTCTCATGGTACAGTCTTCTCTTGTGACTCCCACAAGTAGAACATGTGAACTTTAGAGAAGTGAATATTTATTTTAGGATTTCAGAATGTATTTCATGGCACTGTTCAGCTTTAAGTTACTCTGTTATTTTTGATTTTCATTTTTCTGCTTATATCTGTTTTATCCTCTGGTATGTTTCATTTCAGATTTTTAGAAGCTTCTGATCACGTGTGATCGTTCAGGGCTATAAAAGCTCTCTGCTTGTAGAGCATTCTTGACATGTTACTGATGCAATGCAACATCCATCTTAAGGTCTCCTTATTTATTAGCCACATGGGCAGCAAATTGCCCCAAAAGTGGACGAAATGAAAATTCATCAGGCAGTTAGAACTGTATGGTTAACTTCCAGTTCCAAAAATTCCCTCCAGGTGTTATGTGTATATCTTTTCATGGAGATGTAGTGCAAATCCTTTCTTTTCAAGTATGTGGTATTTTTAAAAATATCCTCAATTCCTTCAATGTGGCCTGGATATAAGAGAGTGTCTTCAGTGTAGAAGTTTTAAGTATAAAAAATTCAGCTAAATATGGTATGTTTTCTTCAGTGTGGTAGAAGACCGTGCAAAACTAATTTGCTTGAATTCTTTCATATATGAAGTAAACTTTCTTCTGAGTAAAACTAGAAAGGTATTAATGTATAAAGTTTACATTTCTTAACTCAATGGTATTATGCCTGTCAATAATTAGTATTTAATTTCTTTTTCTTTTTAGCATTTCATCTAGATAGAAGAAATTCACCACCCAACAGCTTGACACCATGTCTAAAGATTCGCAATATGTTTGATCCAGTTATGTAAGTAAAACCAGTTATCTATCTGCATTTCTGCATTCTTTTGGAAGAGTGCATTTCTCACATGTGAGAGGGGTTTGGAAGAAGTGAAGAAACATTAACATGTTAAAAAAAAGTTGTAAAAAAAGTTTCTCTTAACATCTATGAGAAGACAAAAAAATCTTAACTGTCTGTCTTTTGTCCTTCATTGTATTGCTCTGTGTCTTTGGCTCACTTCTTGAAGGATGTGGCATATAGTCAAACTATTTGGAGCAATGACTGATCTTTGTCCATTAATTAAATTTATAAATGTTCTATTGTATCAACTGACAGAGGAGACTCATACTGCCTGACAACAGATTGTAAGTTTTTAAAGTATTGTTAAATATTCTGGAGTATTTGGACTGCTACAGAGCTTGCACAGTTTGAATTTTAAAGGCTGAATTTAAATCACTTACTTTATGGCACTGTGACTGCCTAGTTTTGAAGCAAATGGATTTTTGTAGTGGGAACAGATTAGTGCTGCATACTGGCTTCTAATGCTCATGTAATTCTCATAATTCTGAAGTATGAACCGTGTATGAATAAGTAACAAACCTTATTTCATGTACCAAGAGTTAAAGAAAAATAATTAATTTTTTGTAGTCTTTTAGATCTTGATCCGCTCCACTATTCTGTTATATCCCCTTTGGCTCTGGACTAGGAGTTGGGAACTAACATTTAGGTTATACCAGATAATCCTGTCTAATCATTGAAGTCCCTTTGTCCACTGTAAAGAGATACAGGGACTCCAATAACTGCTCTGGAGTATAATACTTATTAATGTGATTATACAAGGGAAAAATACAGATGTTATGTCTTACAGGGTAAATGTGAGATACTACTTGGGACTGAAGAATATAAGAAGTTGAGTGGAAAATACAACCTATTGATTAGGACAGGAAATAGGGGAGGACATCAGAGTATGGACACGAGTGATTGCAAAGTTTGGATGTATTTCTTCAGCCTTTTTTCTAGCCACACTTACTTTAGTTTCTTGCCTTATTAATTGAAAAACTGTTAGTTAATTTAGCTGAAGACAGTGTTCCCCCTAGCAGAGAGAAGTATTCCAAAAACCTTTTGTTAATGGCTTTAAGACTTAATGACTGGTTGAAGACACCAGCTTCTGTGGCTTCTATAATAATTTTCAGGTTGCAGTAGGGTGAGCAAGACTGAAATTTCAGGTGTTGTTCTTGAAGCAAATTGATCCTCCTGTAGGGGGATTAAAACATGAGATTTGCAGAGAATTTTAAGTGATATCAACATTCTTATTGTCCTTGCTTCAAATGAGACTGTGAGCTATATTGGTTAGTCTGACTGGTACTGAAATAAGTCCTTTCCTGAAGCTTCACTGTAATATTTTTTGGTATATTGTATTGGCTACTTTCCTGTTTCAGAATGTTAGCAGTTCAAAATGTCTGCTGTTAATGCAACTAATTACTGAGGTGTTATTTTTGTCAGAACAATCTCCCTTTTTAGCCTATATCTTTGCTGTGAGCTTCAGTGTTTTTTAGTACTGACCCAGTCCATGCCCAACAGGTGTATTAAAAAGCCCCCTCATTTATAGACTAGGAGTTGTGTTTTGACACTTGTCTTTAGTACCTATGTCCAGTCAGCTATTTTGAATGTTTTGACTTCTAATACATTGACTTTTTGTGGACCTTTTATTTTGGAAGTTGACCTAGCTCCATTACTGGACTGCTGGATTATGTTCAGAGTGGGATACTTCATCCAATTCCATATTGTACTCCCTAGTACATTCTTCTTCTGTGAGCTGTCTTTCAGAGGACTGTTGCTTAAGGAAATAGTTCTTATCATACCCTTGGAGTTATCTTAAAGAAAACATAAACAGAAATCCAAAGCCCTCAGTGCAAGACAAACTGTATTATTAGTCTGGTTGTGTCGTTAGAGGAAGGAGGCTTACGTTCTTGTCCCAGACCTGAAAGGGATGAATATTTCCATCCACCTAAAACACAGAATGTACCAGTGTCTGTGATTAGGTTGTCAAGTATTGTTTTGACGTTTGCGGTGGGTGCAAGGTATGTTTAACAAAACTTGTTTTAGCTGCTCTTACAGTGTCTGTATACTAACAGTAATTACTGAATTCTTTTCAGTGATACACCAGTAGTTGTTAGAAGCAGCCCCATGAAACAGGTCTTTATTCTTGACTTGAGAATCATCTGGTTAACTTGTTTTTATTAATGTTAGCACAACAAATAATAATCTCTCTACTGCCAAAAGTCAGGGAGAAGTCATATCAAGGGGACAACTTGTCCAACTTGTTCACGTGTACATTGTGAACCCTCACATCACAGCAGCAGACTTTGTAGTGTGTTCTAGACATTTACTATGCAAGGCAGAAACATGTTTTTTTAACTATCAGTCTAAGCACCACTGAGATAAGCCCATTTTAGGACAACACCCCCCCCCCCCCACTAAGANGGTTATTCCTTTTGATTTGTAGGGTTGAATTTTATAAAGTGAACTATAGGAGCCAATCTACAGTGTATTCATTAGGAGAAGTACTAAATCTGTCCCAGAGGCGTTTACCAGAAAATTATGTCAAGTTACAGAGAAACCAGACTCAGTGGGGAAGTATGAGAATGTTGTGAATGTTTAAAAAATTACGTAATCCATTAAGTCTTGCATTGTTTGCCTAGGGAAATAGGTGATCACTGGCATCTAGCAATTCAAGAAGCAATCTTGGAGAAATGCAGTGATAATGATGGAATTGTTCATATTGCCGTAGACAAAAATTCACGTGAGGTGAGTGTCTTTCCAGTAACATCTTAATACTTCGTTCATCCTTTTCAGCTGGACTTGTAAAAAACCCAAACCCATCTCTCTCTTACTTAGGGCTGTGTATATGTCAAGTGTCTCTCCCCGGAGTATGCTGGAAAGGCTTTCAAGGCATTACATGGCTCGTGGTTTGATGGTAAGGAATAGCAGTTTATAATAAAACATGGGTAGAAATTACCCATGGGTACAGAAGATGGGTGCAGTTGGAGTTCTTTTAAATGGGGTAATATTTTATACCTAAAGTATTAAGCAGTAAAAAAAAAAAAAAGGTAAACTAATTTTGATGTAATGACATATTTGTGTTTTACATTCTGAAGGAAAATGCAGTAATACTGAACTAGAAGGTTTCTCTTTTCCTATTTCTTTGCCTCGTAGGAAAGCTGGTAACAGTAAAATACCTGCGACTAGATCGGTATCATCATCGTTTTCCCCAGGCTCTTACTTGTAACACTCCACTGAAGCCATCAAACAAACACATGAACTCAATGTCACATCTGCGTCTTCGGACAGGCACAACTAATTCTCAGGGAAGTTCCTGAGAAAACTTTCTACAACTGCTAGGACTGTTACTTGCAACAGGAGTGTTCCTGTTTGGCTGCCGTCTTCCTTTTTTAGTGCTTTTTGTATGTAATACTTTAAAGAATTCAATAAAAGTTTGAACGTTCAAGAAGTCTTGTTTCCAAAGGGACTTAGCAATGAGGCAGTAATACTGAGCTGACAAAAAAGAAAAAAAAGTTGTTTCACAAAGTTTTCCGGGGCTATAGTAAACCGATGCATTTAAGTTTTGCATGAGGAATACCGATTTCATTATACATTTGCAGATGTGGTGACGTATTTTTGCACCAAGAAGTGTTTTTGATAATACAAAAGCATGGAGAAAAGAAGACTTCCTGTATTTCCATAGTTTCCTGTGAAATAATCTTGTGGGTATTTTGTAACAAGCAACCTACAGTTCCTGATGGTAAAGAAGTTAAAAAAAAATTCAGTCAATATTAGTTTTTTGTTGCTGTATAAGAATCTTTTTCTGCAGCTGGGGTATAGGGAAAGTGAATTTGGCATTAGTGGTTGCATATCAATGAGGGAAGATGACCTGATTGTGGATGTACTGGGTTTTGTATATAAATGTAAATGCTGGTGGTGGCAAAAAGGGTTGCGTTCTGTGAGGATGTCTGCATCGAAGCAGCAAATAAGCTTCCTATTTTATTCAAAACCTATTGTTTTATATGGTTTTGGCTGTACTATGACAGGAGGCCAAATACCTAAAAATGTTGGATACAGGTTAAATATCTTTTGTAGGTTTTATATAAAATACCTGACTGATTTTGTGTGAAAGGTCTGATACCAATTGTAATGAATTCAAATTTGTGAGCAATAAAGAAGCAATTGGCAGATACTGGAAAAATATTTTGTGAAAAGCTGTATTTATTATTACAAGTGTCAGGGCTGTGACAAAATACCATTGGATTAAGTGACATTCCCAGTATATTATAACACGTTTTAATGAACCGTTTATCTGTTAAAATTTTAAAAGGTACATACTTCCTTGCAACAATTTTGGCTCATGCAAACTAGTGCAGCTGACAGTAAATCTTGTGATTCCAAGCTTGTAAATTTACTAATGTTTACCTAGAAGTACAAAATTGTTGCTGAGAAGCTTAATTGCAAATCTAAGATTATTGGCTTTACTAATCCCCACTCCTACAACAATTTTACCTAGTTATCCAGCTGAACATCCTGTAGGAAGTGAGACTGGAAGCACACCAGTCCACAAATTTTACTGAAACTCACTTTACTTTGTAGATATGATGGATCTGCAGCATGAACTTGCACAAATAATGCACGTTTTTCTTACAGTTAAGTAAACATGATGCACACTATTCTGCAACAGGAAATCCTATTGTGCCTTACCTTTGTGCTTTTGTGGGCACCATGTTTATTATTGGAGAGTTTGTTAACCGAAAAATTTTAAATCCTCGGTTTTATGTCTCAGATGCTAATGAATGAGTATATATAATATATAATCAGCCATGCAGAATTCTACTTACCAAGGACAAGTACATATTTTTGATGGGTAAGTGGATTGTGCCAGGTCTGGTAGATTTTTGATGAGTTTTATTATATACATATATGTATATGTATAATATACATGTATATGTATTATATATATGTATATAAACTAATTTTGTTGTATTTGATGTGCATCATAGTGATTTGTTAACCTGACCTTAGTGACCCCATCTTGTGACCTGTTGCAAGAGTGAATGTAAAAATAGCTGTGGCATTTTAAAAGGTCGCCTCGATGCAAATGCATCTATCTTGCTTCTAAGATATATTTCTTGTAAACACTGTACATTTTAATTGTAATATGTACTATTATGCAGCTTATTTTACCTTAAACTGTTAAGTTGACCAATATCCCTTCCTGCAAGACAGGGGAATATGTATAATATCTGAACATTTGAGAAAAATCAGATGTTTGTTGTAACTTGTCACCCTATCCTGTAAAAACAAACAAAAAACCAAACCAGACTCGAATTAAAGGTTTATTAGGGGTTTTTATATGTGTCTCACCTTGTAGATATTTGGGTGTCTCTGACTCAACTGCTTTTCTTATGGGGGTGGAGGGGGAGATCAATTTATTACAGCCATCTAACTAATTTTTAGTGTTAGGATATGAACAGGTGTTGCCATGAGCTGACACACAGCCGAGTTTCACTTAGCTGTCAGCTTGACCTTTGTCCTGATTTTGTACACGGGCAGTGCGGAGATTCCACCTTGCTTCCTAAGTCATGGATATACCCGGTTGTCTCCCCTGTTAAAGGACGGGTGAAGAGCCTTAACCTTCTGCGTTCAGCCTCTTTCTTGTGTTTTGAGGTACAAAGAGTCATCAAAGGGGTTTTGATAGACTAACAGAAGAGATTGGCTTTTTTTCCTGTCATTATCTTCCGCTGTTTGGGAATTGTTTTAGTGACAGGTTGTAGGTTTGGGGGATAGGAGGAACAAAGAAGGGTTTATAAGGCCATTATTTACATTCTTTTGTCCCGCATACATATATGTGACCTGTGAGGAAGGGGAGCAGGGGGAGGAGTAAGTTCGATGTCGTTCAGTTCTCTCCTTTTTGGAAGCTGGGCACGGTGGGCATTGAGCTGTGGTAGTTTCGCGGGCCGGTGACGCGGTCAGGAGCTGGCTCCGGGTGGGAGCCGTGGGCCGGAGCCGCCGCGGCGCTGACAGCGCTGCCCCCGCTCCCGGCCGGCGCCGCGCAGGCAGCTGAGGGTCACGGCAGCGCCCTCTCCGCTCGGCCAGAGCACTCCGTTCGGGGCTCTCCGTGGAACCGCAGGAACGTCTCTTTAGAGGGGCGCGGAGCCGCTTCGTCGGTCTGTCCGAAGCGCACCCTTCAGAACGGCGCACTTCGGCCGTGCCGCGGCGGCGGGACGGGACAGGGTCCCGGCCGCCTCCCCGCGCTGCCGGGTCGTGCCGGGCGTGCGGCGGGAGTCTCCCGGCTCCATGTTCATATTTGGCGTTGGCCGCCGGTGCCGAGGAATTTCCCGTCATGCTCGCCGGGCGGCGGGCCCGTCACTGCGCTCCCGCGGGGCGGGGGGGCCNGGGCTGCGGCGGGAGCGAAGGAGAGCGGGTCGGTGCTGAGGGGGACCCCGCGGGCCCTGCTGGCGGCCAAGAGCAGGGCTGGGGTCGGGGGTCGCTCGGGTCGGTGCCCGTGTCACGGAGCGAGCCCCTGACGGTGCTCGTCGGCCCCGCATCCCGGCCGCATCCCGGCCGCATCCTGCTGTGCCGTTCCTGTGGCCGCCGCAGCGCCCGGAGCCTGGCGCAGCCCCTGGCTCGGCTGTCCTGCGCTGGAGCTGAGCTCCCGACTCGAACGGGGTGCACAGCGGAATAGCTGGCTCGGGGAAGCTGCGCTTGACCAAGTGCATAACGAGCTCAGTTCAGCCACGATCCCCAGCTCGGTAAATTGTGCAGCGCTGGGTCAAAAAAGGAGCTTAAACTTCACAAAAGAGCTCAGAATTTGATTGTGTTTTTCTAAGGAAGCTCAGTGTGTTCGCTGACTAGGTTTGTTTGGTGTTATTCTTCTGAGAGATACAACCGATGCAAAGGATAAAGTATAATTTATTTCTTACGGTCCCCTGCCCAAGTTGATGTAGCTGTACTTGGTGCATTGTAATATTCCTGGAAACAAAAATGAGATTTAATTAAGCTTCCTGTAGTATTTGACAAATTAGCTATAAATGCTGTCCTTCCTGCTTGAGCTGAATTTTCAGTTATCACCCTCTTAGCACACTCTGAAAGCACAGTGATCTTAAACAAGCATAGCTGCGTATTAAAAATGCCAAATCTAACAGATTAACTACAAATAAGGCCGAATGTCAACTGTTACCTAGTGATAAATGCTGTAAGGTAGTCTCTCTAAGTGTTCTGACCCTAAACACAGCATTTAGGAAAGTGTAGAGCCTTACATTATATATGTCATGCTTTTATCTCTTTGTTGTATTTCTCTGTATTTCTCTGTTGTTACTATTAAAACCATGCTGAAGCTGTGCTCTCTAGTTAGATAAAGTCAGACTGAGAAACCTGCAATAGCCAGATGCTTTGCCTTATCAGTACAGCTTGCTTATGGCAAGGCACCTGTAAATGGTACAGCCATTTCCACTCCCACTATGGCACAGTGCCACTCATCTGAATCCAGAATTTAATGCTTAGAATTTGTCCTGCTTATGTTCTTGCCCTTGCTGAGTAGACACAAGTGCTTTCTGTCTTGTTTGCTGATGATTCCCAACTTTTTGTTACGTTGCTGCGTGCCTTTGCAGTTCGTCATGACTCCTTGTCTGCCAAATTTGGTTGGTAACAGTGCCCTTTGAGTCTGATTCTGGGAGTAGTTTCCATGTGGCTTGTCATCTTAATCAGACATTTGCTCATAGTTTCTAAAAGAATCGCCTGCCTCTCTTTAGACATGGCTTATTTTAGAACAGTATTTTTTTCAACTGTCTTTTAAAATTTATGTAGGGAATTAAATATGCTTAGCAGTTTAACCAGTTACTAAATAATCCAAGAATTCTGAAATTAAAAAAGGATTTAAAAAAAAATAAAGTTCTGCATTGCTTTGTTAAAACCAGTAAAATTAGTGGAGTTAAACAATATATAGTTCAGTCCAGAATGTGGTTGGTTGGTCCTTTTCCCATCTGATGTACGTTGGATCTTAATAATACACATTTGGAAAGACCTTTTAAGAGGAAAAAACAATTCTATTTTTCTTCCAAAAGTGCAATCTTTAAAAATAGTGCCTTTGTAGATGGGGTAACGTTTCTATATTTGGTAGCAAAGCCATATAAAGCAGTTGATCCTAGACAAAAATAAAGTCTTTTGACTGAATGACCTTGCTTATTTTTCTAAGTGGTAGCAGTTACATGTTCTCACAGGGGGTAGTTAATTCAGATGTTTATGTCAGTACATAATGTAAGAATTTCTTATTTTTTGTTTGTACGTACCGTAAGAATTCCTTACAGCTGTTCAGTAAGGGCCAGCTTGCACGTGAGGGAGGTATTTGGTCTTTTGCCCTGTTATTTATGAAGGTATGGGAGGATCTTGTTTACCTACTCATGTTTTGTCAGCTTTGTAAGCTGATACTTGTTTCTGTATCATTCGAGATCCAGCCTATTTATTACATTAGAAATGCTAGAAAACTGAATTTCTCTATTAGGTGAACCATTATTAATGGTTCTTTTGTTACTTATTTTAAAAGATGGGGTAATAAGAGTCAGTAGGGGGAGAGAAGAGAACACTCTCTTAAGGATTTAATCTTCTCAGACAGAAGGTTAAGAAGTCTGGCTGTCTGCATCTGACTGGCATTGCTACAAGCCAGCAATGCAGTAAAGCCATCCAATTTGGAGATAGCTTTGTTGAGCTGCATAATTCAAGTGAGTGTGTCCTCATTACAGAGCAACTCTTAAGCTACATTCAGCATTATGTTAGTCATGGGTAGGGAAAATGACCTTCTTTTCCCCTTTCCATTATTTTTCTTTTTTGTTAAAAGCTGCAGTTTGGGTAGCACCCAGGCTATGTATAAACTTAAGGTTTGGAGGCCTTAACTGATAGGAAAGTGGGATAAACATTGGCCTAATTATAGCTGGGTCTAGCTGTAGTTTAAGGGTTCCTTAGCCAAAAGACCCCCACAAAAATGGACCCTCAAATTCCTGGTGTGTTTATGGTGTTGTAATTAGGAATTACTGTCGAATAAAGTCAGGTGTGGATTTATCTTTTCCCTGAGTAAGTCTGAAGTTGGTATGCTTACTTTGGAACAAACTACAAGAAACAGACAGAAATAGGGTGTCTCTTGCTCAAGAGTAGTAATCATGTCCATACATGGAGTTATTTCAAGGTTACTTTCTCCACACAAAACAGAGGTCTTTTAAACAGAACAACAAAAAACCTGAGAGCTTTTGGGGCTTTTTTTTTGTGTGTCTCATAGAGTAAAAAGTGGCTACAGGCTAATATTCTCTTCCCTTGCTCACCTTGCTTTGGTAGGATTTATTGTTATCTTTTCAGAGGCTTCATTTCCCTCAGAAGGATCTTTGGTTCTCAGTGAGCTATTAATATGTACTAGCTTACAAAAAAAAGGGCACAAAAGTAAAGATTTAAGTGCTTCTCTGTGGTATTTGTGAATGTATAACCAACTAGCAGTGTTTTGAAACTAATTTTCAACTAACCACTTAAGAAAAGGAAGGAAACACATATTGCATTATTAACTTCTACCAGAAGTTTAACAGGGATTTTTGTGTCTTTAGTCTGTGAAGATGCTGCTCTGTATTTTTTGTGTGAAAATAGGGTAGAAGAATTCTTTGAGAACCCCATTTATGGTGAGGTAATTGGAAATTATAATTTATCTGCTTAGCTCAAGCCTTCTGGTTCTCATTTAGCAACCTCAATTCAGCATTATCTGAAAACCACACAATCTAGCAACTGGAACTGGGAATAAAGAGGCTTTTTGCAATAAGGACTTTAAGGTCTGACGAATTGAACAATACTAGCCCAAAACAGGCAAGAACAATACTTACACTTATAAGGTGCTAACACTGTTTCGCTGTCCTCACAGACTTAAATTATATTTTAGCATTATTTTGTAAAATAATTAATAACATAAGTACTTCTTTATTTCCAGAAAGTTTTGGATTTAAACATGATTCAGCTTTTGAGTGTTGCACAGACAAAGTCTAAGGACAGGACTTCTGCAGAGGTCCCCAGTTTGCTTTTTCCTTTCAGTAGCATCTGAACATCAGGATTGATGATATCTTTGAACTGTGGGCAGCAGCTTAGCAAAATGTACATAGCGTGCTAACACATTGTTTTGTTGGGAAGTGTTACCTCATCCAAGAAATTTAAAGACTAATGTCATGCATGGCATTTGGAAGTATTTCCCCACGGGTCTCTTTAGCTCTGTGTTCTTCCAAAAGGGGACAACGCCTTTGCATTTCACCTGATGGAAAACAAATCCCTACCAGGGAATAACAATAGTGCTGATGGAATGTAGCTGCCAAATGCCAACACTTTCACTCTCCCCTCACAATGAAAATGGAACAAAAAATTCAACACATGGAGCCTTAGCAGCTTCCTGGGGAAGTGATCTGTGCCAGTTGTTGCCAAAAGGAAACAACCCACAAAGTGTTCCTTCTGGCTGAGGGATTGCCCTGTTCTTGTTCCTCTCCGTTCCCCAGTGCGTGGTTCTCAGAGAAAGCTGCAGGCGAGGCTGTTCCAGCTGCCTGCACAGAGTGTAGGTGATTTTAACAACTTCTAGGACCTTCCAGGTGGGTTGGTGGGTGGGAGCTGCATGGATGTCTCTTTCAGTTCATGCAGCACAATGAGTCTGGCCTTGGCTTTCCTGAACTGGTTCAAGAGCAAGCATTGGCTTGATATAAAGTTGCTCAAGTTGGCTAAGAAAAATGGTTGAATATACAAGCAGGCTTTACCACCTGGGTCAGATTGTCACCATCCTGCTGCTGGGAGGAAGCTTGATATTGAACATAAAACCAAGGCAGATCCATCCTAATGTGTCCTGATGATGAGCAGTCAGAGCTTACACTCAGTTCAAGTAGATTTGTATTAATGGGTGATTCAGCAGTGCACTGATCCAGTCTGCACAATGCTGAAACCAAAGCTTGCAGGTCAGATGGGCTGGGCTTCACTCCTGCACACCAACAGCATTGTCAGTAGCCAGAGAACAAGTGTGAGAGAGAGATGGGAATAAGACAGGAGCAGAGGCTTTGGCTGCCAGCTCAGGGACAGGTGGAAATGTAGAGGGGAATCAGTCAACTGTGTGAAGTTACAGCCCTGAAATGCAAATTCAGAAACTCCACAAATAAAATGATTTGGGTTTTCTATAGCATAATCATCTCTGCTTTGGAATGGCTGCAGAAAAGGAAAATCAACCCTGTTGGTCNTTTTTTTTTTTTTTTTTCCGAACTAAAATCAGTGCTTCATCAGATCTTGTGTGTACACAGTGGAAAAATACACTGTGCTGACAGCATACCTCTTAGCATCTCTTTTCATGAGAGAAACCACATTGTCTATGTGTGTGCTTGTACTCCTGCTTTTACTGAAAGGCAAGCTCACAAAAGGGACAACACCTTGTAGAAAATTAGCAGCTTACTGGGGAAAGGACCCACCATATTCTCCTGGTATCTAAACTGCTACCTGGCATCCCTCATCCAAAAACAAAAGGTAGCTTTGCTACTCACCTCTGAACTTGAGAGAGGTGCTGGTTTTTACCAATTTATTCTAGCAGTTGTTGAACCATGCTGGGAAGGATTACAATAGATGTTTTGTAAGACTCTAGGCTCTTCCTGTGAAGTCTTAAAATGTGAAATACAGTAGCTGTCTGGGGTAAAACAAGCCCTTTTTGTTGTTCAGTTACATACAAATTACAGACCAGTACATTTTACTCTAATGACAGTCAAGTAATAACTGTGGCAGTAATAAAGACAGTGTAATAGCTGAGTGATGTAATGCTATTTAAGATGAGAGGAAGATTTTCAGAGAATTATCCCATTTCCACAGTCACTCTTGTAGACTAAACAAGCCAAGTGCTTAAAATTTTTTGCAGGAATTTGGCTTC
The DNA here is from genome assembly GCA_013396995.1 of Dicaeum eximium. Lineage (NCBI taxonomy): Eukaryota > Metazoa > Chordata > Aves > Passeriformes > Dicaeidae > Dicaeum > Dicaeum eximium. The sequence continues at coordinate 417,357 of VWZP01009096.1, read as the reverse complement.
CTGAACCACTCTTTTTGTTGTTACTTCTCCTCTGGGCTTTCCTCAACTGTCTCTGTCCTCCACCCCAAACCAGAAGCATATTCCAGCTGATACCTCACTGCTACTGAGCAGACCAGACTTCCTCCCAGTCCCTCCTGTTATGTATTATGTTTCTCTTTTTAATAAACTCCAGATCGTTATCTGCCTCTTCTTTATTTTAATAGTTTCACACTGTTGGCTCAATTTATTGTCACTGTAACCTTGACATCCTTCTCTGCTGTACTGCTGCTAGTCTGGCATTCTTACTTTTGATTATTTTGTGCATTTGAAGATTTCTTTTAAAGTCCAAATGTGATTCTTTGTACTTGGCTGTATTGAATTTTATCTTGCTGGTTTTCGACCATTTCTCCAACCTATTAAGACTATCTTGAGTTCTGCTCAGCTCTCCAGGGTGTTCACACCCCTTGCAGGTTGGTGTCTCTGCAGTTTTAGTAGCACTACTTGCTGGGTTTTGGCCCTGGTCAGTAGGAGAAGAGCTGAAAAAGTGTGTTTATTCAAGCAGCTCTGCACCTGTAATATAGGACCTTGATCCAAAAGAAAAGTGCTTTTCCAGTTTGCTTTGTCTAAAAGTATTTTACATTTGAGGTCTGTTTGATTTGCTGCTTTCCTTCTGCCTGTAGAGAACAAGAAAAGAAGGAAAGTATGTTAGTTACAGGGTTAGATTTAGGCAAGCCCATCATGGTGGCTTACTGCTTTCTAATTTTCATTGCCTGTTTTATGAATTGTTTAGTATTTTGTTTCAAAAGCTTTCTGTGTGTTGAAGATAGATTTATGGCCATGCAATTCACCAGTCAGTCTTTTCTTCCTTTTTAAAAATGGATATTACCCTCTTCCTCTTGAGATTTTGTAAAGGCAAAAACCTTTCAAAAATCCTCCAAGGTACATGCGCTTTTCTGAACAATTTCCCCTCCTTGTTTCCCAAATGCTTAGGATAAATTTTTTAGTCTGTCAGAAGAGGAAGAGCAACCTCAGGGAAAGGTTTCAGGCACACAGGGCAGCTCCATTATCCTGGAATATAGTGATCAGCATTAGTATGCCTAATTTCTGATAGTCTCATATTTTTGCAGCTGAAGTACCTGAGGTGCAGTTCCTAAGAATGAGATGGAAAGCTTGATAGACTTTGATAAAGATTCCTCTTAAAAAAAAAAAAAAAAAAGTAGCTTTGGCAGCTCCAGTGACAATTTTTGTGCAGAGCAAAGTCTGCACAACAGATTTCAAGTTTCAAAGTAGTCACTGCAACTACTTCAGGCAATTGCCTCTGCAGTTTCTTAAACAGTCCTGATAATCCTGATTTCCAACCTGATAATCTGATCTGTTGGTTTTATTTTCTTTGTATTGGATTACAAAGTGTGAAATTTGGGCAGATGGGCTTAACTGATTACAGGTTATGGTTTATTAATTTTCTTATTTGTTTTGCCGAGCAACTACACAGAATTTTCAAACATATAGATAACTGTAAGAGAATGTGAAACTTTTTGTACATACATACCAAGGCTAAAAAAAGTAACATACTGAACAAATGTATCAAAATTCTAATCAGTAATTATTCTTTCAAAAATGCTTCAGGACATAGAGCTGGCATGTCCTTCATTGTTTTATCGTGATCAGGGGTGCTGAAGGCTCTCACTGAGATGTGCTGAAGTGAACTACAGGAAAAGGGCCCCGTGCTGGGGTCAGAGGATGCTCTGGGGCATGGCTGAGCTGCTGAGGAATTTCTAATGTCTCAGAGTGGTGTGAAACATCAGGACTAAGATGGGAAAGAGGGGCCCTGATGGTTTAAGTGCAGGATTCTCTTTTTTTTTGGAGCACAAGTGCAAGTAGGACAGAAACAAACTGCATTTTGGGGCAATGCTTAATGAAGTTCCTGACAGCAGGCTGTGGCGGGGGGGCCGCCTGCGGGTGCCTGCTGCTGCCTCTGCTGGAGGAAGTAGAACAGATGTCACTTTTAGGGACAGATTATGCAAAGAAAACGTCAACATTTATCTTAGAATATTGATCCAGAGGAAAGCTAAATTACAAAGCCTTGAATGTAGCTGGAGGTTGAGGGAAGAGAAGAACGAAGTTGGTGGCTGCATTGTTGCCCTATGCCATCCCTGCTGCACCAGGACTGCCTGAGGTGGCTCCACACATGTCTGTGTGGCTGCTGCCAGGCCTGGCACTGCTGTAAGTCTGCTCTAACAGAGCAGGAGAAAATATTTATAGGTTTTTTTCCCCCAAGGTAAGTGCTTTTCGCTCTGCAGAAAAGGTTTTGCATGGTTATTGCAAGTCCAGCTGGAGGGGTATAGGAGGAGTATTTTTGCCTTTTGAATGCATTTAGGGCTGGGAAATGTGGATTGACAAAAATTTAAAGTTTAATAAATATTTTCAATCAATTAAAAGAGGTGGAAGAGACGCTATAGCAGAGGGACGGTGGAGCCACAACGAACACCAAAAGCTTCAGGCATCTGCTCATAGAGAATAACAGGACAACACTTCAGAAGACAGCAAGAATCTGCTCTTTATTGTTCCTCAGTAGAACCTTTTAAACTCTTGATCTCACATGCATTCCACCTGTGTGTCCTCTCCATCCTTCTGTGGTTGGTCAGTGCCCCTCAGCACTCCATGGCTCATTGCCTTCAGTACCAGTCACTGTCTGACACAGCTGTACCCATCAGGGATGAGGCTCTGCCACTGCCCCACTCCCAGTTACCACAAACTGTGTGCCTACAACAGACACCTTCGTGTTTTGGACACTGAAGAGAAATAATTTAAGCAAGTTTTGCTAGAATTAATATTTCTTTTGTTCAATATTTGAAAAATAGCTTTAGGATGCCTAAAGGTGCAGATCTTTGTGCTGCACAGACAATGTAAATACATTTGGCTAATTAGAAAATAAAATGCTATGTTTGTGCAATTTTTAAACTACGCTGGAATGAAAATCACTATTCAGCTCACAGATTCCACATAACATTGTTCATTGAAAATTTGTCTTTGGAAGCTATTCAGAGGCTGAGAGAGCTGGGTTTGTTCAGCCCAGAGAAGAGAAGGCTCTGGAGAGACCTTAGAGCCCCTCCCAGTACCTGATGGGGCTGTGAGAGAGCTGGAGAGGAACTTGTTACAGGGGGCTGGAGTGACAGGACAAGGGGGAATGGCTTTAAACTGAAAGTAGGTTTAGATTAGATATTAGAGAGAAATTCTTGTCTGTGAGGGTGGTGAGACACTGGAAGAGGTTGCCCAGAGAAGCTGTTGATGCCCCATCCCTGGCAGTGTTTGAGGCCAGGTAGATGTACATATAATCCTGGTTATTAAATGGCAGAAAATTTGGGTAGTGGTTTTTATATTTGAATCAAATATTTATTAATCTTTAGATCTGAATCAAATTTATTGCTGTTAGGACAGAAATAGTTTTCCTTGTTCTCTCACTTTTCAGTCATTGACCTTCAGTATTCACTCAAAGCTTAAGTTATACTCTTTCCTTACTTGCTGGGGTGTCTTCTCACTGCTATTCATAAAAATAAAAGTACAACCTTGACAAGAGAAGGCTTAACAGCTTCTGTTTTACTTGATGGTATTTTATTTTTATTTTGTTATGCGTTTGGATGTTTGAGGTTTTTTTCAGCTGCATAAAGATTCTTTGGTTTTTGGATGATAAATGTTCCTATTGCAGTGTGTAAAGCATTCTTTTATGTTTGTTTTTTGTGACTTTTTTTTTTTTATTTGTGCAATGTCAGACCTTCTATATGCTATAATTTTTTAAAAAATATTTTTGGATAAAAGGCTGAGGTTTTCTTGTATCTTCATAGGGCTGCTCTGCATACCGTCGTGACACAAGCTGTGTGATCAAAGGTACATTTTTAAAGGATGCTTTTGTTCTGTTGACATATGCGTAGACCTGTGAGTGCTGAGGATGGTGTTTGAAGGGCAGCTCACGGGGCTGTGCAGTGTGTGATTGTATCAAAGGGAGCTGGCACCGCTCGGTGGTGAGCAGCGGTATTGGTTTGTAGAGAAAGCCACGTGGAAAATTTCCATCTAAGGGAGGCTGCTGCGGAGAGATTGGCAGCTATGATGTCTTTAACTCAAAGCACTTTTCTAGCAGCTGGGAGGATAAAAAAGAAACCACCACCTGAATTGCTCTGAGATGAAGTTATACTGTCTGACGGAGAGATCATAACTAAATTTTATAAACCCTTTACTTAAAAGCATTTTTTACAAAATACAGGATGCTAAGGTCTGGTTCAGAGTCTGGTATAAAAATTGTATTTTCTCAAGTAGGAAATAATACAAATACAGGGAGATAGTTCAGCTTTCAAATGGCTTGTGCTGAAGAATGCAAAATGAATGAAATTACACTAACAATACAAATGTGACTTTTGCACTGCAAGTTTATTTTTCTAGCAGGGTGCATGGCATACATAGGCACATTATTTGCACATATGCACATGTAGGCAGATAGTAGCACTAACTATTTTTTCAATTAAAAGAGTTTTAAATATCTTAAAAATCTCTTGGCAATAGACCTACTGATTGTTTGTTGGTAATTTCCTGTATACACTGTAATAACTCCATAGCATCCATTGAGAATGCCTTACTTTCCTGCTGTGGCAGGGAGTGTTGGGAGTTTTTATTCTCTGGTACAGATTTTACTCTGAGAACTCATTAAACTGGAGGGCAAAACCATGTCTGGAATCATAACTCTTTTGGCTCTGCTGTGTTCAGGGACTTTGTCTCCTTCAGTGGACTAGTAAGTGTCATTTGTAGGTTTCCCTACAGTGTCTCATAAAAGACAGTAATCAGATTTAGGTGGTCTGTGATGTTTGAGAATTCATCTTCTCTGTGCAGCAGAGTGGCAGCTGCCTTCATCCCCCCCGCAGCCGGTGTGTGCCGTGCGGGTCGGGAGAGCTCGCTCAGCAGACAAACCGCTGCGGGGCTGTTTGCACACATCTTGTTGTGGAACCACTGACACCATGCTCTTCTGAGAAGAGTGTACTCTTCTGTTGTGTTGGGTTGAAGTCTGCTTAAGTCAACCAGTTAGCTGGAGGCTTTCTCTTTGCTTCATTTATGAGATATTCTACCTAAGAGAACTGCTCATGTAATATATTTATTGTGTATTGTTGCCCAGGCAAATAATCTTTGTAAGGTGAGCAAGAAGTCTGCCGAGTTACAGAGTGATGTGTAGCACAATTTAAAAGAATGCCAATTCTGAAGGATGTATTTGTTTAATCTTCAAAATCAGTCTTTTTCTTTTTTTCATTGAAAAGTAAAAGCTAGTACAAAGGTGTTTCAGAAAACCAGAGTAGAAATTTCTGTTGAAGGGTTTCTGTTCATTGCTATAAAAGGAAGTTGTATTTAACATGATGCATGGGATTTGTCCCAAATTAAAAATAGAATAGCAAGCTTGTTATCTCTGCTGTATTAGTAAGCCTGACAATGCAAATAATGGTGGAGAGGGAGACATACCTAATCAAACCAACCTGATAGCAAAAATGGGTTTCATGTCTTCATGATGTAGGATACCCCTTGGATAGTTCTATTCACAGTAGTAATCCAGAAGTTTTTAATTTTTTTTTTCTTTTAGTATTGAGAATGAATCCTTTATTGATGTGCAACACAAAAAGCTTTTGGGCTTGCCAGTAAGAATTGTTCAATTAAAAGGTTATTTCCAGAACACTTGTATCTCATCATCTGGGGACCAGAAGCAATTAAATCTTTACCACTGTGCTGGAGAGGAGTGCCTGGAATGGAAAAAATGAGAAACTTTTCAAGATGTTGAAAGGATCGTGATTCTCGGAAAAGACCCATTTAAGAATAGTTTATGAGTGTTGTAGTTATAAACTCACTGCCGTAAAAGGAATGTGCTGTTTGTTGGCAGGCTACCAAGTCACGGAAAATGAAAGTGCAGCTCAGCACAATTTTAGTGCATCAGATCTGAGAGGAGCAGGAGTTGGGGAGAATCCCAATTGACCTATATTTACTTTCCTTTGGGAAGTATTGCCAGTCATAACTATTGGGAAAAAAATCTGTAAATGACAGATGTATGAGCACTTGCAAGACTGAGAGACTCAATGGTTTCTGCCCTTAGTCAAGAATCCCCTTTCATCCCAGGCTTGCGGACTCCTTACTTGTCTTGTTTCTTCCCTTCTTTGGGATCGCTGCTTTTTTATGTCTCTTTGCAGTTTCACTTTTCCCATTTCATCTGTTGTTCACAAGGCTTGTGCTGTCTTGTCTCTACGTTAATGAAATCTCCTTCCATTTTACTACCCTGCCTAAGGGCCAAGCAAGAGTCTCCTGAGCAAGGACCCTCTTCTGTATTACTTAAAGCAGAAACAATTGCTTCCCTCCTCTGCTCATAGTGTAGTGTGGATGTCCTCCACATCCCCCCAGGCCACATCCTTTGGTTGTTTAGAGGGATCTGTATCACTGCTCTGCTGTGGGTAAATGTTAGTAGTAAAATAAGGAGAAATCAAGCCTGCAGTTTTCTTGTCCATGGGAGCCAGTTGCCGAGAGGGATTAATATGCCTTTCCCCTTGTTGCTTTTTGGGAGGGTACAGCCTTCAAAAACTCATTTGTTTTGCTTATGTTCTCACTTCTCAGGCTTTTAAAATTTGGCCCCTGGACACATCCTCGGGTGTTTAGTCACACCGGCCTCGTTGTTGCCAAGCTGGTTTTTCACTAGTGGGAGGGGAACAGTGCAGCAGCCAGTTCAGCACACAGAAAGGGCTATTCCTGTGAGTGATAGTGAGCTTTCCATTTTAGGCAGCTGTTGCTACAGAGAATGTTAGCTCGATTTGGCAATTAGCTGAAAATTAAATATACGTTTTCTGCTCAGATGTAGTATTTTTCTTTTATAAGTATAAATAATTTTTCTATTCTGGAGAACCATTCTAATACAAATGGAAACAGATATATGGTGCCTCCTCACATAATATATCTTTTTGTCAGCAGTTGGAATCAGTGAGATTATGCTGAATTGTGTGCAGAGGTTTCAGAACCTGGTTTGTTTTCGTGATTATTTTATTGGAAAGATAACAATTTTAGGCTGTATGATAATCTAAAATCTCTTGGGGGAATCTCATCTCTCTTACATGGAAGACTGAAGTCTGGGTAATAAAGCTCAGACTGAAGGTTGAACTCCTAAAAATATCTCTGATTCACCTCAGTAGGAACTTGTATGCATCCTAAGGATAAAGTATGGAGGGTATTAGTCCCCAAGGCGATGCTTGTCAATTGTGTATCACAGCGTGGGTCTCAGTGTGAGCAGATGAGCATTTTTGCACACTCTCTTTTCCTGCTTTCCTCTGTTTTTTGTCTGATCTCAACCTTTAGACTTTTCTTCTTCCATCCCTACTCCCACCATTCACAGAAGGAATATAAAAGGCATTGCTGCTGAAGCTTCCCAGCTGGAATATAAAAAGGATACCTCAGGAACATCAATAGACTGGACAGTATAACCCCACTTCACAGGAGAAGAAGGCCTGTCCTGTGCACGCCATGAGGAAGCTGAGGAAGCCATGGGACTGGGGAGGAGGGCCTTGTGCACCCCTCCCTTGAGCAGCTGAGGTGTGTGTCATGCTTATTGTGCCCAGGCAGGCGTCTGCCACCTCCATCCAGCCCTGCTGGCTCTACAGGTGCAGGGACAGCTGCTACAGTTCATGTTATGAAACACTGAATACACTGCACAGTTAGTGACTTCTCTGGTTGCTTTGCAAATGATCATTCCTATAAGTAAGGGCCGTTAAAACACCTGGATCTGACAGCATCCTAAAGCATATGTGGGCCAAACTGGTACTTGAAAATGTCTTATGTGCATTTTGCAGGAAGGTTTTTTAGGTTGGAGTTTCAGTTGCTCTGGGAAGGATTTAAGAACAAAATCCAGTAAAAGAGAATATGTAAAATTCAAGGGGAAAAAAAAAAAGAACTCTGAATTTCACTGTTAAGGCTCCTTTCTAATGATAGTACTAACTTCAAGTTTAAACCTTGACGTTTCCTGGTGTTCCATTCAAATATTATGAGGTATGGCAGTAATTACCTCTTTTATCAGGGCACAATATAAACTTCCTAAAAGTAGACAGGATTTCCATTTGGTTTGTACATTCCAGCACAAGCAGCTAAGGGGGACGTGCTTTAATTGAGAATTTTAAAAGTGAAGTGGGAATTCAGATCTAATACTTCCGACTTCTGTGGCTGTAATTGAGAAACTAATATTGTATAGGGGGGAAATGTATGCCAACAAGCATTCAAGTTATATACTACAGTACTTCTGTAGGCCTGTAAGGTTAATGCAATTAATTTCATTTAGAATGCTTTATTCCTTTTCAATAAGTCTTTATGGAGCTTAAATTTATAATTGTCTTTACCATTTTCCTAGCTGTGAATGATTAAAGTACTTTATTCTCATCAGACAGTGAGCTTTTGCAAAGTATTTTAATAGCAAATAGCAGATCACAAACTCTTGAAGGCAGCTAGTTTGCATTATCAATAGATGTACAAGCACATGAAAATCCAGACCCTAAATTCTCTCTTTAAAGGTAAATTTCATAGAATCACAGAATGGTTTGGGTTGGAAGGGACCTTAGAGATCATTTAGTTCCAAAACCCCTTTTGTGGGCAGGGACACCTTTGGCTAGACCAGGTTGTTCAGAGCCCCATTCAAATTGGCCTTGACTTACAGGGATGAGACATTCACCACTTCTCTGGGCAGCCTGCTCCAGTGTCTCACTACTCCCACAGTGAATAATTTCTTCCTAATATTGAAACTAAATTATCCTTTCTCTTTTGTCAGTTACCTTTACTACTTTGTGACAAATGCTTCAAGTACAGTATGGTGCATTCAAACATGCAGTTGTCTAAAAATATAAAGCGCAAATGCATATTCACAGGATGTGTGTTTTTTGAGGGATGAAGTCTGCCTCCTCATGGTTCTCTCAGGCTGTTGGGAAGCCAGGACAGCCCAGGTAATGAGGTATGTAAGTGTGAAAATACTTTGTGCACTGCAAAGGGTGCTAGTTTCAGGATTAGAGATCTTGGATTGGCATAGGAACTGGAACTCTTCCCTCCTTCTTTTGCCGATAAATAACCAGCAGTCATCAGGCCCCTGCTGAAAAGTTTTCCTGTACTCCAGTCTCCTGCCACAGCTGGCAGCTTCATGATGGTTTATTAAACATCTCTTACAAGCTATTCAACATTGCCTTTGTCAGCACCTTAGCATACACCATGTCAAACTTGCAAACAGTGAAGTCCCTTAATGCCACCAAGTGCAGTGCAGAGAGCTGGAAAGACCAAAGTCTTTGGTGTTAGCACAGAGTGTGTTAAGGAAAAATGACCAGGGAGTAAATAATTGTTAGATACAGAAAGACATGATCTACTGAAATACTTGCTCATGTGGTTCTCTCTTTAGGCTGCACCTTTTGTTTCTGCAGTTCCTGAGGGATGATCTGTCCTGTCTGCTGACTCTGACTGGCAGCAGCTTTAGGTGAGCAAAAGCCAAATTAAAAAAAAAATAAATATCCAAATGTTAAAACTGAAATAAACATATATACAAAATAATCCAGTAAGTTTTGTCAGGGAAACATTTGGTTATAGTTTGCTTTCTGTCAAAATAAGTAAACCCTTTGCAAAACAACTTTCAAACTTATTATTGGACTGAAAAAAATTTACGAAACAAATACTGATAAAAATTAAACTGGTAATTTAACACTTGAGTACAGTAGACTCCCAGGCCTTTACTTCTTTCTAACTTCTAGTTGTCTTGCTTTCTCCAGAATGGTAATTTTTTTGCTCTTTGCTTTTTTCAGTGACATAGGAATTCCTGACAAGAGCCTGGGAGCCTGGCTCTCTGACTAGTGCCTATCTCTTAATTGTTTCCTGCCCTCCAAATGAGGCCAGAGACTTGGAGCTGGGGGAAGGGAAATTGGAAAAGAGTAGAAACCTCACACTACTAAGGTCTTATTATTGGGGCAAGAAAAAACCCCTGATCCTTCCCTTAAGAATTTGTGGATGTTTTTTTAATTTACTTGTAAAGAGCTAAAACTTCATATTTTTTCCTGTGAGAGCTGGGATTCTCATGTAATTTTAGGAATTCTGGACCTGAATTGTCAGGAATAACACTGAATATGGAAAAGTTTAAACCAGTAGTGTTACGAGCTCCGAGACCCTTGATGTTTCCCCTACTGCTCTTAAAAAAAAGATGTGGTAATATCAGAATCTAACCTCTCAAGTTGTCCTTCACCCAAAGAAATTTTTCTAGTTGCAGACAGAGGTTGAAAAAACATAACCTGAGTACATACAAAGTTCTTAATTTCCGAAGGACAAATTTGACAGACCACCTATGTTACTTTATAGCTAATTACTTTGGGGCCAAACTTATGTTTTCTGAATGTCCACAATGGACAATATAGAAGCTCTTGAAAGCTGGTTGTTTCTTAATATTTAGCCAACATCAGGCTCCTAAAAGGAAGGCTTCCCTGGAGTGAAAATGTGTATCCTAGAAAACTGCTTCTGAAACGCAGAATGACATAGTTACTGCTGTATTTGTATTATCTGTACTTACAAGATTTGCAAGTTATTGCTGAGCATGGTGTCTATCTTATGAGAGCCAAACAGATGGAAGATCCATGTTGTACTCTGTTAAAGAGTGAAGTGCAGTGAAGGGTCTCCAAGGGGTCTGATGACACCCAGGGACAAATGTGGAGGAGCCAACAATGTCCTAGGTGTTGCAGGCAGCACAGAAAGCAGCACGTGGTTTTACAAAAAGGGCAATCCACCAAAAGAAACACAAACAGTGATGTGTAAAAGCATCATCCCCTTCCCTGAATTGTGAGCTCTGCTCTGACCTCTTAATGTAGCATCTGTCCTTACAGGAAAGTATTATTGCAGTACTGCAATAAAGATATAGGGGTGGTAAGTCTGTGTGGTGGAAGTGCAGTGCTGCAGTACTCACTGCAGCTCAGGCGTGGGACAGTTGTGTCACCATTGCTATCCCCAGGCCACCTGGCCCTAGCACTGGCAAGGTGGGGTGCTGTGCCAGTACAGCTGGGGTCCCTTGGGGCTCAGGCAGGTACCTCCAGCATGGGGGCTTTGCTTAACCTATAGAGGACTAGGTGCATATAGCATGGGAGTTTAAACCACCAGCCATCTATTCCCAGGATGGTGTTTTCACAGAATCATTTTGGTTGGAAAAGATCTCTGAGATCATTGAGTCCAACCTTTGACTGAGCACCACCTTGTCAACTAGACCATAGCACCTCCTTGGTAAGCCCATTCCAATGACTAATCACTTTTTCTGTGAAGGAATTCTTCCTAATGCCCAACCTAAACCTCCTGACATAACTTAAGACTATGTTCTCTCATCCTACTGAAAGTTGCCTGGAAGAAGAGGCTGGTCCCCATCTGGCTATAACCTTCTTTCAGGTAGTTGAAGAGACTGATAGCATCACTCCTGAGCTTCCTCTTCTCCAGGCTAACCAATCCCAGCTTCCTCAGCCACTCCTCATCAGACTTGTGCTCCAGACACTTCACCAATAACATTGCCCTTCTCTGGACTTCTTCCTGTGTTTCTTGTCATGCTCTGGCTGTTCCTCATGAACACGACACCTGAGCCAGGCTTGCATGTTCCAAAGAAAGAGCAGAGGGAATATATGAACCTGTTGCAATGTTACTGTCATTCTCCCTAAATCTGTTCTTTGTACTCATGGAATTGGCGGGTGGGGTGAAGCACGTCCAAACCATACACATTAATTGCAAGAGTTTGACTTTGCACTTCTCTTTACTATTCTTCACAAGCCGTTCTTATGGGGATCTGTAAGCTTCCTGCAGCAGGGTTTGTGTGCGTACAGCATCTGGCACCAGGAGCTCTCCTCCCACTGGAACTACTGGGCATTGCTATAATGTAAGAGTAAACAGAAATAGCAGTCAAAGCATCAGCAATAAAACAATAAATTAGATTAACTACAATAAAGTACTTTCATAGATGCTCAGTGATATTTTATTGGGCTCTCAGGACTTGCATATCCTCCAAGTCTTTATGAATACATGAGAGTAAATAACATTTTGGTGAACACTGACATACTTGACATTTTCAAGAGGCCAGGACCTATTTTATAATTCTCGGGAATTTAAAATAATTTCTTTTAAGCTATTTGCAGTTGCAGGAGGGAGGGAGGAGAAGGAGGGCAGGGAGGCGGCGTCCGTCTGTGCTGTCAGCGCAGCGCCTCTCCGGAGTGCGGGGGGCAGCGGCCGCCAGGCGACGCCGCCGGCGCGGTGCGCTGCGGGCTGCCCGCCACAGGGGGCGCTCCGTACCGCGGCACCGGCCTCAGCCCGGGACAGTGCCGGCTGAGGGGCAGTGCCGGCTGAGGGGCTGCAGGACAGTGCCGGCTGCGGGACAAGGGCGGAGCTGGGCAGGGCTGTGCGCAGCCTTCTGTTCTCCGGGCGGTCTGCTCCGGAGCGGCTCACGCTGCTTTACACGCGGCTCNAGGGGCTGCGGGACAGTGCCGGCTGAGGGGCAGTGCCGGCTGAGGGGCTGCAGGACAGTGCCGGCTGCGGGACAGTGCCGGCTGAGGGGCAGTGCCGGCTGAGGGGCTGTGGGACAGTGCCGGCTGCGGGACAAGGGCGGAGCTGGGCAGGGCTGTGCGCAGCCTTCTGTTCTCCGGGCGGTCTGCTCCGGAGCGGCTCACGCTGCTTTACACGCGGCTCTGCTGCCGCTGTGACACGGACGTGTCTGTGTGTGTGCGATGGCGCTCACGGGGCTGCCTGCCCCGCAGGCCCGCCCGGCCCCTACCCCGCCGCCGTCGGGCAGCACGGAATTGTCGGGGGTCTCGCAGCGAGTTTGGTTTGGGTACGACCGTGCTGAGGCGTGTGGATGCGGGCAGGTTTCTGTCAGATGCGCTCCAGACCGGTTTGGTAATGGGTACGGCTGGGGGCTGGGTCCCTATCATGGAGTTATCACAGAACGGTTTGACTCTGAAGGGACCTTTAAAGGCCACCTAATCCAACCCCCAGCGATGGGCAGGGACAACTTCACCTACATCTGGTTGCTCAGAGTCCCGTCCAGCCAGACATTGAACGCTGTCAGGGATGGGGTGTTTGCACCTGTTTGGGGTGCTCTGTAAGTGTCCTTCCTCTCAGACTCTCGTTCTTCGGGACCACGGTCAGTTTGTCCCCGCTGGCACAGCCGTGGGCCGTGGCAGGACTCAGCCCCCGCGGCTTCTGGGCTGCCACAGACGACAGAGAGACTGAGAGGAGGCTGGGAGACCTGCCCTGCTGCTCCACAGCTACTTGGGGCCTGATCCTGCTTCCACGAGAGTCCAGAGAATTTCTGTACCGACTTTGCTTGGGGATTGGCTCCAGTCCCGAATCACATAATCTTCTGAAGTGAGCTGTGGCTGTGCATAGCTGGGCTATAAGGCAGCTGCATTTCCTCTTTCCCATCGTGGGGTGAATGGAACAATTAGTATTTGTGCATTAAACCCTTCTGAAATAAAATCTCATGACTGCCATCTCTCTGTTTGCTATATTTGAACTGTCTGGAAGATTGTTTAAATATATCTCATGGACAGTTTACAACATGAATTATTTCCTGCCTTTGAAAAGCCATGGTTTTAAGATATCTGGCAAGTTTATTACAATGAAATGTCACATTCCTCAAACAAGTCATCAAAAGAACAATTTTTAGCAAAGACTGGTTTCCAGCATTCAACATTCAGAAATGTTGTGGAGTGTGATCTTGGTTTAAATAAAATAAATAGAAAAAGCCTGCATGTTTGATCTGCCCAGCATTCCTGGGTGTTCCAAGCAGGATTCTTACTATCTAGTTGAGGTTCTAAGGCTTTTTTTCCTTAGTACCACTGCACTTGTGACTAGGCTACTATTCACTGAATACTGTGTAATATGCATCAAAATGTTGGGGTGAGATAGCAAGAATGGGTTAAACACGCTAAAGAAAGTGCATTTAGAATTGTGCTCCCATGTGGTGGTCTTATAAAATTTTAAGTATCGTTTTTTTCTGTGAATGAAAACATTTTTGATGTTTTAATTTGTTCTCATCTTTTTTTTTTTTCTTTTTTTTTTCTTCCCTACTCAGCTCTTGCCCCTGTTCTTTGCCTCTGGTTTTGTTGGTGAAGTGATGTCTGCATTCAACCTGCTGCATTTGGTGACAAAGAGCCAGCCAGTGGCCCTGCGAGCCTGTGGGCTTCCCTCAGGTTGAATGGGTGCTGCTTGTTGTGTCATGCATAATAAAGGCCCTTGTAGGAATGGGTGTCTCTGCTGCAGGAAACAATGTGCTATGAATTGTTCTGTTTAAATTTTCCTTTGAAGCAGAAGTTTATTTGCACTTTTTTT
>VWZP01009096.1:351617-402982 GCA_013396995.1 Dicaeum eximium | reverse complement strand
ACTGCAAATTTGGTAAAAGTCACTGAGTTGTGTGAGCGATTTCATATCTGAGATTTTAAGAAGCTTGGAAAAGTTGACTTCCTTGTCCAAAATACTGTCTCTTAAATTTCATATTATTTTCCTCATTCTTGGCAAACACTGTGTAATTAAACTGAAAATATTTTATTAATGCCATTCCTAATTTTAAAAGAGAATATCTAAAAGAATTTCATATGTTGATTGCTATTAAATCATAGGACTTGAAAATATTTTCCAAAATATTTAGCAGTATATTATACTCCATGTGTTTCTTTTCACATTTTTATTATAAATCAAGTATGTTATACTCAAAATTATGTACAAAAAGTGTGTAGAATTTAAAACTTAATTCTTTCATTCCTCTGACAGCATATTCCTTAGTTACGTGACACTTCTCTACTTAACTAAGTGGAAACATGCAATTTAATACCCACATGCAGCTGCACTTTTCATGTAAGGTCCAGGTTTGTCCATTAGGTCTGGGAAGGATGCCATAAGACCCCATCTCCATGAATTGATTATATCATGAAAACCTTGAACCTAAGTATTTTGTGTTTCACTTAAACGGCAACAGTCTGTAATGTCAACATAATAATATCAGTGTACAGGGTTATGTGGGAGAAAATACAAGCTGTACTGAGTTAATTTTGAACATTACTAGAAATTTTTTGATGCCCAAATAAAAAAGATATAGTCCTGGCTGATCTGTGTTAAGCCTCAAAAACAGGCCAGCTTGAGTGTTTGTGCTACACTCACGACTGGTTCATAAGGCTGCTGAATGTTACAAGCAGTTTCTCCCAGACCTGGACTTAGCAAGCATATGGAGGTGATGTTTTAAAGATTTTTTTTCAGTGATAAGACATCAGTTTTCAAGCTGATGGATTTTCCTAAAGCTTATTAGACTTTATTTGAACTAAATCTGAGTCCAATTTTTGCAGCATTTACGTTCCATTTCCCCCACATGTGCACAAAACTCCCATTAACCTTGATAGGAACTGCAAACACATATTGAGGAAGAGAAAGAATAACCCACATTGTGTCAGCTTGACCTCGGTTTCCTGTTATATTTGCTGCTGAGCCAGATTTAAAATCCTAAAAATACAGGGTAAGCAAATTTCCTTAGCCCTCATTCTGCACCTTTTGATGTGTGCTCATATTGCTGGTGTATACCTTAACATGGGGACACTCAGTCTTCTGGCCATTTTGTTCCCACTCTGAAAAGGAGATCTGCAAGCTGATCAGCTAGAAACACACACAGCCCATGGGAGGTTTTGCTGTTCTGTACATGTTTCCAAAGCACTGCATTAGCTGTTTTATCAAGTTGTTTTTCTGTCATAATCCAGTACTCACATTTTGGAATAAAAAGTAAACACTACAATTTATTCCCATCCCTTAGATCCCTAACTGTGGGACCATTAATAGATTAAGTTCCACTGACTGACTGCTTTATAGAGATATATAGAGAGAGGTATTTCTATATAATAAACCCAAATTCATCTGCTAACAGTGGAATAATATACAATCACATATCTCACATATTTTAAGAGTAATCTAAATTCCCCAGATGCTTAAAAATTAATATAGGCTTGCTTTGCCTCTGGTTTGTTGTGGTTTTTTTTTTTTTTTTCGTGTGTGTGTGGTGTATTTAAGGGTTGCAAGTAAATGGCATAGCATGTATCAAATAAAACATGGGAAGGAAATGTAGAGCCAACAT
Source organism: Dicaeum eximium (assembly GCA_013396995.1). Lineage (NCBI taxonomy): Eukaryota > Metazoa > Chordata > Aves > Passeriformes > Dicaeidae > Dicaeum > Dicaeum eximium. Next base: position 401,250 of record VWZP01009096.1, on the reverse strand, counting down.
CTGCTTAAATGCCATAATGCCCTGTGACTTTGGCTTCTGAATATACAGAAAACACTCAAGTTCTCCTGAGTTTTTATAACATAACACTTTCAGCTAGTGTTTCACATCCAGTTCTGTGTGAATTGCAGTCCTGTAACCATACCACCATGCCATGTGTCCACCAAGTCTGGGACAGTGTGGAGCTTGGCCACCTTCTAATTCAGTGGCAAATTCTATATGGAATGAGACTTTTTAACCTTCTGGAACCCATGCTCAGAGCAAGGAAGCAAAGTGCCATCAGAGCAGTAAACTGGGCTTTCAAACAATGTTTTAAGCACTATGCAGTTAAATATTTGCAGGACAAGGACTTGAATGAAAGTATTGTTTCAATTTCAATGCTTGGAATGGTATCTCTGTCCTTCCTGTACAAAGTAACACAAGGCAATATATAATTTATATTTAATANAATACTATTGGGAGGTATTTTAAAATAGAGATGACCTGTCCCTTCTTCCCTTCTTTGAACTACTATTTTGTAAGCACTTTTGAGTTTCACTTGTGCTGATGAAGGAAGTGTTTTTACTTGCTCTTTTTCTGTTTGTATATTAGCACCTGGAGTGTGGATCTGTTCTTCCAAATTGTATTTTTAAAATATTTTTTTTCTCCTAAGTTAGGACTAAACGTTTCAATGTGTGCACACCTAGTGCACTGTTTGCCTATAACATTCTGTGTAGACAAGACGGCAAGTCTGAGCAGGAGCAGGCGCTCCCAGTAGATGGCACTAGGCATTTGCTGTTCTGCACACCCAGGACTGGCTCAAAAGCTTCCCGTCTAGGAGTCATTCATACAGAAAATGCACCCCGAGACCTTAGGAACACTTACAAGTATTTTAAGAAAAGCAAGAATACCGGGGGAAAAAGCAAAATCTTTGCCCATATTCAAACTACCATCACATTGGTTCAAGGTTTCTTCATTGTCAGTGATGACTACAGCTTCATTGTGTCTGTTGTGTGACACAGAAGTGTTGCTCCTTGAGCCCACTTTATTAGAGTTGAATGTTCTGAATTTCTTTGGAAATGTAGGATGCACTCAGCACCTGCCAGGATTTAATTCACAGAAATTAACACTTTAAAAAAAAAACACTTCAAAATCACAACAATCACCACCAAACTTTTAGTATAAAAACTACTTCATCTGCTTTATGCATACTAAGAAGCAACTGATACAAGTCATGATTATGCAGATTCCATGTACATATGTTTTCTGAAGCAGACCACCAAGCTATAACCTAAAAAGATAGCTTATATTGTTTTGCTGTGTCTTTTAATTATTATGGATTCTCATTTCTTAAAAAACCCCTTTATTTCTTTAACACTTTGAATGTTTTGCTGCTTACATCACATTTTCTGCATGTGATAATTTGGCTTTTCCTCTCCTGTAGATCAAAGAAAATTATAGTGCTTGTAAAATTAAGTAAAAGTAATTATGAAAAAATTATAGGGGTAGACTTAGGGTTGGGTATTTTTTTCTGTATAATAAAGTCCTAGGTAATATTAAATCATTGTGTAGTGTTTAATTACTAAAATAACTACTGGTAGGAAACTGTACTTTTCTAGCATTAGATTAAACTACAATGCATCTGTATGAAGATGGTGTTGGGCATATGGTGTAAGTCTTTATTAAGAAAATATCTATAGTATGGTTTCTCATTCTTTTATTAAATCTTTGTCAATTCTAAGTTTTAATATAATGTCTTTTCATAAAATTGAAATGAATAGTGAACAGAAAATTACTGGGTCTCACAACTGGATTTTCAGCAGTAATCTGTTAACATAAAGAATTACTTTTAGGAGCAGATCTTGAAAACATTTGCATACATGAATTATTTGTATGCATTTGTTCCTCTGAACTCTCAAACTGCTCATGTGAATGAAATATCTGTGTGCATACTGTTTGCCAGATATGGCTTTAACAACCGAAAGTCTAGTAAAGCTCTTAGTCTTATGGGTTCAAAGTATGGTAGTTGCTGTCAAACTTTGTGTGACTTGAGTATTACTAAACATTTCCTATTGTCTGTTTCTATGTTCAGAGATATAATTTCTATAATGTATGTTATAACTTCCCCATAGTTTTCCATAATGTGTATCACCAGAGGTGTACTGCTACAGATGTCTGTTCACATGGTCCAAAAGAAAATAAAAGTAAGACTGATATTGTATTGTGTAAACCATCCATACAGCTATGGTTAAATGCCTGTCAATGTTTTCATTATAAATTCATATTTTTTAGGGTTTATATCTTGAACATAAAAATTTGCTCTGGGTTTAAGTATGCCATACAAGGTCTCAGATGAATGTATTTGTTCCTCAGAACTGGCTGGGAGGCAAAAATTAGAACTCATTTGTATCCAGCTAAATTTAAAAAAAAATGCAAATATCAATTTGGATCAAAAATAGACTCTTAAATTTATAACACAGTCTTACAAATTCCTAGTTTACTGTCTCCCAGCAGTTATGAGGAAGACTCTTGAAAAGAGTGGAAAATATGCACGATATGATCATAATAGTAAATAGCATGTGAAACCATTCATGTGTCATTATCATATAAATGTCTGTGTATACATTTGCCTTTTAGTCATATGATAGTAGAACACTGCATTATCATAATAGAGCATAACATTTTCATATTTTTAGAATGGCTTTAAAATGAGTTTTAAAAATTATATATAGATGTCTTAATGGGAGTATATTTGATGTTGTACTGTGTTTACAAATGTTTCTTTTGTACTATTGAATACTATTGTATTCAGCCTAGAATGCCTTACTTAATGCATTTTAAGAAGAAATTTATTGGTAGATATCTCTTTGGGTGTAATACTCTTAAGAGTGCCTGATACTTGCCAAACTTGGGATCATAAAGAAGACTAGAAGCCTTCTGTTACGTTCCCTAGAGTTTGTACTCTGTTTTTTCACTCTTTTAAAGTCTTTGTTCTGGTGGAGTTTTGTACTTTCCCTCATCTGCTTGATGGAGGAGACAGATTGTGCTTGTCTCTGGCCCACCTGGGTGGAGGCTCCTCGGTGGTCCTTGCTCTGAGAAGTACTGGGATGCTGAGACATTTCTTGTGTGCCCAGATCATGCACAAAGACAGTCCCTTAATGTGTACCCTGATGGATCTTTTAAGGTTGTTTTCATTCCCTTCCTGTTCTCATAAGGGATCCACCACAAACCATTTCCACCCTTCTTGCAGGAATGTTTTAATTCTGGGAGTCCATAAATTTCCTGTGTTCCATTCCTGAGCCTTCTGCAGCTCAGGCTTAGTGTGTTTTCTGCTTAGTTGGGTATGGAAAAGATGAATTTTCAGCAGGGTGTTTCTGGGTTTTAAAGTTTCTCATGAAAGTTACTTTTTATAGTTATTGGAGTGTCTAACGGGAGGACTAAGAAGTCCTTTAAGGACTGCCTTCACTTTTTTCCCTTCAATTAAAAGCAACTCCTGGCTTCATCTTTTCTCTGAGGAGTATGTGATGAAGATTTCAGAGAAGAATGGGATGTAAAGCAGATATGACAGCACACAGAAGGGAAGGAGATTTTCTATATTGCTAAACTGAGGGACGACAAGCAAGAAAATGTGCAATAAGTGAATGTGAGCCCTAAAGTCAGTAAGAGTGTGTTAAGAAACAATGATCACTTAGGGAATGTATGAGCTTGGAATTTGATGGAACCTTGAATGGGTCCAGAGCATGGACTGGGAATCAGGCTTGAACATTACCATACTTTAGCTGCCAGGTTAACCATAGGTTATGACGGCACAGGTCATGATCTGGGGGTAATTGAATAGAGATGAGTTGTGTCCCAGAGAATGCTAAGAAGGGGAAATTGTTCTCAGTTACAAGCTAAATATGTGTCTCAGTTTGTGATTTCCTTCAAAAGAAGCTGTGTTGGGAAGGGATGCATGGCTGGAGTACAAAGGTGCCCTCTGCTCTGTCTGGAGAAGAGGTTCTTGTGGGACAGGAGGTGCTGGCAGCCCAGGTCTGGTGCTAGCAGCTTTGTGCATTGTGGGTAAGAACTCCCTCATCAATGCTCTGGTCCAGGTCAGGGAATCCCGAAGATTGACTCCATCTTCTTGACCCATAAAACATGGCTGAATTTTAACTAAACATAAGGAATTCCATAAGGCCCATAGGGAATGAAGTTGGCAGTTACAAACCTTTTTGACTGCTCCTCTACCTTTAGTCCTGAAGCAGATTGAGAAGGCAGGGGGGCTACAGTGTTTTCTGTGGTGGTCACAGCAGAGCATGAACTGGAGCAGTGTCCCAGCAGTTCTTGTCTTTGTGCTGGGTATGTCCCTCAGTGCTTGGAGAAGTGGGATGAAAGGCCACAGAGCAGGCACTGCTTTTGCAGAAGTGTTCCTTACCCTCCACAGCTGGAGACAGACCAAGTTTTGCAGGGGGTTAGATCTGGGCTGTTATAGAGAATTGGCAGAGAGGAAAGACGTTCCCCCAGCCCTCTCCTTTCCTCCACCCCCATCCCTAGTACAGATTGCGGCACCTTTAGTCCTGAAATCCAGTGCTCATTTCACAGGCCACACATCACTATTGTGGAGGAAGCAGCAGGAGGATTTAGCAACAGCCTGAATGCCAAAATAAGCTACACACCACTGCTGGAAAATGCTGACTTTTTAATTGTTTCGGCTGCAGGGTTAAACCTTTATTAAAGCTGTCTGAATAAACTTATTTTGATGACTTACTGAAATATTTTAAATGCAAAAGGTAGCATAAAGCACTCTTATTAAATTCACCTTGATCCTACTGTTAATAAAATGCCTTTCCATATGTTTGGCACCCTTTTATTGATTCTGTCAGAAATCTACTGACCAGATAAAGAGTGCTCAGTGTCTCTGTCTTTCTTGTTTTTAATTTAAACAAATGTAGTGCCTGTGAAAGGTGCTAGGATAATATCAGCAAAACAAAAGTCTCTTTATCTGTTAGGGGGGAGAGGAAGAGAAATCCATCATTATAAATATTCCCCCCTCCCCTACCGTACCAATAGATCTTGATCTTGTCTTGCCTGGTTTGCATCCAAGAGTAAGGCAAATAGGTCAGCTGCCCTGTGCACTCTGTCTTTGGCAATCACAGCAGAAACTATAACAAATGTGGCAGTTTATAACATAATGAGCTTTTGCTCCACTTAATTGAAGGTTCTTCTATTCACCAACCTCTGCTGAGCAGCCACATGCTGTTGTTGCAGTAATACTAGTGAAGATGACAGCTCAAAAAGCTCCGAAGGAAGCTGCCTTCATCTCCACCAGCTAGTGCAGGGTGGTGGTGGACTCTTCTCAGTTGTTACAATTTGGAAATGTTGTGAGACCAAGATTGGGTCTGGTAGTGACATTTATTTCATTGATGTCAGACATGGAAGTAAAGTAGACATGCCTGGAGAGGACAAAAGGAGCTGATTTTCTTTCCCCCTTTCCCACTACGCAAAACACATCAGTCTTTTGTTAAATGTTTTTTACATTCACAGGGAGGAGAGGCAGCTTCAGATTTCTTTTCCAGAGAAGGTCTCTTTGGCTTGCATGGCTGCTTTAGTGTAACTTGCTGCAAGCAGGTTTGCAGACCTGTGGAAACAACAGATGCTGCCTATATGGGCCTGCCTGCTGGGGTCCCAGTACCACTTCCTGTGGAGAGAAAACAAGTGCATAGAGATGCATTAGCTGGCAGTTTGGGGATTTTTTTTTTTAACAAGAGATGTGCTGATGGCCAGGTGGAAAAAAAAAAAGTGACAGCTCTGTTACTTGATTGTGTGGAAAAAAAATGTGACGGCTCTGTTACTTGATTGTATGGGAAGTCTGCAAATTTGCAGAGAAGGGGCTTGTCCTTCCCTTGTGACCATCTGACCCTCCTGGGTGTTAAGTAAACAATTTTTTTAAAGACAGTTAGTTTGGGTGGTGTTCTTTTAAGATAGAATCTGGAATTTGACCCAAAATTCAAACTGCTGTCCTGGTACCTGGCTTTTGGATTTTCAACGCACAATATAGTGGAAATGGTCCTCGCTCCATTGCTTCTAATGCTTGCATGAAACTGCAAATGGTATTTCAACAGCAGGTGGGAGTTAGCTACCTACAGCAAGAAAGCAAAGGAACCACAGATCTGTTTTTCAATGTGTAAAACATTTACGGGGTTTTTTCAATGATGAAGTTTGAATTTTACTTAAACCTGACCTCCCATCATTTCAGAGGGAGTTCTGAAACTGAAGTTTTGCAACATCTATCCTAGTCACCAGCAGGCTAAGGTAATTTGAAATGGCTCGTGAGGGGATTATAAAAAGAACTATCATGTCAAATACAGGTTTTATGGAACTGTGTTTTCCAAATACAAGCCAGTAGAACTGTTTGCAATATAACTGTTCTCAAGAGTTGTTCTTTTTTAAACTAGATAGCAGTTGCTGGCTTGTTTGCAGTGAGAGAACGCTGCAGCATTCTCCCAAGGCTGAAGACTAGAGGCTGTAGAGAACAAATTAAACAGAAATTAAAATATGTGTGAGAGAGCTGTGAGTTTGCCTTTTTTTAATCAGACAGTGAGGCAAAACTGGCAACAACAGGCATAAACAGTGAAATGAAATACGAAGTAATAAGAAATGAGATAAATACTAAGTGTCAGCAATAGCATATGTAAGGATATTTATTTAAAGAAATGTATGCAAATATTTTTTAACTTTGTAGAATTCCTCTTAATATCAGTTTGAGGTAATTCACCATCAATCTACCAAGGTCTGACTCACTCATGAAGGGACAGACTTTGGGAAGCAAAGAGATGTATACTTAGAGCCAGATCCTGTAATCTGATGTACATTCATAGACCCTTAAGTAGCTATGCATATTCTCAACAGTCTGCCTACACAGGTCACATTGCAGGATTTGGGCTGGGGTGGGATATGAAAAATAAAAGGTACTGTAAGGCCCCTAAAAAACTTCTTGGTTATATTAAAAAAAGTAGTACTGAAAACTAGAAGCCCGATTTATTATATGGCTGTGCTCTGCTGGAACATTTGATCTTGCTCTATTTAGTTCAGGAAGTCTAAGTGGTATGTGCTCAGTGCATGACTGTAATGTCCATTAATGCTAGTGGAATATAAGCATAGGTAGAAGAGGAAAAATGTATGTTGTATCTTCCATGCAGTTGAAATATTGAGTTCATTTCAGTGATAGGAAGCAACTAAACGTAAGAGGAAATTGTTAGATTGGTTCAAAAGATTGTTTGATATTGGAAAGCTATCAGGCAAAATGCCACCATATTTCAGGGCATGTCAGACACTAATCACCAACCTCTGGTGTGTTGAAACAGGTGAGGGGCTGAGTGGTGAGGAGTAATGGTCTGCTAACTTGTGTCCGTCTGTCTGAACATATCTTGTTGCTGGTTTTCTTGTGATTGCTTATAGGGAAGGAATGTTATGAACCACAGGTTTAAAAGAGTCAGTTGGAACTTATATGTGAGGTGAGATGCTTAATGTCTTCATTATCAGGTCAACACCCAGAAAATACTTTCTGTTCACTTAATTTGTACAGCAGACTTCAGAGCTGAACTCTGAAATGTCCATAGTCTGCAGGTGGATAGTAAATGGCAGCATGCACTGCCTTGCTTTTCAGAAAAACACCTCATTCCTAAACACAAGAACACTGTGAAAATCTCCAAGAAGGGTTTCTGTTGATGTTTGTTTCACATGCCTCAGGTTTGGTGTGTGGGGTTTTTGTTTGGTTGGTTGGTTGGTTTTTTTGGTTTTTGTTTTGCTTTGTTTTGTTTTGTTTTTTTGGGTTTTTTTTTTTTTTAATGCATTAAGATTGTGAGGCTGGTTTTTCCTCACAAAGCCTTCCATCCTCCTCCAGGATCATACATGCCTTTAGCACTGCTGTAGCTGTTGCCAGAGGGCTGAAGGAGCTGCCTGCACACTGCTCTTAGGAGTGCCAACCCCAAAGAAGGCACCATGAGGTGCTGATTAGAGAGATTTAATCTGGCCTTCGATCCTGCAGTGGATCAAAGGGGATTTTGCTGCCTTTGCAGGCCAGCGTTCACCTCTAAACAGCTGCATCTAACTGGAGTTCAGAACATAGCTGTCCTGGGCTTTTAGAAAAGTCATTGCTGAGAACAGCACCTCCAAAGAACAAGAGTGCTAATATAGATCCTATGGATCCAGGCTCTCTTATTCTCATACTGCATTTAATTTAGCCTCACCTTTAATCAGTAACCACACTGATATAATGCTGTTTGTAGAACTGATGACCTTTTCTCTTGTTTGCCTCAAACTGTATGATTTGCCAGTGAACTCTGTGCCTGCCTTTATGGCTGAGCTGCTGAAGCATTTTGTTGCCTGTATGGACCCTTTCCACATCCCAAATCTCATCCCATCTATGGAGAACCAGACTGAGGAAGGTGGTCAGTCTGCCCATTTATTCTCTGGTTTAATAATGAGCTCGATAACAGCTCCATTACTAGTGACAGTTTTTCTCATATTGGGCATATCTGTGTAGCTTTATGTTGTCCCCTCCCAGGATACAAATGGTTGGCTTGAATGTGACAGGCATCTCATGTCACAAAGGGACAGCTGCAAAACCAGAAGAAGACACTATTTTCCTGAAAATTATGTACTTTTGTCCCTCTTTATGTAATTTTTTTCCTAACTGAAGGAATGTATTGCTAGAATCTCATCCAGTAATTTCTAGTTTCTAGGATTTATTGCATTTTTATAGAAGCTTGTAGGCCATCCCTGTTTCAGATAACATACCCTTATATCCTCTGCAGTCAGGGATGAGTCTTGCTTTACCTCCTGGCCTCTATGGCAATAGGGAAATAGTCTGACCCATTTACTGAGTTTTCTGTTTATTGACAGCAGTTAAATAGTAAGTACAATTATTGAGTAGGGCCATTCTCGAATGCTGAGGGCTGGACCAAGAGATTTCCTTTGTAATTCGTAGTGCAACTTTTTGTTGATCAATACTCAAATTACAAACTTGAAGAATCATTTGTTGGGGTCAGTTGCATTTTACCCCACTGCAGTTTGGCAAAATTCCCCTGCAGACATAAATAATTGTTTGTATTATAAAACATATGGTTAGTTATTAAAACAAGGCATGCAAAAGATCTTTTTTTAACATGCTTCCTACTTCTGATCATTGTTGTGGATCATGTGGCATATAGAAATTTTCTTAAGCATATAGTGAACCCATAGATTGGAGAATATTAAATTTGTAAATGAGATGAAAAAGTATTTAAGGAAAGTAAAGGGGGCATACTGACCATTTTAAAAACACTCAGTATTTTCTCATTTTTCAAAGTGAAGTTATGATTAGTTTGCCTTTTTTGCAGCAGGAGCAGTTAGGTAGCAAATAGAATTTTTTAAAAAATTATGAGTAGATATTTTAAAAAGTGAGGAGATGTTGGTTTGTAAGATTCTTTGTTGCTCTCTAGACTACTTTTTAAACCTGAAATTGTAGAGAGAAGACTGTCTCTCCAACAGTTTCTTTTTAACTGCGTAATGCAAGATAACAATAGCTATTTATATAATGCATATGCTTCCTTTCCCTGTTAGCTATACTTTGAAAGACTTATTAGTCCTAGAGTCCTGCACGTTTGGAGAATAAAAACCTCCAAAGTTTGACATCCTTAAATAAGCAACCAAATGTTATAAAGAATAAACCTCACTTACAGTTAGGAAACAATATTTACATTTAAGGTTGAAAAGCCAGGATGTAGGAAAATTTTGCTAATTTGGAAGGTGACCTTTAAGTGCACCAAAACCAAATAATTTGTAAGCTATGGCACAGGGCACATTCCTGCAAAATTTGTGTGAATACTGCTTTAGTGGTTCTTGAAAGACAAACAAAGAGACCTGGAATGAAATCTTTATCCCTCTCCCAAATAAGATTGAAGCTAACAAAGACATACAGCAGTGCTCTTTCAAAGCTTGCCATTAAAACGAAGACTCTGCAGCACAGCTAATGAGATGGGTCAGAGTGGAAAACAATCTGTTTTTAAGAATGTTTAGATCAAAAGTAATTTCTAATCTATGAATTAAAGTCGCTTTTCAATACTTTTCTTTCACTACTAAAGCTTTTTATGTTTGCACTATTTACTTCAATCAGATGTTTTCAATTTTACTTTTTTTCTTCCTGAAAATACTTCCTAGGGTTAGTTAGTAGTGACCAACAGCATTATTCTTTTTCTCTCTCCCCTATTCACCTACCCCCACACATTAAAAAATTGAGAAAAGAAGAGGGGGAGGAAGAAAGAAACATCTTTTCTTAAATGATTTGCAAGCATCTGTGCTCTAAGCTACTTTTTATGAACGCTCCTTAGTAATGACTCAAGGTAAAAAAGCAGAAAAGCATCCAATGTTAGGAAATTGCAATCCAATACCATGTAATTTAAACCTGCCATTGCCTCTCCTGTACTAAATGACATACAGATGGGTAGCTCTGTTGCTTCTACTTTGGGAACACAATTGGTCTTTTTATGAGTGTATATACATTACTAGCAAAAAATATTTTTGTTGGGAGTGTTTATTTCTTATTGTACCATATTTTAATTAATGTCATAATTAGAGTGCTTTTTCCCTGCTGTATTTTGTCAGCTAATTTTTGCCAGTGATTATCAAAGTTACCTGAATATTTTGTAATTTATGTTACTACTTTATGGGAATTTTCATTCCCAAAAGTAACTTTATTGTTCTTTTTGCTTTCCCAGTGTGGATTTTTGCACTATACAAATGTCGATTTTTTACAGTAATCCTTATATACTCCTTGGATTTTTGGGGTGAACTAAGCAAAGTGTTAGGATTCGATTTTCAGAGGAGGGTAATTTCAACAGCAATCCTCCTTTGCAACAAATTTTACAACAAGTTTATTGTTGAACCTTGTACAGCTTTGTGCATAAAGAAATTATTTAGTCCTTAGGACTCCTATTCTAGTGCTTCAACAGTGAAAAAAGAAAAAGGCTTCTGTTATAAAGGATGAGGATGCAACTAGAAATTAAATCAACCGTACTGTAATTCTGAAGGCTAGAATTGTTTTTCAGCTACTTTAAAGGGTACTGAAATTCCAGATGTTGTGGCTAAACATCATATGCCCATTACCGTAAGTCTCCAATATAGATGTCTTGTAAAGAATGTTTCAGCTGTAGTTGGGATTTTTGCAGATCTTTTTTTAATGGTCGAAAAATGGTACTTTCTTGTGAATGATTGTGTGCGCAACAATTTAGGGTATAACACACCAAAGGGCTTTGGCTGTAGCACATTGTCACTGCTCCAGTGGAATCACCTGGCTCTCTATAAAAATTCTTTTCTATACTTATATTTGAAGGACTAATCAGCTGCAGTTCAGCTGAGCCATTCTTTGTGCATTAGGGACCAGTCTGGTCATTGACAAGTGAATGCAGAAGCTATACTGTGGCTGTCTGCCAAAGCAATTATTCAGGATTTAAGCTAAAAAAGCTCCTTCTCCCATATCCTCTCCTTTTGCAGGGTCATGTAGGGATAAAAAGGACTGTAAGGTGGTGTTTTCCCAGGAGGAGCTGAGGAAGCGGCTGACACCCCTGCAGTACCATGTCACTCAGGAGAAGGGAACTGAAAGGTAAGGCAGAATGAAGGAAACTCAGATCTAAAAACACAGGCATCTTTCTTTTCCACCCCTCCTCCTACCACTATTTCCTTACCTTCCCTACGAAATTTTGTTGGTTGTTATTTTCTTCTTCCAGGATTTCTGCACTTGTTTACTAACCCCTACAAATTAACACTACTGCAAAGACAAGCATCTGCAACAGGGGGGCCAGGGCCAAGGGTCTTGTGTGACTTTTTCTTTTAATGAACACTGCATGTCTTATAAAGTCACCAGGCTCATATTTAGAGTCTGTTTTTAGTTTACTACAAAACGTGTGGAAGTAATAGTGGTTTAGGTACACTTTTTTTGGAAGACATCGCAGTAAGCAGAACCACGAGGGAAATGGCCCCGTGCCAGGAGGCTGGAGTTTTGAAGGTGGCCATTGTAAGTATAGACGTTTTGGCTGCAGAAAGAAGGTAGCATAATTTAGTTCTTTTCCACCCCACTCCAATTTCTTTTTGAAGCACATGTGGAGAAGGTATTTATTGGCTCATTTGTGGTTGGAATGTCAAAAATTTTCAATAACTGCCCTCACATGGCTTTAGTCGCTGGAACCCAGCCTCAAGTCCTGGAGGGGAAAAAAAAGGAGAGACTTCCAAGATTGTTTTTAGTGAATAAAGTCTCTCTCTCTCTCAGCTGATTCCAGCCAAAGGTAACTTGCCAAGGCCCAGCCATTTTTTGTTGTCTAATTTATACCACTGAGCTTGGCGTAAGGCCCTGGCTTTACCTCTGCTCTAAACGTACTAATGATGTAACTGCTTGTTTTCATTCATGAGCTGAAAGGACTCCCCGCTGCACGTGGGGTCCTGGTTAATGGGCAAACCTCTTCCTGACAGCACTGAATTTGGTGGCTGAATGTGCCAGAGAAGCTGGTGGGGACAGTCCCCCTCTCCGCCCCAGCCCTCTCCATCCAGCCGCAGCCCTGGCGGGGCACGGGGACGGTGGCCTTTGCTGGGAGGCCTGTCTTGCCTTCCCCCCAGCCCTCCACGCTCTTGTGTACGGGACCAACAACGTGATTTAATGCACACAAACAATCGGAGATTAGGTCATTCTTAAAAATCCTGTTTATAAAAAAAAATTGGACCTCATAAAAAGGGTGAAAGGATAATAAAAACAAGCTGCTGAGCACATAGGCTTTTTGTTGGGCTAGTGCAGCTGATTCGTATTAGGTGAATGACCTCCTAGCCTTTTAGATTGTTAACTTAGAAAAATATTCCCTTAAAGCTGGAATATTGCTTTTCAACTGAAAATATAAGGCGCGCACAGCTTGAAATCCTGGACCAATTATTTCATTTTCAGCTACAATGTCTCTGCCGCGCGGGCAGGCGGTGCTGGCCTGACCCAGCGCCCTGGCTCTGCAGCACCCGGGCGGCCTCACACCTCGCTCCAGCGCAGCCGCCGAGCCCTGCACGCGGCCCAGGCCTGGGCACGGCGAGGTGCGGCAGGTTGAGCTATGTGCCAAACAATCCGTGCTTACAAAAACTTGACATTTCACTTGCCAGATAGGGGAAGACTTCTGTTTTACCCCTTTTTGTTTTTGTTGTTGTTCCAGCCTTTGATCTGTGGGACAATTTGCTTCCTTTTGCATGATGCGTAACATCCGAGGCACACTAACGAGTACATTCCCCTTTTCCTGTGCCTGCTTCATTTGCTACCTTTAATAAAAAACAGCTGCCAACTTAGAAATCGTGGGGTTCCTATATAACATTTTTCTAAAGACTCAGCGACTTTATTAATTAAAAAAAACCCCTAATTTCTTTATTTAATTTTAAAATGTACTGTTGTTGTTTTCCCAGTGCCTTTGAGGGGGAGTACACACACCATAAAGCTCAAGGAATATACAAATGTGTTGTTTGTGGAACTCCTTTATTCAAGTGAGTATGCTAAATATAGTTTTGAGATTTCTGTCCCTTAGGTTACATGTAATCTTGTATATATTTCGTACATAATTGTATAAGGTCATTTCACAGAATCACAGAATGGTGAACTCATTCAACCTTTTAAGGAATACAAGAGAAACAATGTAAATAATGCTGTAGTAAAATCAGTCTTATAGTAAATATAAAAAATTCGGATAAATAGCATGGGAAGATAACATTCAGGTAAAAGAAGAAATGTGACAGAAAAAAAGTTAGTATTTAAATTTTTTTTCTATATGCAGCTCTGCTAAGTAATTGTAACAGTCTTTCACTGTGTCAACAGATACTGAGGGTTGACTCTTAGAATTACTTACAGGTAGCTTTAAGAGATACCAGGTGGCAATGCTGAATTTTCCATAAAGCATTTTAGCTGATGATGGAGAATTTTTTTAGAATTCAAGTAGTTAAGAAAACAAAAGTGAGTAAAATTTCATTACTCAATGAATTTCCATTCATCCCAGTTAGCACACATGGAGAGCTGGTTTAAAAATACTCTTTAGAAGTACTGCGGGAATTAAGGCTAAATTTGATGCTAGAAGCAGTGCTGATTGAATTCTCTTGATCACTGCATTGTTCTGCACAGATTCAGTTGTTGTTTATATGCTTTTTCTTATTTCTGGCTGCTTGTGTTCATTGTGACGAAGAATTTAATTATTTTTTCTTTTTTTTCCCTCCTCAGTTCACCCTAACTTAGTCCCTCTCACTTGAAGAGGTACCTTTATAAGAGCATGAAGCAGGATGGTCAGGATAGAGCTAATAGTACAGAATATTGTGCCAGTAATAGGTTAAAGGAAAATACAATTGATGTAGCTCTAGAATCACCAGATGTGGTAGTGATTGTTGTCCTCAAGAGACTGTCTGTAAAATGAGAGAATCACCTCATCTCTGTAATGTTTGCTTCCTCTGTTAGAAGGATTACCTGCAGAAACTGGTAATAATGTGAATCTTTCGGGTTGAAAATCTGATGGTTACAGACACAGCCAAGACAATAGCCTCATGTCATGTGTTACTACAGTCCTTGGCTTGAGGGTGCAAAGTGGGGAGCCAAAGTCTCCATAACCTGTTTTTCTGCTCTGCTGCTTAGACATTCCACTGCTTACTACTAAATCTTTTGGGGGGAGATCTTGGCTCTGTTGAAGCAAATTCATACTTAGCAAATGAATACAATGGAGTCAGGATTTCACCTTCTACCTTCAAGACTAGCTTCCTTTCTATCACCTGATGGAGAAAGAGTAGAGGCTTCTTGCAGGGTGACTTTTGGAAAGCAGCAGTATACCTAAATGAATGTGAACTAGTTTCCAGTTGCCTTCCAAATAGCTTTATGATGGGAAAAAACTGCAATATGAGACTTACCTGTGATTATCTCAAGTGCACAGCTCTGGCATAGTCTTGAGTTAATGAGTTGGAAAGTTTTCTCTTTGTAAAATGAGCTATATCAAAATGTCTCTGTTTTCAGATTCTCTTTGAGTCTCCTGTGGATTTTATGGGAGAAGACAGGGAAAGAGGGAAGTGATTTTTTAATTTTAATAATTCCCAGGCCACTGCGGACCTGAAGAAAACACCTGACCTGCTGTGTCCCATAGACAGGCCTTAACTCAGTCCCGCACAAAGTCTTTGTGTTGCCTTGTGAACTCTTGCTACCTCTGGCCTACATCTAATTCAGCCAGTTTTTCTGAAGTGGCTGACAACAGTGGGAAACAATACAGAAGCCAGAAGGAGTCCATCTTCTTTTGTTTATTGACCTCAAAATATCAGCATATGATGTCTTCCTCACCAGGGAAGATAGATTTCTGAATCTTGGTCGCTGATTCAGCCCAGACAGCTAAAAAAAAAAAAAGAGAAGGAAACATAGATAAGAGAATGCAAAATATATGCTTTTTACTACATTTTCCCCACAAAATGTAAATCACTGAAGTATTTCCTTAGGAGTAAGCTGGGAGTAAAATACAAAGAAAGTCTATTTCCCCATTTAAAATGCAAGTAATTTTTGTGGTGGCGTGGGATTTTTTGGTGGTTTCTTTTTGTAATTTCCAAACAGTCATCTGAAACTTGCATTTACATTTGTTTCTCATTGATGTCCATTAATTTTTTTTGTCTTTATGTCGTTGTAATCTGTAAATATATATATTTGGACTATGGACCTGTCAGTTTAACTAGGAAAGAGACTGGATCTTCAGCAGTAATATTAACAAACTTCAACTTTTAGCATTTCTGATTTACGTTGTTTCATTACCATGTGACACACGAGGTCAGGGAACACATGAATTTTACACTCCAGATGAAAGACCTTTTTTTTGGTAAGTCTTTAAAATAGAACTTTGTCTCTATCACATGGAAGATAAAAGAAACAATTAGGAATGTCACATTTCTTCATCTACCTACTTGTGCTAGAGTTGAGAAACCTCCCAAGCTTTATGGAGGACATGCTTTAACTTTTTCCACAATCAAAGGTGCCTCACACATAAAATGCATAATCATGCTATTGAATCTTATTATTCCATCTCTGAACTTTCACACCAGGCAGTCTCCTACATCCTCGTACAGCTGCCTAAAGAAAGCAATAAATGAGAGAGCCAATAACCTTTTTTTCTGCAAACAAGTCCTTATGCAATTTTATGTTATACTTACTGCAATCTAGCTGTAGGCTTATGCTAAAAGAAGGGGTCCTGCTGACCCCCTCTTTCTCTAGGGTGTTTTTTCATGGCTTTCTCTTCACTGGACCTCACCTGGTGTGGCTGGAGCATGTCTCAGTGCAGAACTTGGATCTGATAGAAAACTAATAAGCCAAAGAAAAAGTCCTTATATTTATCAACCATACCTGCTTGTGTTAATTTTTTATCAGCCACATTTATAATGGCTGGACCTTCTCCACAGCAAGGTTGTGTTTTTCTATATCAGTTCACAAAGAGCCACCTATTCCACCCAAATCCCCAGTGTTTTCTAAGGGCCAACTGTATTTGCAAGGTTGTGCCTACTTTAATTTTTCAAGGCATTTTCTTATACATTATGCAAAAATACCATTCTGTCCACAGCCATGGAAACAGGAGGTTAAAATGGACCTGAGTGAAATCCATGACTTGTGCTTCTGCCATTGGAGGGAGAATCTATTCCATATTTAAGAAACCATGGTCATGTCCTTTACCATATGCAGGACTGTGAGAAAGATGTGGTATAGATGGGAACTGGGAAGCCTGAGAGAATGATTTCCTTTTAAAAAAGAAATATTATTGTTTTGTCAGTTTCCAATTTTTAGGGCCAAAGACTAAATTACCAAGTCTTCATAAAACACCCACTGCTGCCTTTATTGCTTCCTGGAAGGAATTCTTGGTAATGCTGTTGGCTCTTCTGAACATGTACTAGCAGACATAGCAACAGCCTTATCCATGTTATGTTTTCATTTGATTTTTGTTGAGCTGTGTCAGGTTTTCTCAACAGACATCCAATTAAGAGAAAATTAAAGAGTGGCTGGGCAATGTTATTGTACCATTAACATAGTACCACTCTTGCCTTCACAAAACAAGGAAGGATTTTAGTCATCCCACTAGATCTCTACTAGGAATTTTCTTGCACCAGTGCTGCGTGCTTAATGGATGGTCTTTAAGCTTTCTTACTGATCTTTACATTCTTTGAGGAAGGCATATGAAAAATCAGCACTGGTTATCTGTCTAGGAGAGCCCATATGACATCAATGATATGGTTTCTCTAGTAAGATCCAAGAGAACTACTTGAGCAACTTCATCTGTTTTCACTGTCTCTTAGTTTCCTTAAAAGACTGTCAAATCCAGCAATTTCTACTTAATAACATTTGTTTGAAGTAAGTTGGTTCCCACCAGTGTAGGAATCAACAAGTTGTCTGAGTTGGAAAAGGCTTTTAAGATCATTGGGTCCAACTGTTAACCCAGGACTGCCAAGCCCATCACTAAACCATGTTTCCAAATGCCACACCTATACATCTTTAAAATATTTTCTGGCATGGTGACCGCAACACTTCCCTGGGCAGTCTGTTCTAGTGCTTGACAATGCTTTCCATGAAGAAATTTTACTAATTTTCAATCTAAACCTCCTCTGGTACAACTTGAAGCCATTTCCTCTCATTCTGTTGCTTGTTACTTGGGAGAAGAGCTCAACACCCACCTAGCTACACCCTTCTTTCAGGCAGTTGTAGAGAGTGATAGGTTCTTCCCTCAGCATCCTTTTTTGTGCTCCAGATCCTTCACCAGCATCCTTATCCTTATCTGGACACACTCCAGCACCTCAATATCCTTCCTGTGGGGGGCCCAAAACTGAACAGAAGATGCAGCCTTACCAGTGCTGAGTACAAGAGATGATCCTTGCATAGATTCTGATTCTAGTATGAACTTCATTGCTGTTTTCAGTGTAAAAGTACAATGTATTCTTCATAAACTTTTAAGTCTGATATATTTTTTCCCTTGTTTGAAATCTACACTGCTTTGTATTGGCTGTTTGTCACTCTACTTGGAAGAAGTAATTTTCAGCTGGTTTTAATCTACTTTATGCTTTACTATGTGTACGTATGTACCTCAAGTAAAAATCAGGTAGGTGGATTGTTATGGATTATTATATATTAGAAGGTATATATTTCTATATTTATCTGTTTATAGCTCTTACATTGAAGACATTTTGTCTCTCTGGACTGAACTCACCCAGAGACTATGCTTCACCATCACTGGAGGTTTATAAAAGGCATCTAGATATGGCACTTAGAAACACAGTTTAGTGGTGGACTTGATTAATGGTTGGACCTTTTAAAATCTTAAAGGTATTGCCCAACCTAAATAATTCTCTGATGTTAAAATGCTCATTTTGAATTTGGCTTTTCATCAATATACAGAACAGAAATTATCACATCATCCGTCAATAGTGATTTTTTTTTCTTTAATCAGGCTATTAAGGAACTAATACAGTGTAATGCTGACTCCATGTCAATCCTTTCGTAATAATAAAACTGTATTATTTAATCTATTTGCCAATTTCAGCCAAATTTTTCAGGGAAGTACTTATTAAACCTCAAAGATATTAAGTTCTGAAAGCAATAAGAAAATCAGGAGAGAGAACATATTCAAGCTCTCTTTGAGGAAAGGCCTAAACAAGGGTTCAACTATATTACTAGATTATAGCAGATAATATTACTGTAAATAGTATATATTATTGTATTATAACTGAAAATCCACATGAGGGTTGAAGAGAGACAGGCATTAGGGATTCCCAGCTCTGGGAAATATCTGCGAGTAGTTTTGCTGCCTGAGACACAACAGGATCTGTCCCCCGGCCACAACACAGCAGCAAGCCCAGCTTTGCTCTTTCTGCTTGGTTCTTAAAACTTAGGGACTTCTCAGATTCCCTGATGGTGTGGGTCTTATAAATTCCTAAGTAGTTACATCAGGTGGTTTGTTTGTTTGTTTGTTTGTTTGTTTGTTTGTTTGTTTGTTTGTTTGTTTTACATTGGAATACGGCTGCATTTTTATTTCTGGAAGCTTAACTTCAGGAGCTTCCAGAAGCTATTTGGAGCTTCACCTCATGAGTATGCTTAGTGACTGCTTTCCAGGTAATGGTTTACATTTCCAGAAGGGTTATGTCTGTCCTTAAAAATAAAATGGACAAAAGTCTCTTCTCTAGCCCCACAGGCAAGTGACAAGACACGGCTTGTGTTTTTAACACCAATTCCTCTACTCTGAAACAGAGTGTCCTGGTTCATTCTGCTTTTGGGAAATGGTCCCTGGCCTGAGCCTCCCCTGCAGTTTGCCTAGGTCCTGTCTAGGGTTCTCATCAGCATGGTAAGGGCCAGTGCAGTGTCCAGGGATATGTTCACAACTGAGCATTACTGTCCTGGCCTTCTTTAGCTCGCTAGCAATGCTGTAGCAGGAGCACGGATACTGCAGCTAGGTGTATTCTGTATCACTGGGAGGCAAATATGGAGGAGACAGGATTGCTTGTATTCTGCTCAGTCACCTGGACCAGGACATGGGTTGGCTTGGATTGCATCAGGAGCCTGCTAGACCATCATCTCTTCAGCAAACTGCCCATGCCAATAGGGAATAAAATTCTTTGAAAATCAAATACCGAAGATGCATCATCTTTATGACTGTAACAGATCTTTACTCTATCATAAAGTCCTCTTCAGAGAGAAGTAGTATATTGAATGTCTGCCCCTACCAATGTTCTGTTTACACTTGAAGCACAGCCTTGCAAAGGAACAGCCTGGTATAAACTGCTAATGCAAAGGCCTAATAAAGCCAAGAGGAATAAATGACTTCTTCCATGTTAAAATGCAAAGATCACAACCACAGAGTACTTTCTGAGCAAACTCTGAGGCTTTCAAAGGCTGTTCCCTATGCTCCCTCAACAAAAGCTAAATACTGTTAAATACTTCATCATGAAAAGTAAAAGTAAAGGCAGTTGTAACACAACAGCAGAGGTTCTGCAGTAAGTCCTCCTTCCTCTCTCTTTGACAATGGCCTGCTTCCCTGGCAAGCAGCAGATCTGCATTAACTTCAGCTGTAGTGTGTCTGTTGACACTGTAATATGTGGCACCGAACAACTGCAGTTTAGTCATACTTAGGAAAATAGTTTAAAATTCAGACCATAGAAACACATGATAATTATCATTACTCCATTTCTCTCTCTTTCTTAGTACTTGGCAGTCTGAAGATCTGGTATATGATGTCTTTTAAAAGAAACAGATTGAAACCCTGCACCTTTTTGCAGTACTGATAAAACTGCCATCATATATTCTATTGTTTATGTTTGACTTAATTATTCCTGGGATCTTTACAAGTATTGCAGCAGCTTATTTGCCAATACCTTACTGATTTAGCTTAGCTAAATCTTTCTAGTAGCTCAGTATTTCCTTGCATATGGTATGTTGGTAGCTGAGCCTCCTTAACATTTGTATTGCCATGTGTTGTGTGTATTTGAGCCATATTGAAGTTGGAAATTAAAAGCACTTCATAAATACCCTCTTGTTCCTCTTTATGCAAAGATATTTATGAATGATTACCTGGATTTCAGAATACTCTTTTATAGGAGAGACAAGTAGAGAAAATATACAGAAAGCTATTATCTGTTCATTTGGGGGTGGGAGGGTGGGGTATGGTGTTGGGGTGTTCCCCTCTCGTTGTGATAAATGACAAAAGACAATTTGTACAGTCAGGATCTGGCTCTGTAATGTGCATCTTGTCTGGTTGGATGCTTAGGCTGGATATCAGAGTATTTACTATGATAACAAACAATGTACTGAGATTTTTTCCTTCTAGTTAATGTAGTTTTATGTAGTTTTAAAAGTATAAAGGAGTCAGAGTGAATATTTTTGTATGTAGCAGAACATCCCTTTGGAATGTACTTTCAGTATTTAATTTTATCCTATTTAATGACCATATTTTAGTTGAGCATTTTTAACACCTATGTGCAATTAGTTTCTGACACTTTTGTCTAATGTACTGTTGAGAAGCAGATATAAATCCTGGAAGAAGGGAAAAATGCTGCTTTCATTCTAATGGCTGTAAGCTTTGTCATTCCTTCAAGTAGCCAAGGTGACTGTGTTCTTGCAAAGTGCTTCTCTCACATCTGCCACTTGTTGCTTATTTATAATGCCAAAGATGCTTCATTATTTTCCTCCACTTTTTCTGTGCCTTACTAAGATCTCTAACAGTTTCTGTGTCCTAAATTTTACATTGTATTCCCAAGGGGAAATGGTGACCATAACATAGGTGACCCTCCTCCTCTTGATGGCTCCTAGTACTACCTCCCATGTTGTGTTTTCTTTCATAGCTATTCTGCTGTTGCCAGACAAAGTTCTATTCATTTATCACCCCCATATCAGTTTTCTGATGTGTTGTCCAGTAATTTATGACTGTTTGGAGCTTTGGTACTCATTACAGTGCCCAGTGACCCTTGTGACCCTCCTCCCCATGTGTGCTCTGCCACCTTGGCCCTTGGGCCAGTTTGTTGAAGCCACAAGTTGCAGTGCATATGTCCATAACAAGACATTCAGGCTGAGAAGCAAGAGCTCTGTTTGACCAACTAATAGGGAGTATGTACAATTTAGGCACGAGAAGTTGATCGTGCAGATAAACAGATGCTGAGGCTAAGATTCGTACATTGTGTCTGACTGTGTAGGTAGTGAGGTGTTGCTGATACAGTGATGAGCAAGAGAGAATAGTGTAGGCAGGTATACAGCAGCTTCAGGAAAATATTGTAAATAAAACACTGACTTAAGTGGCTTTAATTGTAACTCAGTGGAATTTCCCCCAGGTTATCACAGGGTGGGGACTTCATGCTGCTGGTGTAAATACCAAGTGAATTATACTGCCAAACTGAGCATGGGCTGGTGCCTTGGGCAGTTACTGGTGCTGATATTTGTGAAGGCATGTCAGCAACATGCTTTCTTTGTTCAGTGCTTTTGGTGGTACTAAAAATATGAATTATGAAGATATGTCTCTTCCCTTTCACCTTTTCATCTCCTGAGAGTTATATTTAAGACAAAATATTGGGAGCACTGGAGAAAGGTGCAGAATGAACAGGATGGGAGAACAGAGTTGTTTCCTTTCTGATGACTTTAATAGTGTCAGATATGTCAGATTCTAACAATAGAACTTGTTAATTTTTTTAATGATAATTGATTTTATATTTATTTGCTGTAGCATAGATATTTGGTATACAATGACAATGTGGGTTATATAAAAATGTAGAGTGCATGCAAAAGACATCTACATGTAACAGCACGTACAAACTTATAAAATAAAAGTTGTCAATAAAGCTGCAATTAGTTTTTGAGCTTCAGTCATTTATTTCTGAAAAAAGAAGGACTGTAACTTCCCAAAAATACATGCCTTCCTTGATGCAATGTAGAAGGATCCAACATTGTACTTCCTCCTTAGAATTTGTGGGGAAATGCATTTTGCTGCCAACATAACATGCTTTAACAGGTCTCCTGCTGGTCAGACCTTGTGTCCTGCTGTGACAACCATGGCCATGTGTGCAACTGATTGTTAGTGGGCGATATAAATCTGATTGGAACATGCCTGTTAATTGGTTTGAGAGCTCAATATAGACAATGCTGTCTTGTAGCAGATTGTGTAGATAGCCCTAGTCATAGGGTTAATTCTGCTTGACAGCACATCAGCAGCATCTTGAGTAATTACCCAACTTAAGTTTTCCCACAGTTGAATTGAGACCTTCAAAGGCTTCTACATTTACAAGTATTATTAACCGATATCTGAAACATGATGTTCCCACAAGGGCTAATTTTTTCTTCCTTTTATTAAATATACAGGTTATAGGGTTCATTTGCTAAGTGCTAAGCCCTTAGAAGAAAACAGTACTTGTTAGGGAGAGAAAAATCTGCAGTGCACGACCAAAGCTAATGGTGCATAATGCACACATCATTGTCTTTTTGCAAAGACTTTAAAACAAGTTAAAATTTAGGTCTGGCTCCCTTCCTCTCTCCCACCCCCCACTTTCCACTTTTAAGAGAATCAAACCACTTACTCCTATGTGCAGAATGAGTAAATTGGAGACACACACAAACAAAAACCTCCTAGGATGTTGCACAATTAAGTACAGATCATTGGATATAATACATATGACATTAATGAAATGGTATCTGCTTCAAAAATAGATTGGAAACATTCATGAATGAATTAAATCCTCCTAATGACTTTTCAAAAATGAAAATGAATGAAAACTACTTAATTCAAACAAACAACTGTATGCTATGATTCACAGTATATAATTTAATCCTGTTTTAAATTTATATTTTATTTTCTTTGTTTTGTGATTTGTGTTTTAAAATATCTTCTTTGTAACTACAGCATAGAAGACAGTAAAATATTAAAGATAATCGTTATTATTTGGGTTCAAATGCCTTTGAATGCATTAAATGTTAATGTACAGAGTTAGATAGTCTGGTTAAAGATGGTATTTGATGGAGGGATAAGTCTGACAAATGGCTTTTATGGCATAAAGCAGTTCTTGTAACTTACAATCTTTTTATTTTCTTTTTCAGGTCAGAAACAAAGTTTGACTCCAATTCAGGTATGTTTACATTTACAGTGTTTTACTGAATGTACACTATTCAGGTTAATCTCAAAAGAGTAGTTTATCAGTTCAAGTTCAGTTTAGTTTTAAACAAACTGGTGTAGGTCAGCCTTAAAAAGGATCTTCATTTCTCACCCTCTGAAAACAGCACTGTTACTGTGAAACATTTGCTTTCATTCCTTTCATTACTTCCGGTCTCTTTACATTTTTCCAAAAGATGATCGAGGAGATATATCTTGCAACAGGCTTTAATTGATCCAGAAAAAATATAATACAAATAAATGATAATACAGACTAAAGCAAATGGAGGATTGAAGTTTGAAAATGATCACTGCAATAGAGGAGAATGTTTTTCTTCCTGGTGGACAAAAACATTTCATGGGAATTTGAAGTCAGTGCAGCCTCTCTGTCAGGAAACAGATGATTTGTCATCAAATTTTCATGACAGATGCAGGTACACAATGCAGGCCAGACCAGGCTGTAGAGCTCAGCTGAGGAGGATTACCAAAAGGCAGTCTCTCCTGAGATGTCTTTTTAAAGAATTGTAATGTGTTGTAGGAATTGGGAGGGAAGTGAAGGTCAGTCTAACAGGTTAATATGTATCTAACAAGACAAAAAAACACAGGACAGCAAACAGGGGAACAGTTGGTGGAAAAAACAGGTATCCTAATACCAGATTATTATTTATTCCTCACTATTCCTAGGTGTTCCTAAAAGTATACAATAATAAATTAAGAATAGGCCATTGTCCTGAAGCTAGGTGAAATGTCTATTGCCTGAAAAGGTAATTCAAATACATTTTTTGTTAAGATGAAAAAATCTGTGTTAAACAGGAAACCTGATATTATTATGTCAATTTTGGTTTTAGGCCAGTGTTATCTTCTACATAGTTTACTTAATGCAATAATTGTAATTGCTTATAATGGTATGAATTTTACCATGTATATTAATCAGGGTGTTTATGTTTCAGTATGTTTCCTTTTATCCCAGTTACAGCATGATTTAGGCTTGAAATGTGAGGCATTACATTGCTTTTTCTTTCTACATTAGATTTTATCTTTGGAACTATATGGGAGTGAAATCTACAGCAGGAAGTATTTAAACAGCCAATGCCTACACCTTGTATACTTGTGTTATCTTGCTCTTATTATGATTTTTGTCTGTGAGTTTGAGGTTATTTGCTTTATAGATTTCTTGAACAAACTCTATGCTAAGATTGATTTTTGGATTTTGACAAAACACAGAGGGATTGCATGGAGGATAGCTTTGCACATTTTCTGCCATTACCCCCTTTATTTTAATGCAGTCACCAAAACTAGGGTGTGGAGCAGAATGTCAGGTCTGCTTTTTGGTTGAAGGGAAAATGCTCTCTGCAGAGCTTCAAGTTGCTTGGTGGCTTAAGCTGCAGGTAGTTTTCTGACTCTCTTTTGAAGCAGTTCTCCTGTTAGGTACCCTATTCTGCCTGCTGCTCCCTTGGCAGTGAAGGCAGGGGCATGGCTTTTCCTAGGGTACGGTAAGTTTGGCACTATTGCAGCTGTGGTGTGGGCCTGCTCAGCCACCAGGCCATTCTGCCCTGGGCTCCTGGTCCCATTTTCATCTTTGCCTCAAATGCTGTACTTGGAACTGAGAATTGCTAAGGTTTAACGCCTCAGTCTCATCAGTGCTGTCTTTTGGCAGAGGTTTTGGCTAACAGCTAAGGGTAGATGCAACACTAAGGCTGAAAACCCCCTTATCATCGTGAGAGGTACAGCTGCCTTCTCTTTACAGGGAGAACACTAATTTCTTCCACCAATAAGCTGTTCATGACAGTCAGATGGCACAAGGACTATATGCTTCTCTTTTGTTCCCAATATGTAAGAGCAGAGGAGAAGTGAAGATACTGGCAACATCTGGTTTTGTTTCTCTACTGAAGAATTTGCTATAACTTTCCCAAACCAGACAATAATCCCAGAGCTCCTGCTGAGTGAACACACCCTGTTCACTCAAGGTGCATTGGCAATGGTGTTCTTGTTAAAAAACCCTTCTTTTGTGTGTCGGGGTGCAGTGCCCTGTGTAGCACCATGTTCTACGTTACACAGGCCTTTGAAAAGTGTCAATGTAGTGTTGGTTTAAAAAGGGCTGCTGGCATCTGAGTCTGTATTGATGCAACCTCAAGTTTCTTGGAGACACCTTAAGGTATTTTCACATACCTCATTTCATTTTGAATTCCCTAGACTGTCATTCCTAAGTAAAGTAATGATCCCACAAACTGGAACAAACATGCTTTGTTCTCATTTATCTTATATTACTCAAAGCAGTTCAAGTGTGGAACGTGAGAATGAGGTAATTTTATTATAGAATACATATTTTTTCCCTGGGATTTGTTCCACAACTATTGCTTGCTCTAAATTAACCCCAGTGTTAATTCCAGTTAACTTGCAAGTCTAGATATGCCCTTAATAAACATTTATCAATCCTTATTATACTTGTCTTTTCTAGAAATATTTGTGAAGCATTGAAGAATTAACAGAAGTCTTTCTGAAGCAAGTACAAAGTCAGAAATACAGCTTTTAAAGTACCCAGTAGGCTCACTGCAAATGTAACCCTGCAAATGTTGTTGAACACTGAAATATTAGACAAACATTGTCAAAAGAAGATTAATTGGAATTTGAGCATTAACTTAAAAGAAGGCTGCAAAATTCCTACAGTGATGATCAGGATTTATCATAAAAATAACTATAACATCTGTAGGGGACACACATTCTTCATATCATGACTAACAGTTCCATCTGAAAAACTTCTTTTTCTCTGCTGACTCTTTTATAAGTCTACAGCTGGCAGAATTTCTGTCTCAGAGACCATGGGGTTAGCTTCACGCTGTTAGAAGATCTTATAAATGAAACAATTTTTCTTTCCTGTCATAGTATGATGAATTCTACTGGTATTGAAAATAGATTTTTTTCTAACAAAGTACTTGAAAGCAAAAATGGTTATAGGAAAACTATTTTTTCCCCTCACAGTTTTGTTAGAGAACAAGGTAAACTACAAAAAAAACCCACAGGTGAAACTATTTTGTTCTTATCAGTATTTTGTTAGCATCTAAAATGCTTATTGTGCTATGTGCTTGGTTAGAAGATTTCAGAATTTAAGAATAAGAATTATATAGGAATAATTAATGGAATTAATTTGGTGAATGATAAATAGATTTTTACTTTTTTAATTTAATTTAGAGTAAAATAGGTCTTCAGGGTGCTGTTCCATAACAGGAAGAAATTGTAGGTCTCAAAAGCTCTTGCTGAACACTTTAAATCCCACCTTAGTAATAGCAAAAAGAAGCAAAGAAAATGCAAACAACTGCCACAGCATGCCCCCTAGTCACCAGGGAATGGTAATGGTGAATTTCTTACTGCCTACTGGGAGGGCTGGAGTTTTCTTGGGGCATCTCCTGTAGTATTTGCTGCATCCTGCATTTCACTGTGGAGACGAGACATGATATTCAAGTTAGAGTGTTTGCAGTGAAATCAAGGGCAAAAAAAATCCGTTTTGTTCCATGTTAAAAAGAAAGGACAAATTCATGGACAATATGCAAGGACTCCAGTGGAGTAATTTTTGTATATCTGTCACTTAGACCATGGCATGTTAAAAGTCAGAGAGCACAGGGTGCAAAAGGGACAGTCAGGGAATCAACATGCTGTAGAAATGTATCTGTGCACTGAGAAAAAAGAGTGCCCAAGGACACACAGTGCCTTCAGCTGTGTCCATCATCTGCTGTGCCACTTCATACTTCTCTCAAAAAAAAGAGACGTATCTCCAAAACCTGTTCTTCTGTCTCCCTGCTTCTACATATCAAATGAAATGTAAAGATAATGTGATTTTATGTCACTCTTTGCGTGAATACTTTGGAAACATTCCAATTAGTATCGGGAATTAAGATATAATAGCTGCCCATGCACCTAGAGGCTGTCCTGAGGGACAGCGACACATGAGCTTTTGTTGGATTCCTGCTGCTCCAGCAGTCAAATACAAAGCAAGTCAAGGAGCCCCCAACAGTTCCTGGAATTTCTTTTGCCTGCCTTGTCTGGACTCACAATGTCAGCCAGTGACTCTGAAGGTCATTTCTCCTCTCTGCACATCGCATTTTCCACCAGAATGAGTGTATCCCCATGTCTTCAGCACTGCTCAATGCTGCCACCCCTATATCTCCATCAAGGTTCCCATCCTTTCCCTTCTCACGTCTTGTGTTTACTGGTATCTTTCCTTTAATGTGGCCACCACAATGTACTAACTTGCAAGGCTACATCATTCAGCACAGGTGCTAGAGAACAGATGAACAAAATTATAAGGTTGGAGGTGATCAGATGTTTTCCTCTCACAAATTCCTCTTGGCTACATTTCCAGATGTTCTGCAACAGGCTTTCCAAACTCTCAGTATCAGCCCTGATTTCCCCTAGCCTGTCATCAGTCCCATTGTATGAAAGTCATCAGTACAACTATTAAGAGGATAAAGAACCCTCTGCCCAAGTAAGAGAGAAATGGATACCAAAAGGCATTTTGAAAGTTAGTGACTTTTACCAACCTTTACTACCAGAGAAGCACAAAAGAAATGTAACTTGCCTGAAACCTTAGGCTGACAAAGCAGCAAAGTACTTAGTAAAAACATCCACTGATCTAACTCATCAAAGATTTAAATACAGATTAAGAAATAAGTTCCTACATTTTATTGATGTCAGCTTCTCCACCCAGGTTGTGTTAGAGCAGTTATTAATTTCTTCTTAGGAAGGCTAAGTAGTTTCAGAAACAGGGAGGAGAAGCGATATTTGGTGTTCTTAACATGTTGGCAAGTTCAACAGTCATCCTACAATCAGAGCATTTGATTTAAAAGTATTAAAAGATCTCTTGCAGAATCTGTAAAAAGGGCATAATAAACTGAGATACTGAAGACCAGGGATGCTCCAGAGCTTGAGCATGAGCTGGCACAGAGAGATGGTGGGAGACAGTTGCTGCAAAAACAGGAACAGCAGCTCAGAGTATCTTGCTGTTACTTGTCAGTGCTATTTTGTTCCTGGCATTAACAACTACTCAGGCAGATTGTTGGAGATGCAATGGCTGGGGAGCATAGCCTGTTTTATTTGTTCAGCAGCAAGATGAGTGTTTAGTCAGACTGAACTGAACCATGTGGTGAATGTTTCAGGGCCATGCCCTGATGTGACTTGGAGTATTAGATGGCTGGGACATCTCACTGGTGCATCCCAGGGAACTATGAGCTCGTGTGGTAACTGAGTATCACCTGTCCTTGTATCACTTGTAAAGCTTGGCATCATTTCAGCTGTGACAATCTGGAGGTGTTTGGCACTGCTGTGACCAGAACTGAGCTCAAAGGAAATCTAGAGCTGTGTGAAGCCATTGGGACAAGCACCATACCACCAGCCTCATCAGCCTCTGGAAAAGAGGAGGGAGTGAGGCCACAGCATTCAGTGGGTGCCCCACTGGAACCCCCATACACTGTGTGACAGATGGCTCTTTGGACTTCACAGCTCATCTATGGGATAGGCTGCAGCCACACACCAGGCAGAGGACTATGGGGGTGTTTTTTGCCTGTGTGCCTTGATGAATTTAACAGGACAGGATCATTATGGTCAACGTGTTCATTCTTGTTCTTATTATTTTCTCACTACCATAAAGTGCATTTTCCTGTTTCAGATTTAGGCAATGTTTCATTAAGCAAGTATCTTTTGTGGCTGCATGCATGCTGTCCAAAATAGCACATCTTCTGTTTTGATTAGCATGGTTTATAGGGTTATGAGTTTGAATGAGATGCAAGGTATTTTTATTTCTTCCCTCTGGATTTGTTAGAGGAAAAAAAAAAAACTTAACATCTTGTTTCTACAAGATGATGAGAATGATATCATACAGTACTACTTGAAACTGGAATAAATCTGTTATTTGAAAAAAATGAGATTGTACAAACTAGCTATGTGATAATTATTAATGACAGAAGATTCAATAAAGATTAAAATATTTAATGTTTTTCTTTCACTGATGTAGTGCTGTAAATTTATGACCATTAAGAAATCATATGAAAGATCTGTCAGCTTTTGCTATTTCACATGTTAGTCTCTTATCGAAACTGATTTCAGTTTTTGTAGTATAAAAAGGGAAAATGCAAGCTGCTTTTAATCAAACTGGAATGTTCAGTGATCACCATCACAATCTTTAGTGTTGATCTGAGTATGAAGCAAAGAAGATTAACTTGTCTTTTGTTGACTTAATTTAGTGGCAACCACAGCCTTTAAGATGTAATGGTAGACAAGTTTGTGTCATACCAATGCAACTGCCACTGTACATGTGAGCAGCCATCTGTTTAGAATTAAGTCCTTAGTCAAAACACCAATGAGGTCTAATGCTGCCAGCTTAAGTTAGACACAATTTGCACTGAGTTTTATATGAATAAGGGCACCACTATCAGGTGTAATGCCAGACAACAGTGAATTTGGTTACAAGGCCTGAGAGCATTTCTGAAAGGAAAGAATTGTAGCCCTATGTGATTGGATCAGGAGTCTTAGCAACCTTGTTTTCCACTGGGGGGGGGTGGGGGGGGGGGGTGAATTGTTTTGTATATAGTTGTCTTGCCTGCTTATTGTTCTTTACAAAGTGGTCCCAACCTTTTCATCAGCCATGGTCCAGATGTCTGAACAATCTTGGATTATTTATTCCAATCCAAACACTGTGCCTATCAAGATCACAGAATCAATATTCACAGTGTTTGATTGTTGTGAATAAAACTGAAGCACCTAATTTAGTACTAATCTTTTCTTTACCAGCTGTAGCAATGGAGGTGCTTTCATTATCTGCATAATATCCCTTTCAGGTTATGTCTGTGTCTGGCTTTCACACAACCCCATGTGTTTGTGGAGAAATGGGAACGTTTCATTGGGAGGGATATTACTATTACTACCCTGTCAGGGGAGTGGGATCATCTTAACTAACTGTGACTATGTACCTTAACATCCCCTCTGAGCTTCATCTCGAGTCAGTTGGAAGAGATCAACATCCTCAGATGAGTTCATCCCTTCTGCTGGAGAAGTCTGTTTCAGGGTACACTGAATCACCCTTTTGAGTGCCCATCAATTTTAGAGTTAGGCATGTAACTTTGATGATTAAAGCTGTAATAGATTATCACTGGAATGGACCTACCAAGAGTTGGGGATAAGTGGATAGGATCCCCAAGTCATTTTCTATGGCTGGTGCTTCGGAGGATAAAAATCACATATTTAAGAGAAGAACTACACAACTGCTCCCAAGTTCTTCTGCTGGGTGTCAGTAAACCTCCTGTACACAGAGCTTTTGTGGAGTGTATTCATGAGAAAGATAAGTTTAGCTGTGATTATTTTAGTTCTGTTTCTCTTTGTATGCATTTTCATTTCCCTTTTTTAATCTTACCTTTCCTAAACAAACTCAAAGATGCTTATGTGTCTCTAGTAGTGGCTACCCCAGAGAACAGCTGCATTTTTATCACTTTTTCTTGAATTATGAGTAAGAATTGTCAGATGTGAAAAAGCTGATAAAATATGTTTTGCAAATTGATAATTCATCACTGTTCATCTTTTCACAGGCAGGAAGAGAAATATGTAACTCAAAGAGATATGGCCTAAGGATAATAAGAGTGAATAAAAAATGTATCATATTCAATCTAGCTTCAGTCAGGGCCCAAATATTAAACTGGTCTTTGCCATGTTTCAGAAAGCATGTGTAATTTTTGAAAAGCTTAGTAGGAAGAGACTTTGCTGATTTTAAGTCACTGCTGAGAAACTTTTAGAAAGTCAAAGTCTTTATTCTGTTAACTGCTCTAACCAAGCTAAGGAAGGCTGACAAAATAAATGCAAATATGAAAACTGAAGGGTATATTTTTTAAAAATTAACATTTAAAACCAAAAGCATTCTGGTTTTGCCTCTTACTTTTCAAGGAGGTGGTCATGAGAACAGACCCCCGTGTTTATATTCTCATTTTAAAAGTGTTTACCTTAAGATTTATGGATTTTGAAAGTACTCATATACTCACTCCCATACTATTATCTCCCCTTCAGTCCGTGATTTTTTTTTCCCTGTCACACACACTAGAAGGGATTTAAATGGAGTTCCAGAAATACTGAATCAAAGAGGAGTGGGATTTGAAATGTCAATGCTCAGCACCGATAGAATATCTGGAAACCAATTAAGACATATTTAGGTTGAAGAGTGGCAAAAAAAAGTTCTTGTGAATAAAAAAATCTGCTGCATAAAGTACTGCCTTGAGAGCATTAGGGTTCTTGAAACAACTTTAAAATGCAAGAAAGAGAGTGCAGTGTTTCACTGGAAATGAAAGCACTCTCTGCTTTCAAGTATAGTAGGAAAAACCTGAATGAAAGACTACTGTCAGAACTGTACTTCAGGTCATGATAGTATTAAGACTGTGGCAAACTGAATTTTTATTGATCATCACTTACCCTGTTAACTGGTGGAGAAGAGAATTACAGGAGCTCTCTTTTAAACCATTCTATTTTGTTTATTATCTGCGTGTGTGACTCTTCCCTGGCCCCACAATGACAACACATCTCAAGCGTACATATCTGTATTGTTGTGGCAGTCTGATTAAACAAGGCAGCATTTTGCAGCTGAAGCTCAGCACAATGCTGGAATCTATGCCAGCAGCTGCTTTCACTCCTTTGGTTCTAGGCATCACAGTACAGACCATACAGAACGTAAACCTCACTCCTAAAAAAGAAATATACATAGCAGAACTGTAATCTTAACTCCCTTGCTCTAGTCTCTGTAAAAGTAATTTATTTAATGATACATTAATGTAAGTTTTTGTGTTCCCCTTGCTTTCTCACACCAGGAAGGTCTCTTCCCAAAGAATGTGCTCCTGGCCAGGACGTGTAACACGCCAGTTAGACTGCCCAGTGGGACATGCCCCTTCCTGGGCTCCTGTTTGTCCAAGTTTGGGACCTGTGGCGTCACTTACTGGGGTGCCTTTTGGTGTGGCACCCAGAGTGGCAAGACTGGATTTGGGGGTAGTGAGGACATGGACCTTCACCCAAATGCCCACGGCCTTAAGATGATCATGACAGGGATGGACCGTACAGAAGCTCTGTCCATCCTTGCACCCTCTACCCTCCTTCCCACAGTGAAAAACGTTATTGGGAAGCTTTAGAAGCTCAAACTCATGAAATTCCTCCTGCCACTTTGCTTCTGAGAATGTTTCTACTTATCCACAAAATGACTGAGCTTTAATGAGTTTCTCATAATTTGTACAAGCACTAACAGTATATTTCTTTCTCTCCTCTGCCAATAGTTCCTGCATGTTTTTTTAGTTTTCATAAACTGTCTTGTCCAGTGCCAGGGTTAAACCTCACACAGATGGAGATGGACAGCAATACTAAAAGGCCTAAGTAATCAAATGTGTTACAACCTACAGTTCTGCTTTAACATTTGGATGGGACTGTGGTACTTCAAATTTATTAACATAAAGGTGCTCTGTTAAAGAAGCTGAAAGAATAAGTGTTTGTTGAATTAATGAAGATTAATAGATGTAGGGCATGCAGTGTCATCTTCACTGCAGTGTAAAGAATACGATTATCTAAGTTATGCAGACATTCTACCTTTCATTCAGGCTGTATTTACAGAAACCTACCACCCATATCAATTATATGGTTTATTTGTGCAGGTCTGTTTTAGAACTAATAAATGATGGAGAATTAGAGTTACAACAGTGATAGCAAGTATTTAAAAAACATTCAAAGCAAGGGTGTAGAATGTCACCCTCTCTGGAAACTAACTGATACCTACTGAAGCTTATGCAAATATTTAAATGATCTAATAAATACCAATAAAGAAAAAAAAAAAGAAAAATAGTTGCATGGAATGAGCACAGGAAAGTAGATCGTTAAACACAGGGAGAGTAGATAGATATACTAGAACAAAGCTACACATTATTGCTGGTCCTGCTCACCCAGTTAACATATTCAGATGGATGCAAAGTCTTTGCTGTATGTTCTTACTGTAGAAAGAGGTAAAATGTTCAAACAGAGGATGCTAAGGTTAGTCCCAGAGGGTGGAGTAACCAGAGCTAGAACTGTGAGATTTTTTTTTATTTGGGGACTAAACTTGTATATGCAAATAAGGTTGAGGACTTGTGTATCAAGGCAAGTTTGTTTTAAGTTGGCAAGCTGAAGGAAAATATTTTGGGTTTTTTCTATGTATTGAACTGGGGCAGGGTATGTACCACTCAGATTTTTTAACATACAGTGATATTGGAAAGGAAACATTTCAAAGACTTGCACTATATGCTTGCAAAATGAAGAGTGGAAAACAGTTGAGGTGTTTGATTTTTATCCAAATTCTCTAACTTTTCCATTTTTTACAAAAATTAATTTTAAATTTTTTTTTTTTTTTACAAAAGTTAAGGATTTTTCAGAAAGTTTTTGATACATCTAGAGACTCTGGTTTAAGGCACTATTATTACTGTAGAAAGAAACTAAAACCAAATTCCCAAGCCTGCCATTAACTTAAAACTCAGGCCCCATTTAATAGGATGTTTAATAACTGGCACCCACAGGTTGATTTCCTAGATTGCACAATCATCCAGCTGTGACAGCCTTTCTTTTCTCTTCTGCCCTGGTACAATGCAACTGAACCCCTCTGTGACCCCTGGGAATGCCAACAATAGAGATGATCACTCATTGCACAAACAGCTCTCCAAAGGGTGATCACTTTGTTTCAGGCCTTTCTAGAAAGCAATTCATAGTTTTGCAAGTATTTTAGACTTAACATTCCTTAGGGTGTATATTAAAAAATGTGTTAAGAGTAGCAGTGTGAAAAAACTATTACACCTAGTGATAGTAGTGCTGAACACTGAAAAATAAAGGTTGAAGTTTTGCTACTGAGGCTTCTTCCTCCTCCTCACTCCACCTACTCCCTCAAAAATACACCAAAGGGATGGTGCCTTGAGCAAATGAAGCACCATCTTGTTTCATGCCAAAAAGTTTTAATCAGGGTGAAGGTGAGGCTCTGAGGCTGATGTCAGATATGGCCTGTACAGGTCATTAAGCTTCCTGCAGGGGATGGAAGTACCTTTATAAGGTCTGTTTTGCAACATAGGTCAGAGGTCCTCAGGTCCTCTAGTTCTTGCTCTAAAGCCAGAAGCTGCAAGGCTTGTTTGGGTTTCCAGTGAGCTGCTCTATGGGCTGTTGCTTGTGGCATGGGAACGAAGTAATTTGTCAGCCACTGACAGTGCTGTTGGCTCCATTCTCTTCCTGCAGCAGTTTGGACAGTATTTTACTTCTTTAGTTTCTTTATAGGAAAGAATCCTATTGAGAACACCTGAAGTGATACAATTACAGCATGAGCATTTAAAACCATGGGTATGCCTCAGTTTCCTGGGGAACAGGGAAGAAGTTACAGAGCACATAAAAAGTATTGGTGTGACTGCAAACCAATCAGGGTACTTTACAGACAGCCTTCACATTTCAGTGTAGGTTTGGGCTTAGAACAGTCCTTTCTAGGCAACTGAAAGCAGATACCATTTTTCTAAGGGTAAGGGTGCCCTGCAGCTAGAATGAGTGTTTTTTTGGTTGCAATCTCAGGAAGATGTGAAAGGTACAGAGGGAAGAGCCAGCAACCTCTGGCATTCCAGTCCTTCCCTGTCCCTGCAACTTCCATTGTTGCAATGCTGCTAAAATCCCCTTTGACCACTCAGAACTTATGTAAACAGAATTGTACTTGTGAGGAGTTATGAAGCATTTAAAAAAAAATCTGAGTTTGTTGAACAGGGCTTGATCAGTACTGGAGTAGCTTGGTGTCAAAGGTTAGACTTTGTTATACCTAAGATAGGGTTGGGAGCTGACATACTGTAGCTTTTGGGTTTTTCTTATCTGTTTTTTTAAGAGCTCACATCATGCTCAGGGAATGAAAAGTACAGTGTATTTCAGTCCCTGTCCAGAAAAGTGCATCCTCTGCTACCTGCTCACTGTGAAAAGATATAGCCCAGGTAAATTAAGTTTTAAATTCACATACTTTGCCTTTTGTAATGCTGAGACAGAGGAGATCTTTGCAACTGAAGGATTACAGGCTTATTTGAATTATAAAGGCACTGACCTCAAGCAGCCTTCTAGTCAAATCTGTTGCTTGTGTGGTCAGTTTATAATCATGTTTCTGTGATACTAGTGCACAGATGTAGTGTCAAAGCTGAGTTCAGAGGTTTAGTTTATTCTAACAGTAGAATTTTTAGCAGTCAGGGATATCACAGTAAGTCATCCTTGCACTCCTTGCTCTGTTTTCTCACCTTCCACCTCATGTTGCCTTCAATGCTTGTTTAACCTCTCACTTAACTGATAGAGCTTATTAGCCCAGAAAAAAAAGTTGAATAATTTTCTTCTCATTTAGTGATTTAAACTTTCTCCCCACAAATGGATAAGCACCTGAGCTGGTGAACAGTGAGGAAGCAGCAGGACTAAGACAACTGAGGGCAGGGGAAAGAGAAGGGAAAGAAGCTGATAAATTGTTTCAGCCATCCTACAAACCTAAGTCTGTCCTGTAAAGCTTCTCCACTTTGGATACAGAATATCTGAAGTTGTTTAGAACAGAAGCCTCCCGTGTATGTCCATGGGACCTCCTGAGTAGCAGATTACTGACTGTTCTTCGTTGAGTGCATCTTTAGTGAAAGGCATCCCTATGAAAAAGTTTGCTTCCAGCAAGTAAGTGTTTCATGTTCCTTTTGTTTAAAAATCAGAGTTTTTAAATGGAAGATTTCCTACTGAGGCCTTGTCAAGATTTTGTATTTTGCCTTCTCTGGTGAGAGTGTTTGTAGAACTTTCCTTTAAGAAGGAACCACAAACTCATCTCTCAAACCTGAACAAAGTCTCTGTACAGCTCCTTCCAAGGGCAAATCAATGCTACAGTTCCTTGACTTCTCATTCCCAAGCACACACTGCCTGAGAGAAAGCTCAAATACCCAGTTTGCTGACTTTTTGAGTAAAAAGGAAAGAAAGAAGTAGTGTAAGAAAAATCTAATGAACAGAATAAACGAAGTGGAAGGGCTGACAATGAGAAATGGTACACATAGGGTATAAAAAGCATTAAATCAAACTACAATCTCTACCTCCAGCCACTTTTTCAACTTAGCTATTTTTGCTTACTGTCTTGGTGTGGATGATGTTTCTGCTGCGTAACTGTTGTTTGAGTGTTGTTTAACTGTGTTAAGAATTCTCCCAGTAAAGCTTGCCCTACATGTATCTCCTCTCTTGCTTCATAGCAGAGTTCTCCTGGCAGAAGTTTTGGGGACCAAATAAACAACTGTGTGTATGAGATGTTAATTGACTTTACTTCAGTATTTCTAGAATACCTTGCAAACTCATTTGGCACCATTTAGGCAAGGTTTCAGCAGTTTACTTTTGGAGTAAATATTAAAGTGAAATGAACTACAGCGCTCAAGTTTTGAATGTAGAGCATTATTTTACACCTCGTTAGGTCTATTTTTCCTACTAATACAGCCGTGGCAATTGGACAAGGGAAAGACTGATGGGATGAACAAAGGCAGTGTTCCTTTCCTGAGCGTGCCAAATTCATCCTGTAAATGTGACATTAAAAAAAAACCAAAAAACCAAAAACCAAAAAACCCAAACCACATGGCAGAAGTCAGGCCTGAAAAACCAAGAAAACCTGCACTACAGCAGTTTGCACAAGTTCCTGCATCTCTTTACCTGATGTTTTCAGACAGTAGAAGGATCATTTTTCCATGTGCAGCTAATTTGCTGTTTTACTTAGAAGGTTTTCTCAAGGAAAAACACAAAATAGTATAAATGGAGTTGGATGCTTTTCTGCTTCTGAAAATTTGAAAGGTTGAAAATAACTTGATCTTGATCCTTAGCAAGGCATTTATTAACCTGTCTTAAGTAACAACTCCTACGCTTGTTTCAGGGTCCGCTGGTCCCAGCAAAAGCTTATGCTGCAGGAGTTACGGTGGGGGAACTGTCCTGAGCATGTCTGAGGTGCCTTGTCAGAATAAATTGTGCAGGGGCAGAAACTTATTCTTACTCACAGCTTCCCACAAGCCACTGACCCCATGTCCAGAAGATTTAGGAGTACTTTTTTAGGAGTATCACATGGTGAGTAGTTCGAGCGGTATCTCCCATCACTACCTGCACCATGTCTCTGGCATCAGCTAAGTGTGAGTAAACCAGCACAAGAAACAAGCCATAAAATGTGAACTGTTCCACACAAAAATGTGCACAGCTTCCACAGATGCATCAATACTGTTGTAGATTTAGTGATAGTCTATTTTAACGTAATAATGACAATGTTATGGCTTTTGAATGCCCCTTGGGTTTTTAACCCTGCAGAATAAGCTTTGCAGTGCTGCCACCCCTTCATACCCTGTTTTCTTTGCCTGCAAGACTAAGATATAGCTGCTGATACAGGATTCTAAAAGGCTTGGGGTTAATGGAGTGAATTAAACATTTCTTTTCCAGCTGCTGCTGTTCACAACACTTTTGACAGTTAAAATACATCACACATTCTCTTGTCTGTTTAATATAAACAATTAGTATTTTAAGTGGAGTCCAGAATCAACCCCAAATAGGAGGATCCAGACAGGCAGTTCAGAGAGAAAACTAAGAAGTGTTCTAAATTTATATAAAAGCAGTTTGCAGTCAGTTCAATCTATGCCTAACACATTGTCCACTGCAGCACATCAGACTGTGGAAGCTGAGAGACCAAGATTTTAGTCAACCCAAGAGCTGTTTTGGATGAAAGCTTGTTTAGAGAGAATTTTCCTTTTTGTCTCCTCTGGAATGAAGAGGTTTGAAATCACAGACTTCATTAACTAAAGCAAAAAAAAAAAAAAAATCCAGCTTCTCTGTAGGTTTACTTCCTTGAAGCTGAGGCAAACCTGAGATACAAAAGGGCTCTAATGAAAACTTCAGTAAGTTGAGCAACATGATGAGAATAGTGTCAATCTTTGTAATTTCAGGAATTCTAACATGATAGTTGCAAAGTTAAAATAGTTGCAATTTGCTAAAATTTGTTTCACATCCTAAATGAGAGAATTTTTAATGAAAATGTTATAAACTGAAAAAGCTCCTCACTCCTCATAAAAGGCATTGGGATGCAATACTATTCAATTGTAAACCCCTTCTTTTTTGAGTCTAGACAATGTATAGCTCCATAGGTCAGGGGAGGTAATATTCTGTACAATATTGCTTCACACAGATGGTCTTAAAATTCCATTTACCTGATTTAGGCCTTTGTAGGCATGAGGATCTCTCCAGAAACCTCTCTGTCAACTTTTCTATGTCAAAATCTAACTATGCACCTCAATATGAACGTGGAACAGGTGTAGCTATCATTTAGGCATTAACCCTCTAGCTACTAGCATAGGTAAAATAACTGATAGGAAGCATTTAACTTCACTTCTGCTTGCCAGGGAAAAAGCTAAATACCCGGTTATGAACTTTACATCAATGATTTTCCCTTCATTCCTTTGCAATGGTCAATGGCCAATTGCACTTGGCCCTGAAGGGTCTACAATACTGCAAATAACGAATCACAAATAAACAACTTACCACCTTTTCAAAAGGAAGCCAGGTAATTAATTTCTTTTAAATTGAAACTTCCTCTAAAATGAAAAAGTCCCCTCAGCTTCTGCAGCCATCAACTTGGTTTGCACCTTAAAAAAAAACATAGAAGCAGGGCACATGGAGTAAAAATGAAAACAGCTTCAGATTATTCAATTTCCTGTTTGTTTAAATTTGTCCTTCCTGACATGCAGATTCACCACACTCCTTTCCTGGTGACTACTTCATTAGATTAGTTTAGTTAGGTATTCAGAGGGATTTTTATCTTCTGACTCATAAAATTCTTGAATTGCCTCAAGAATTTCCTGTGTCTGACTGGAATTTTATGTCCTTGTAGTTTTAGCTGGACTCCTTGAAGAAGTTGCTGTCTAAATTGCTCTGCTTTTGAGGTCTTCAAACAGCAGACCAGGAGTCAGCTCCGAGCTCGATTTCTGCTTTTCAGGAAAACTGATCCGTGCCAGCACTTCACCTCTTAAATTGTAGTCAGAAATTTCCTTAGTAGTTTTAAACTCTTCCTTTCCTGATAGTATTTCCCCTTGCTGCCTATGCCTTCCCAGGTGTCCACTTCAGAATATTTGTCCAATTCCAAAAATGCATCCTAGTGGCTCAAAGTACAGCCTGTCCCACTGGGTTTTCATCACTCTCTTGCTATAAAGCAGAGAAGCTGAGGTTACGGGTGTATCGGGCCATTTAGCAGTTGATGAGAAATGCCTTTGTATATCCCTTCCCTGTCTTTTTTTTAGTCCTTTCTGAGGAGGGTGAGAGCTAGGTTAGGCTGGAGCCCTGGTGTGTGCTTCTTTTGAAGGGTTCAGCGAACTGAAGGTGATGCTTTTTGACATATGAGCTCCAGAAATGTCCCGAGTGACTGCAGCGGCAGCTCGGCTGCTTGCACAGGGCTTGGCCTGCCTTCGCTGCCTCCGGGCGCGGAACGACGGCCGTCCGTGCCCGGGGCCAGCGGGGCAGGCGGCACCCGAGAGCGGCCTTGGCCAGGGGGAGACAGACAGCAATGGCACCCTGCTGCCTTCCAAAGTCGGAGGGGGAAAAGTGGAAAAAAACCTGGTCACAACCTTGCGGTGTCGGTGTCCTGTCTCTTCTCCCGGGTCACGGTGACTGCGCAGGAACAGCCCCGAAACACGGCTGTCTGACCACCGACCCGTGTCTGTCTGTCTCTCTGTCTCTCTAGCCGTGAGGTTGCTTTCCCCCGAGTACATTTACTTATGGGATCGGCAGGTGGAGACAAGAACAAGGCCATGCGCTGTGCCGAGCCTCCCGGGCTCCCCCGGCCTGGGGCGGCCGCCTCCTGCAGCCCCGGGCCGGGCCGGGCCGCGCCTTCCCTTCCCTGCGGGCGGAGCCTGTCCCCCCGCCGGGCCTTCCCAGCCCCGGGGCCCTGGCGGCGGCTGCAGAACCGGGCAGCGCAGGGGCACCGGCGGGCAGGGGTGAACTTGGGGTGTCGGCACCGCCGTGCACTGGCACATCGGAATGGCCCAGACGATGAAGCCCGGGGAAACACAAATACTAAGCAGCCATCAGCAGTAGAGAAAAGACTATCCAAAGAGCATCCATAGCTGATTTTTGTGAATGGCAAGCTGCTACAGTTAGTCTGGCGATGTGGGAAGCACCATGTAATGGAGGCAAATCCGCATGACTACAGAGAGTTTACTTTGAGTTACTTGAATGCCTTAATGAGAGGCACTGTGCTGCATGTCCACTCCTTAGCATCTTGCCTCTCCAGTTTTCTTCTGTATAGGGTCCCATTTCCTTTTGCTGATACTCGCTATATATTTTATTTCTTTTGTTTATTGCAACAGGGTTTTTTCCAAGCAAATTATTCCTTTGTACATATTTCTTTACCTAGAGTATCGTAAAAGAAAACAAGACCCTGAAGTGAGTTGTATGTTTATAAATCAGTATTATTTGTCTGCTAAAACATGTAGTGAGTGTAACTGACTTGCACCGTGCCCAATTACAAATGTTCATAGCTTACCTCAGAAGTTGCTTTCATATCTTGTAACATACTTCGTGTATGATACTTTTCTTTTGTTTAAATTGTTTATTTGAGTAACAAATATAATAGAAGGCTAGTGGAGAAGGAAAAGAAAACATAAAAGATGCAGTCATTAAAGGAATAGCACAGGCACAGAGGAGAATAAGAGACCTGTGCTGAGCTGATCTGTGCAGCAGCCATATTCATGTTAATGCTTGCTCAGTCTTTGGGATATTCTTGAGACAAGCTGGGCTTCCCCCAACAAAGCATTAAATGACAACAACTCCTCATGAGATTGGTCTTAACTGCTTTGCTGTTTCTTTCCATGAACTGTGTTATTGATGACATTGTATGGCTGTGAAACAGTTTCCTTTTAAAACCTTGAAAGAAAATGTAGTGTTTAGGAGAAAGGGCTTGCTTTGCTCTGGAAACTGTAACGGAAAACAAGAGGTGAACATTACAATCAGAAATATTAACTTTTCCATTTCAATACTTACAGGGTTTTTTTTTTCAAAGTACGAAGTTTTATACAGAAAACTTAAAAGGAACGTGTGTGAGTGTGTATGCACATGTATATTGTTTTTGCCAGGATTTTCTGTGAAGAAAGGTCTTTATTTTCTAGTACGCGTTATTACCTACCTCTTTTTGTTTGCATAAGAGGTTGTTAAAAAGATTTAAACCTCCCACCAAACGAACAGCAACTCCAAACAATCTAACCCTGCAAATAATTCTTTTTTTTTTCTTCTTTTAGGATTTTATGTCGTGCCTGTAGCTTTTGCATTCTTTTATGCGTGCGGCATAGTGTTCAACTGTGTGTTGCAGAGACCTGGGGTGGCAGAACAACCTCAGAAGTCTGCATAAAACTGCAGTGAGTAGGTCTTGCACTCCCAGTGAGAAGCAGAGCTCCAAGGCTAGGTTCCTTGCAGGGCTTGATGAGTGTGTAGTTCATGATGAGATGTTCCTGCAGTGTGATAAAAATCCTGGTCTAGAAGTGTATCAATCTTAAGGACTAGCTTTGTGGATAAACTGTAATATTAGGCAAAGAGGAAGGTTTTGCTCTCCACAGTGGCATGAGAAGGAGCCATGCTCCATGCTCTATATTCTCCTCCTGCAGAGTCTTGTCCTGTGGCCAAATGGCCCTTAGAGACCTAGTGGTTTGAAGCTCTGTCTTCATTCTGCTTTCAATGCTCTATTCTGTCAACCTTTGGCAGACATTGCCATCAGCTAACTGCCTCAGGTTTTGGCCCCAATCCTGACAAAAACTTTCCTTCATGGCCAAGAAAATTATGTCTGTTTTTAGTTTGTGACCAAGTTCCCTCACCTAGACATCTCCTTTAATAAAGTAAACAGAAGAAAGGGAGTCTTTGTCTTTTCCTTTTTTATTGTTGTTTTGGGGGGTTTTGTTTGTTTTAATCGGTGTAGTAACTCTTTCCCCAATTTCATACCTTTACAGTTGAGATGAGAACTTATTTGTCCAGCTGAAATGAGGAGGGTGCTTGTCTGCTGGAGCGTTCAATACTGGAGGCACTAGGGAAGGTGGTTCATAGAAGGAATATAGCTGCAGAAGAAGACAGGACAGGCTTTGGGGTTTTTTGGAATTAAAATTAATTCAGTAACCTCTGTAGTTTTAGTTTCAAGCATGCAGCTGAGTTCTGGCTGTTCTTTACAAACTTTATTTCCCAGACATGCATAACAATACTAAAAGGAAAATATTTCAACAAACAATTTGTGGATGTTCATTACTTGAAAGACACCATGACAAATTTTTCAAATATGTATTTCATCTGTGACTGCTGTTCATTTCAGTGCCAGATGTTGATTATTACAAGGTTGCATTTGCTGGGTTTTTTTAACTTCCTCTGTGAGCATACTGCATTAGAATTCCAATTTTATCAAAGCACTTCCATCTAAGGTCTGCCAGCTCTACTGCTATCCTGATTTACTCATCCTATATGAAAACTTTAGCTCTTTTAGTGAGTTGCACAGACAACTCATTGATATACAAATTTCAATCTATTTTGCAATATATACATTTGTTTTACCAATACTGCTTTTGGAAGGAAAACAAAAACAAGTATTTGAAGTTGAATG
This sequence comes from Dicaeum eximium, assembly GCA_013396995.1. Taxonomy (NCBI): domain Eukaryota; kingdom Metazoa; phylum Chordata; class Aves; order Passeriformes; family Dicaeidae; genus Dicaeum; species Dicaeum eximium. The sequence goes on along the minus strand of VWZP01009096.1, from coordinate 357,990 downwards.
CTTTGGACTGAGGTTATTAGGTCAACAGTAAATTTTAAAAACTATTTGAGAGATTTCGTGATGGCATTTTAAAATTATAGCCTAAGGTTACACTGCTTCACACAGTTCTGTTTGGCTCCTTTGATGCTGAAGATCTACAGCTGACTTATGTGTAAGATATATTTTTAAAAACATTAGCCATGATTTAAAGTAGCAAGAGACACTATTCAGATGAGGGGAGAAACCTGTCCTTTGGGAGGAAGTGAGTTAGGTTCAGTAGTTTTGTTGAACCTAAACCAAGAAAGAAACCATTAGTAACTCAATCTTTGTAAGAAGACATGAGGAAGATCCCAGCTCCTGCCTACCTGTAGATTTTAGCAGTGGCTTTTACATTTAAGGTCTCAAATATTACAGAGGAAGACTCTAAAACAACCAGCTTGTATTTATCAGTATTTTAGACCACAGTGAAAGCACAAAGGAAGCTGCTAGGGCAAGAGCAGTATTGTGATAGAGTTATTAATTGCTAAAGAGAGTAGGCCTCATGCTTTTATTGCTCAGGAGACATCAGGGGCACTCTCATTCTGAAAAATTCAGATGTCAAATGAAATTGTAGATGCTAAGTTTCAGATCTCCCTTAACAATCACTTTAAACAAATATAACCTCCTCCTATTAACAAGGAAATAAATCTGGATTGCATATGCTGTTTCATGGTAAGTTGTTTGGATGCTCAGAATGCTGTAAAGGAAGAAAACAAATACCACCTTTATTCATGGCTTTCACTTTTTTTTATTTCCCACGTGAGAAGCATAAAGGAAAAAACAGATGGCGATTGTCTCATAAAAGCTACTATTAGAAGTTCAGTTGTTTTGAAAAATTCCCTTCCCACACTGTTCTGCCAGCACAGTATTTGCCTGCTGCAATAGCCCAGCTTTGCTGTTAGGGACAGGTAGTATTAGAGAGAAGCCCTCTCTTTACCTTTTCTTCAAAAATTAAGTTTCATTTTGTCTTTGTGTTGTTCCCTTCAACCTCTGCCTACCTACCACTCTGATGTTCTTTTGGGCATGGTCTGCTGAAAAACAGTATTTTGTTGTCCTTCTTGTATCTGATGGTGCTGGAAAGAAATGGCCTTTTTTTTCTTCATTTAATTTTAATTTTTTGACATATCTAATGTAAAGCTGCTTGCTGGTGAACAAGAATCTTTCAGTGCCTGATTCTGTTTGTAGATACGCTTGGGTAAATTACATTAACTTCCACAGAAAGAAGTGTTACCTGACAGTAAAATAATTGTAAGTAAGAATATCAATTATGCATTCATCATCATGGAGATATTAAGAAAAATAACCCAGGATGTTCTGTGCTAGCCAAAAAAAAAGCCCCATATCTCTACAGGCATCCTACATAATAGCAACATGTCACTTTGTAGTTCTACATTAAACTTTTATGTGAGAAGTTACAGCTGTGGATGCCTATGTCTTTCAGATTCTGTTTCAATAAACCTTTGAGAAAGAAAAAAGTGAAAGCCCTTCAGCTTTACAGCAGTTTCAAAGCAGAAGCTTTATTACCTTTTTTTAAATCCTAATACACTTTATGTTTTTACACAGACATTGCTTCTCAGTGAAGATAAATGATGAGACCCTACCTTAAAAAGCCTTTGGGTTTTCATTAATCCACATTAGGTTAAAAGGGAATCAGAATTCTAAAAATACACCACATCAGAGAAACAAGGTATTTTTCAGGTCAAGGTCCTCTTTTCCATCTGGTGCCATTTGGTAGTTCTAACATCTTCCATCTCCCCCTACTTCTCCATCTGTAAATAACTCACTGAAGTAAATGCTTGGAATAATTACAGCAAAGAATGATAAAATGCAGGTTGAATTTAATCTCCTAGGGATCTAAAATGAAAAACAACTATGGACATCACAGTTACTGAAAAACTGGAACTCTTCAGTCAGCAGGTGTATGAAATAGGAATTATGTCAGGTTATTTCATGCTTTGGGATTGCAGTTTGTGCTGTTCAAACAAATGTCAAAAGGCGTATTAGTTAAGGATAGGGGGAAAAAATAGCCTAGCAGGGCTGATTTTCAAAAGCAACCTGCCATTTTGCTTCTGCAAATAATTATAGACGCACATTCTAACAGTTAGATGTCTAAATGCTTGCATCCATCTACTAGGAAGTTGGAGTTCTAACTACAATAAAATGTGGCAAACTTGCAAAACTGGAGGGAGGTTTAAGATGCTTCTAAAACTGATCAATCATTCAGCAGCTGAACTGCTTTCCAAAAGCTTATGAGAACAAAATGCCTTTGTTTTTTTGCATGAGGTCAGCATTGCCCCAAGAAAGAATCCTGGAGTAGCCCTCAAGATAAGGGTCTTTGGAGCTTCCTGGATTAATGTGAAAGAAACAACCTACTCCTGCTGGGGGGCTTCATATTTGTATCAGGAACTCAAAATGAGGGCTGTACTATGGCACACTGTTTTCGCTTGCTGCCTCCTCTGGCATTATAACTACTTTGGCATCTCAGTTTGACTGTTCAGTTTGTCAGCTGTCTGGGACTGCCGTGTGCTTGCAGCTGTGTTGTCCTGGTACCCACCTTGTGCCAGCTGCCTGTATAGGTGCCCACTGTGAGTAGCCTATTAGAAATACAGACTCAGTCAGGTACCTAGAATAGGAGGTCTGAAAGTGAGAAAGAAGATGGTCTCTTCTGAATGATTTTAAACCCTCTGCCCAGAGTGGCAAAAGCAGCATCCAGCATTGGTTACCAGACTCAAGATTTCTGCTCCTCCCTGTCCTTCCATGTTGCTGCCCAGGATAGTACCAGGCAAGAAAGCATTCTTTGATGAAGAGGCATAGACCACTGTCTCCTCTTTTCCAGAACAGGTACCATTATAAAAAACAAAAGATTCCGTTTCAGTGAGGGCAAGTAGAGTGAATTTTAGAAATGCTGCACAGTTTTACAAAATATCTGGGGGATGTCCTAGAAAGAAAAAGAAAAGGACATGACTCTATGTGTGACTCTCAGCAGCGTAAGATCCTCTCTGTTACTAATGCAGGATGGAACACAAAAGGTCTGTCAGTAATGTTCAGTTTACACATGTTTTTCACTTAAATACTTGACAGAGGAAAGTTTCATTGCTTTATTTAGTGTATTTTAGATCCGAGAAATGATAATTGCTGTATGTTTGAAAAGCTATTCATCCCTGTGGCTTGCTTATTAACTTACCAGAAACTGGCCCTTAGGAAATAGTGGCCTGGCTCCCATGCAAAGGGTTGTTGGAGGGCACACAAACACAACAGACTCCTATTTTAAATCCTGTTTGTATTGTCAGTGTGGTGCAAAGTGTCTGTGAATCTAAGAATGAACCCATTTAAAATGCTTATAAAACACAATAAAAATTGGTGGCAATTACTGTGTCATACTGCCCCTCAAACTAAATGTTGCATTTAAGGATAAATGTATTTACAGATCTTAGCTGCTGTTCACACACACTAAAGTGTGAATGTCATTTGAAGTTGTTCATTCATCTGGGAAACTCCTCCCACCTTCATCTTCTCTCTTGCCCCTTTCCTCCAGAAGCTATTTCTTCCTAGCCGGTATGTTTAACCATCCTTCAAAAGATGGCCTGGCTCCTGCCCATCATATATGGGCTAGACTTGACAGAAGGCATCACCCAAGGAGGGCTGAGTCTCAGAACCAGGCTTTGCAAAGGGTTTCCACCAGTGCTCAGCCTCTGCAGTGATAAGGGTTACTGTTTCTCTCAGCTTAGCAGAAGCACAAGAGATCCAAAATGGTCATCTTCACCCCTATCCCTACAGGAGCATGCCCTTGACAAGTAGCCAGATAGCCTTCAAAGGTGAGCTGAAGATTTAATGGACAGCTTAGAGCAGCCTAAAATGTAAAAGTAGCTAAACATTTTGCAGCCTTACAGCAGGAAGGAGGCAGGAGGGCGGGAGCGGAGCGGCTGCAGCCAGGGACACAAGTGAAGTGGCCTGGGGCCTGCCAAGTGGAGGCCACTGCTGGGCCATTTACTCCTTGTATAGACACAGGCTTTAAGGCTGGCTTTCTAGACCACTGGGGCGTACCTGATATGCAAGCAGGCAGACTACTGCTGCTACAGCTTGTTACTGGCAGCTTTTGAAGTAGACAAAATGGTGCAAGAATGCTTAGCAAACTATCAGATGGGTTTTCCACTCTACCTCAGGAGAGGAAATGAGACTGCAAAAAAAGAACATTGATTTTCTGGTCAGTCTGGCTCATCAGTTCAATGAGCAATTCACTCATCTTCCTCTCAAGGTCAACAGCATGACAGTGTGTGTCACTGTGCCCTTCAGAACACTCTCTGTTCCAAGGTTTGCTCAGTTTTCAGTTAACCTTCACCGAGTTAGTGGTTTGTCCTGGGAAGGCTGGTGCCTGGCCTGCCATGTAACTCAAGAAGAGATGGCTCGGCAAGGAGATAAAAATACACACTGTGGAGATCTGCCTCCTAGTCCCTCTCTTGGGGACCGTATGTGGCAGTGGTGGAGCCTCTGGAACACGTGTCACGTGTAGCATGAACTGACAGTCTAATCTGAAGTCATTCCTGTTGGGCACAAAGACTTCTTCAGGAGAAGCTTGCCTATTTATATAGGTTTCAGATGACTTCATTTTTCGAAGTGCATGGGGTGCGTCCAAAGCAAATAATTTTTCTCTGGTGAATGGGAAGACCAAAAGGAGAAGTCCAGAGAAAGAAGGATAGATCGTTTTTCTTTATGTCAAAGCTGACATAAACGCATCTCCTCTAAACTCTTCTCATAAGATAATTTTCTCAGCAAGACACAGGTTGCTTCAATCTCTGTGTTACAGTCTTTGAAGCTTCCATCTCATTGGTGTCATGAAGGAGGCATGGTTTTCTTTGAGAATTTCTGCAGCCCTGAAGTTTGCCTTCTCTAAAGGCTTTCACATGATCAGATGGTTGTTTCAAAGAGCTCTCTCTTTGAAACTCCTCTGCCATCACACAAGGGCAAACTGGTATGTCTGCTTTGCAAAATTACTAAATTTAAAAAAAAAAACCAAACAAAAAAGGCTTCATTAAAAATATTCTGACTAGCTCCATGTAAGGCCTCAATTTTCATTAGACAGAGGCCCAGCTAAGCAGATGACAAATGATGTTGGAAAGGAGTCACCAATTAGGAAACATCAATTTTTGTCAACAGGATAACCCCTTTTACAAAATCGTCATATTTACTTCTTTTCTGTTTGTGAAGGTAGTGAAGGTAGTTGTTTGACATCAACATTTTGCATGAGGGGAAAGATTTATAAATTGTATTTTTACAGTTAACATTGCTGCATTGTTTTGAGTTCCTGTTTTGCAGGATATTTTCTGGTTCAGGGTGCTTGCTCCTCAGTCTGCCTGCTGTCTGTAACTCTTCCATTTGTAATAATTGGAGAGAGGGTGATAACTCTTCTTGTTTCTGCAGAAAGTTCTGGGGTAGAAACAATTGTGGTGGTAGGAGGCACCTTGTAAGCATAGGACTTGTGACTTGCAATACCTTCAGGTAGCTTAGAAATGCTACTGTATGTGTGTTCTGAAAAGGAAGAGAAACACATTTCTGAGCATTTCTTTGTTTAAAAAAAATGCTTGTTATGCTTACATCCTAATAAATCTGCTTCCATATTTAATAACCTCAGGTACAACTGAAGATATGGGTCTTTTTCCAGTTTACACATTTTCTCTACCCGCATTTGTAAAAGTTGATCATTTCCACATCTCCTTTTACTGTATAGAAAACTTTCTTATGGAATTTTCTTATTTTCTTACTCGCTTTTCTTATGGAAAGCTGTATACACCCTTTATACATCTGCATGCAGTGATTCACAGCTGTTGCTGTGTTTCTTAATAGCTTATTGCAAGTAATTTTATGAAATCATCAGTAGCAAATGCTCAACAAATATTAGGAGAATCCACTACTGTCTAACATAGGCATAGTTGTGGTTCCGCCTGTCCATGTCTGATCTGAAGCACACATTGCTGTTTTGACATGAGACATGACAATAATCATCTCAGTGCCTTTAATGTGTGATGGTTCAGTGTCTGAACACATCCTTTTGGGTTTGCCTTGGTGAAGGCAAAGGTTAAGGCATGTTTTGGGGCTCTAAATTGCCACTTCCCAATTATTTTTTAAAGCATCTTTTTATTGCAAAAGCAAAAGCATTTGTGTTCCATAAAGCCTTGCTATTTATATTCAGGGTGGAATTTGTAGGGGTTTTTTTAATTCATAGCTGAATTGGCTTACCTGGGACCTTTGTCCCCAAGCTAAACTGCTATCACTGCTTGTGGTGGAGTGCAGGATTCTCTGTAGAGATGGAGGTTGGGCACCTAGTGACAGCTTAGTCCTTTCCTGTAAACAACTGTAC
>VWZP01009096.1:301069-351569 GCA_013396995.1 Dicaeum eximium | reverse complement strand
GGGGGGGAAGTTTTCCAAAGTACCTAAGTGATTTAGGATAAAAAAAAATCTCCATTTCATTACTTCCATGCTCTGGAGTCAAATAAACATTTTTCAAAGTGTGATTGTCCTGCTTTTTGCAATGCTGTCTGCACAAAGACACCTTTTTTTTTACCTATCTTGTTCCTCTTTTCCAGGTTGGCCTTCCTTTTATGATGTGATCAGTCCTGATGCAATTACTTTCAATGATGATTTCTCCTATGGGATGCATCGGATTGAAATATCCTGCAGTCAGGTTAGTTTATAGCACACACAGACCATTCCAATGGCAAAGGCTGCAAAAACCATTATAGTGTGCTGTACTTTCCTTGAGATTTGCAAACCTTTCAGTTCTATTAAATAGTAATAATTGTGATAGAGCACAATGGGTCGTAGGTATAAAAGCTGAGTGGAACGAGATGAAGGCACAAAGGGATCGTTGGAATGCACGTTGTTGTCTCATGTGAGATTTAACAGAGCAGATGTAAATGGTTGGACTCGGTGCTGAGTGTACAAAAATAGTCTTCCTGAAGAGGGTCCCTTCAAAGGAGCTCCTGAGCCTGAGCCTGTCCAACTGACTCCACATGTGAGCAGTTCAGAGAAGTCGAAAGCAGTGGAGCGACTGTCTGTGTGCTGATTCCATCACTCTACATTACTGTGCATCCATGCTAACTCATTCCCAACACTCATTCCCATCACAGTCCTAATGGCTGCCTCAAATAATCCCATCTGCCGTAATAATGAAGTCAGTAGTCATTCAAAACATGCCCAAATTTTCCGTTAATCTGTCTTGTTCTACTTTCTCTCATCCTTTGTGCTGGCCTCCTTTCTGTGGAGGGAATGGCATAATCATTACCTAGCAAAGGGAGAAGCTGCTGCTTGGTGTTCAGCAGCTGTAGCCAGCAGCTTGCAGTCCTCTAGCTCCACATTCTCAAACTCCTCCTGAGAGAAGCAGCAGCTTCATTTGAGCAATGATAATTTGCTGTTCTTCCAGTGTTGTTGGGGGTAGGGGGGTAATTGATTTTATCCTTGACAGTATGCATCCTTACTAGTCAGTCAGTCCTCATTATATAAGGCTCAGAGTGAGTAGAGAAACTTCTCAAGAGTATCCATTAACTTCAGTCTGTGTTGAGCATTTGGCGCAATATGTTGATGACCAAATTAGCGTGTCTGCTCGTTTGTCATGTATAATACATAATTCTGAAGTTTTTACATGGATGATATGCTGTAGAAAATCCATTCAACACTTTGTGGGAATATCCACTTCCCTAAATTCACTAGCAAGGTAGCAATGATACTGCAGATTGGGAAGCTCGTGCTTCACCAGTGGTTACTGGCATAATGAAAAATGAAGTCCAGTCTCTTAAGCTCTGCTTAGTAGGCCTGAACAGTGCTAAAATCTGCTTACTGCCAACCTGCTGAGCCTGTATCTGCTGACACACTTCAGGAAGTGGCCAGAGCTCCCGGAAAAGCCCAAGGAAGCCTGTGGTCAGGCTAAGGAATCTGGGAATGTCATTTACCTGTTACCAAACAAAATAGTGTTAGCAGACCTGAGACCAGCAGTATTAGCAGCAGTCACATGCAGACACCACAAAATCAAAGCAAAACTAAAATCTGAATTCGAAAAATATGAAAATATTTGAAAAAATATGACAAAGGTCATATTTGCTATATAATCCAGTAGAAGCTTCCTACCAGCTATTCCAACTTCCTGGGGCAATAACTCCACAGATGATCAAGTCACACAGGAAAATAGCTTGAGGAATGGTGAGCATCTTTGCAGCCAGTACTCAGAACAGCTAATACTGCTCCACTGTGTTTCTACCCCTGGAGTGTGAATCACGCATACAGCTGCAAAAAAAAAAAAAAAAAACAAAAACCAAAAAACCCAAGCGGTTTTACTACAACCTGCAAAGCAGTGGGATTGATGTGAGAGACCTTGGTAGAACCAAAGGGAAATACCATCTCCCACACCCAAAACCTTATTAATCCTTTGCAGATGAAAAAGTAGTTGATTTTTCTTTAAAAGTCCTTCCCACCTGTCTGAGAGAAGAAAAGAAATCTTTTTAATGTTCTTCATTATAGAAAGCAAGGGGGAGAATCACTGTAATATTAATCAAATACATCCATGGGATTATCCTAGAAATAACTTCCACAGTTTTTGGAACACACCCTGGGTGTATTTAAAAGGTCAGTGATTAGTGATAGGTAGAAGTTCATACAAATGCAGTTGAGGAATACTGTAAAACTCATTGCATCTCTTTTTTTCCTTTGTCCTTTTCAAGCATCCCTTTCCCTGTGGTCTCCCTACCTACTATTTTTCCTGTACAAATCAATAAAATTCCGTAGTCACAGGGGTAGCATTTGCACACCAATAGCTTGGACTCTCAGCTACAGCAGCTGACTGCAAGATGCTTTCCTTGCCTCCCAGCAGCATATTAGAACCAGGAGGCTTGGGAGATCCAAGCATACTGACAGTTAGCAGTGACCCCCTCTTTCCTGCTCCCAAGCACATACTTGGAATGCTTTAACCATTTCACTGTCCCAGTTCATTCTGCCCAATAGAGTTATGTGCAAGGCTGCAACAGATAATTGTTTCTTTTTCAGGGGTTTTGCAGGCATGTATATATGTCCTAGAAAAATGGTCAGCACATATTATGTGTGAGGAGGCCAGTAAAGTCAATTCATCCTTTGTACTCTCAGCTGAGTGCCAGGTTTCTTATAATGTGATACAAAGGACTGAAATACATTTCTATTTAGGGCAGATGAATTATAGAGTCCTCTATACGGAGAATCGCCACATAAATTTTTGGTGAGGGGTAATCTCAAAAGGTAACAAATTTTGCAGTAATTCAATCCTGGAGTGATCCTGCCATCACAAAAAGGTGTAATGAGACTACCTTGGATTCTCATACAGCTTCTCAGGTTTTGTGAGGAAAACCTTTTTGATAGATTGTCTTTGTAGTCTGTGTGTGAATATATTACTTCTACAGGCCATTTCTCTTTGCAGTTTCTCTTGTTCTGTTTCTGTCCAGTAGAGAGGGAATGATTTATCTTTTGTTAAATGTTAGTCTGGAAAAGATCGGTTTAACACTCTGTTAAACCTCCAGCCAGGAGGTTTTGAAGCACTCTTAGTTGAGATGAGATGATTTAATTAGAATGCTGAGCATTTAGAAAAATACTCTCTCTGGGACACTTTCTTTTTTTTCCCCCCCAAAGGTATGGTTATAGTCAGGTGAAATGCTTCATTGTTAGATACCCCACTTTCAGAAACAGCTCAGGTCTTTTGCACACACTAACATAAAAAGGCCTTCAATAGAAAGGAAAACGATAAAAAAAATAAGCAGTGGATAATGGAGGAAAGGATGGCAAGACAGCAGTCTTTCAGGAAGAAGACTTGAAGCTTAGTTTTATCTAGGTCCCACTCAACTTCCTTTTACTCATTCCCCTTGTTTTATCTTCCTTCCTTACAAAGCTGAGCAAGTGCTGCTTAACCCAGTCACACATGCCATTTTCCATTGCCAGTGGGAGCTCATTCTGCCGATGCCATGGGCTAGAAGCCCTCAGTTGTTATTGGGGTCCTTGCTGGACTGCCATGGCTGCCTAAGTGGCACTTCTTCAGGAGCAGGAAGCTTGCTGTGGGATGTGTCTGCATGGTGGAACCAACAGGTGGGAGCACTGAAGCTTCACATGTCTACCTGCCCTGCTCCTGAAGGCAGTGAAGATTATTGTTTCAGCTGTCATTAAATGAGCAGAGTTTTTGTCTCACCTAGCTGGTGTGAGAGACTCCCCCAGCCTTTCAGTCTATTGAGAAAGTTTAACCTGGAGGCGAGACTTTACCTGCTCCTACAGACACCTTTCCTGCTGCTTTGGTGAATTAAAGGCCATAACAGCAGGAGAACATTAGCAACACATTAACTGCAGGGTAGAGATTTGCCATCACTAATTCATTCAGAGTTTGGAATAATCACTATTGCCTCTATGTATTTGGAATACTATGAATTAATTGTTAAGAATAATTTGCAGTCTTTAATTTTTGCTGTCTGACTGTGAGCCCGTGAGCAGGTCTGTGATCTCAATTACATCGTTCCACCTCTCGCTGAGATCTGCTATTCACTTGAAAGGCTGAGGCTCTTCAGTAAAGCAGCATGACTTTCCTGTTCAAGATAAATATTTCTCCAGTGCAAGGTTTTATTTTTTTGTTTCTCATGGCAGGCTGTAAAAATGAACTTGTGGAATTCAAGTGACTAATTACAAGAAGTTCTTATTATCCAGATAAATTGTCAGCCATAATGTGCAGTGATAGTAATCTTAATTTTTGAATAAGGATCAGCAGGGTTAGCTTCTTCAAAATAGAGTATTTGTAAAGCAGTTCTTGTAAAGCAAAGGACTGTTACCTTTCTTGCAGACAGGATCAGTAGTGTTCACCCTGAATAGCACCGCAAGTATTTGGGTCTGATTCATACACAGCAAAAGTGGCAACAGACCATTTATACTTTCATATTTCTTACAAAAAGCAAAATTCAGCATCATTTGTAATTACTCCCAGACAAAGATTATTAATTAAGAAATATTTTACATATCCACACTGCAGGTCTTTTTCAGTCATCTGTCCTTATCTTGTATGTACTATAGGAATTATTATGAGGTGAGTAGGCTGAGCTCCATCCCCTCTAGGGCCAAGAAGGACCCAGAAGGCCCTTTATGCTCAGAAGACTGCCAGGCTATAGAAAGGGGGGGGGGAAAGAAGTGTGAGAGCACACTCCAAAGAATATCTTTAGTGCTTTAGGTCCTTGCCAGGATCACCAAAAGGTTTAATGTTTTTTTCCCAAGGGGTGTAGCAGATGGTTGCAAGCTGAGGAGAGCCCAGAGCTGAGGCTGTCCCTTTCTTACACAGATATCCTTACAACAGTAAGTGAAGCATGGGCAGTGCTGTCCTCACTGCCACGTTTTTAGCTATGCTCCTGCCATGAATCATTACAGAAACAGGCAGCTCCTCAGAGATGCTGGCCCTGCCAAGCATACGCGGAGGTATGACAGGAAACACCCAGGAAATTTGGGCTTGGAGTCTTAGGCGCCTGTGGTATCTCAGAAGAACATCTTCCTGGATCACTCCTGCAAATAAATGTAGATTGTAGATCCCACCTGAAAGGGCGATGTAGGCCCCAATGCACTTCCTCGTAAGCAGCTGCTAGTCATTGCTAAATACCACGGTGATGCCACCGAGCGGCACGCAGGCACAGTGATGCTCTATTGTGTTTTGTTTCAGTGTGGTGCTCACCTGGGGCATATTTTTGATGATGGACCTCGCCCAACTGGCAAACGGTACTGCACAAACTCTGCTTCGTTATCTTTCAAGCCAGCAGACAAGAACAACGCTGGAGAAGGCAGTGTTAATGCCAGTCCTGCCCAAACAGGCAAAGCTGAGCTGTAGGATGAAGCAAAGCCTGCAGAAAACTGCATCGATCCCACACAGCTTACAAGGAATGTTTTCTAGTTTTCAAGTTGCCTGCTCTCTTATATCCTAAGAATGTTCAAATATATGAAAGCATTTTGCACCATCCTTCTTCTTCCTCACCTTTTCAGAACTGAGGCCTTTCCTGCCAGTGCATTTACTGTATAATTGGATTGAAAAATGTATTGACTGAGTCCACAGGTTTTCTTTTTTCTTCTTTTCTGTGAGATTGCTTTGGAGAATCTTTAAATTGGGAGGCTTTGACATCATTAGTTATTAGTTTCTTCTTAATATTGTGTTATTCTAGGTTTACACACAATTCCTTTTTGCCTGGGAAATGGGACTTGTGTTTGTCTCCAGTCTGTAGGAAACTTCTGGGCATAAGAAAATCCTGAATTCCTAGCACATCTCTGCTTTGTTCTGACTTGTGAGGCATGCAGCCTTTGGTCATATGTATTCAACCATCTCCCAGCATCAGCTGCACCTTGCAAAAATTTGTAGTTATGGCTGTTCCTTCCCAACTGAAAGAGATGGATGAGATGTTAAAACCATCTTTGGCTAATTTACTGCCAAAATTTCAAGGGTGTGGTTGAGAGGATGTAAACATTGTCTCAGCATCTGTGTTTCCCCTTTGTTTGGTATTTAAATCAAGGTTTTAACTAGTAAGGCTCACTTTTGCGGGCTACTAATGAGGCTTTCTCTGTTTTCGAGCCCTGTTCAACAAGTGTAGTGCAAATCTGAATTAAAGTTGAAATCTGCAGGGGGTAATTATATGGGCAAGTGCAGAGATAAACTTGCAAAGTGAAGGAGATGAAGGATGACACTAGGCTCTTTGTCTTGTCGGTTGCTACAAGGATTCAGAAACATGACAGTTTCTGCTAGAGAGAAGTTCAGGAATGAAAGCAGTAGAAAGAGGGAGACCCTCCTGACATATCCAGTTTTAAAGATTAGCTGGTCTGGATGTGTACTGCATTCAAGATCCAGTCCTTAATTTGTGCAATGGGGATGTAGTGTTGGTGTAAGAAATTAATTCAAAAAAAGCCTGTCACAGTTTCAGAAATTTTCATGTAGCAAGTCACTGTTCCATGTGATGTTTTTCACAGCTGCTTTTCAATTTTGTTGAATAACACTTAGAATTGTGCATAATACTATTCTTTAAGCTATACTACACAGTATTTGCTACCACTTTGCCTTTAAACACTGAGAGGCTTAATGAATACGGTATTTACTTCTGCTAGCAAACTTTGTGACTAACATGTTTGGATCCAATTTTATTTTTAGTAGGAACAAAGCAACCACTTATTTTTATGGAAGCAGGATTGAGGTTTTATGTCAGTGATAATAAACATATTATCTAAAGTTCAAACAACCTTCAGTTAAAATATAGCTACTGTGAAAGCATATGGAATGGTCATAATTGCCTTTTTTTTAGCAACATTAGAAAGACATGAAAAAACATTAAAAAGGCAGCATCTATAAAAACCTGATACATAAATGTGGTTTAATTCCAGATTGCTGTTCAATTTAAGTATTATCAAATTTCAGTATATTTCTGCCTTATGTTAAAGAAATATATTACTTAGCTTCAGAAGACAGTAATGTATGCTGTCCTACAGGAGATTTATTTTTGCAGGATATGGAATGCAGTGAAATGAATCAATATGGTGAGGTGTATGTGATCTCTGGGAGTTAGATCATTTAATATAGGAAATACATTGTTCTTGTGCACAAGCTATACCACAGCACAGTGCAAGGTAAGACAGATTTCCTTTTATTGCTCTTAGAAGATGCTAGTAAGGGCTAGTATTGAACCCTCCAAATTTGGTTCTGGTGATGATCTTGACAGAGGAAACTTGAGAGCTGAGCACAATGTATAGAATAATAGAATATTTCTGTATGTTTAAATTTTGCACTGTCTAGATGCTTATAAAAACTGAATGCAAACTGTGTTAAAATAGCAAACTATATTTTCTGATATCTCTATTTTATTCAGATGTTTAAATAAGATACCTTAAAAATCATGTAAGTCACATGTTATTTATATATACTATATATATATATAAAATTGCACATTTTTATATATATATACGTACACACACATATATTATTTGAGTATAATTTTAGCCTTCTGTACCTTTTTAATAACTAAAACCTTTCCATAAGAGGGTTCAATACTTTTAAGAAATCAAATATGCATTTTTCAAATCAAATTTGTTTTCATATATTTGCTGTACACAAATACAAAATAAATTTCTTTATAAATAATTCTGTACTGCTTCCTTATTTATCTGGTTTTATGTCACATTTCTGCATCCTTCACTGCAGCATGTCTTAGGGAACTGCTTTTACTTTGCTTTACCCTAACTTACTGTGATTTTTATATGTACAGTGCCTTATCTCCAGCAGGTTTCTGGCAGGGACACAGCATTGCGGGGTACCAGGTGTCCTTTACCAGGCACCTACCAGCTTTCAAGAGACTATCAGAAACACCCAGGTCTCAGCAGAGCAAGGAAACGTATAGAGAAAGGCTCAGTTTTAACTTAGCAGAAGTTTTAGTCTCTTCCAAAAGATTCAGTGTGGGATGTGGTGAGTTGCAGGCAAGCATGTCATAGGAGCCTTGCAGTGCCCAGGCTCCGTCTGCAGTGGAGAAATGTGGCTGGGAAATTGGTTTCTGCCAAAGTTTCATCTCCAAGGAAACAGGTTTGGAGTACTACTGCACAGGCAGCAGGTTATTTCCCCTTGGTAAATCAACCCTGCAGTGGGTTTTAAAAGAGAGGTGTGAGGTGTAAGGGGTAGGAGTTGCAGGCTGTTTTTAAGCCGGCTTCCATGTTTATGTTTGTTGGAAGCAGAGAGTTACATTGAAATTAAATCACTTGCTAATTGTTCTCAAACATTGCCAAGTGCCTAGATGACACACTGCACACTGGTTTACAAGTTTAGTATGATCCCTGTTACTCCAAAAATTAATCCTTTGGGACTCTGTGTCCCACCCATCCACTGTACTTCCCTCTCAAAACTGTAGTAGCTTGATGTGTCTTAAATGAGGTACTAACTTGTAGCCACTAAAAAGAGATGCAGAGCTGGATGTCCTGTGGTGTCTTTGCCCTGTGGTCCCAACATAACCTGGCCAGTCTGTCAGCACCCAGAGGTGCTGTGCTAAGGCAGATCTTCGGAGGCATCCATCGTTTTGCTGGTGCTACTTTGGCAGCAGACACGGGGGATGGCTCTGTGCTCCAGTCAAGTTTAAGGCAGGCTGTGCCTTGCAGTGCATGGCAAGCAGTCTTTCCAGACACACGTGTACCCCACCACTTCAAATCCAGAGAAATTTCTAGTAAGAGACACTCTCCGGTGTTCCCCAGGATGCCCCACCAGAAGCACTGGTGGCAGGATCAGCCACACAAGGCCAGTAAACCATCTGCTTTGAGATTCTCTTGCTGTTGTAGCTTTATGCCTTCCATATATAAAAGGCACTGGTATCATAAGCCTTTTTCTCTATCAGGTCTCATACACTAAAACAAAATGCCAATGTGTCTATATGAAGTACTTGAAACTGAGGCCTTGCCACAGTGACTACAGCACAAAAATAAGACATAAGTCAGGGTTTCTGTTTGGGTGGCAGCAAATAATGCATTGTCCCAAACATGATGCCAAGTGTGGATGTGAATGTTGGTACTCAATTGTACTGAATGGTCTCAGTCTCATTTCAGTCAACCTTGTTTTGTAGTCCATTTACACAATTGAATTTGTGTTAGACCTTCTCTAATAGAATTTGTGATATGTATTCATTTTTTCTTACTCTTCATTCTGTTACAAAATGTCTGTGCTAATATCACTGCATAGCCAGAAGCCCTCTTGTCCTTTACCCATGGTCTGGGAGGGAACAGGAAATAAAGATGAAAACGAAACAGATGTTTGCACTTTCTGCATTACAATCAGTGATTGTGTTTAGATACCCACTTTTTTATAGAATGAATGGCAGAGTATTCAATGGCACCAGAAGCAAATTTGTCAGCTTCCAAGTTCAGTATGGCAAAATGTTGCTTAGCACATGGGGACATGGGATTAATACTTCTTGTTTTATTGACTGTTAAAATGAGGCCACCTACAGGTCCCACAATAAACCTGCAAAAATCCTGTCTAATCCTGCATATGTGAAGACCTGCATTCCAGTCTGGCTTGCTCCCACTTTGTTGTGAAGAGAAGTCATACACCACAGGGCCTGACTAGGCTTTTCAGATCAAAACCATGACAGCAGCCAACAACTGTCTTCCTTTTCCAGTCACTGAAAAAAACACAAAGGCGAGGTAATACTTGCCAATGTGCCCCTGTGAAATCACTGGAATAGCCAAACCCCAAGCAGTGTAGACAGGTGACACTCTGAAATCCCTAAACACAGGCTACCAGTGTACTACTAAGTGCACTAAACAAAAGGTCTCCATTATGTCCACATATTTTTGGGATTGGAACCCACTTGAGCAGCCCAAATTAAGGAAATATACAGAAACCTTTCCCAAAGACCTCCTAGGACTTGTAGCCAGTCTACTCGGACATTTTGCCTAGCCAGTATAGCCAGCAGAAAACAGAAACAATTTCAGAAAAGAAAAGACAACAGGCTTCCATTTTCAAAGTCCTGTTTGACTCCTGTTAGACAGCTTGCAAACAGTTAAGACATTTCATTCTGCAGATGTCTTAGCTAGTGCACTCTCAGTTTTTGCTCTTTGTAGTTTTCCAGACAATGGCACATTATTATTTTCTTTTCGCTGTGGAATAAAAACTGTCTAAACTGTTGCTTCATCTTGGCTTAGACCTTGTACTTCTCACTTTTTGGTATGCCCAAGTGAAAGGAGTATCTGTTCCCCAAAATACAATCAATTACCTGTTGGCAATATAAGAACCATGACATGTTGTATGTGCCCACCTGCTGGGAAAAGTAGCAGTTCTTTGGAAAGGCAAATAAAATACATCTCTGTTGGCCCCTTAAAGAGGACAAGTTGATTTTGTGTGTGGGCTGGCTAATGTTTATGTTTTTCCAGGCTGCCCTAAAGCCCTTGTTCTTACATTTCTAGTATTGTCTTGTCTCGTTTACAACTTTATTTTTGTATGTTTCATAGAAACACAAACATCTGGAGAACATCCCCAGGTATAACTGCTGGACAGTGCAGAAAATATCTGGTGTGATCTGAAACAGCTTTTTCTTCCCATGAAAGTACACCTCTGGGACTAGGAAATTTCAAAGGTCCGTAATGGTGTAGAGATCCTTTCACCTCCATAACTCCACATTTGCCCTGGGTCTCTAACAGCCAGCATCCCTAGTGATTGCTTAGCTGTTCACTCTTTTTTTTTGTGAAATTAGTTGGTGCTGGGACCAGTTCACAGAAATCACTGTGGCAGTGATGCTACAACTGGTGAGGAGATTGAATTCCTTGCTATATGAACAGTTGGTTTCCATCTAGAGATCAGATGGAAGTGTACATGGAGGGTGGGAAAAGGGAAAGAATAACTTGCCTTTTGCCCCATGCTGTTTGCACCTCTGATTCACCTTAAACTGCATGGATTTCCATCATGGCACTGTTAAGATCACATTTAGCTCAGGACAATCAAAATAACACAGACTTATAAAACCCTGTAAAAATAGGTCCTAATTCTTAACCTTATTCTGGTATGTGTCTAGCATCTAGTGTTTTTTTAGTGAAACAAAGCTCCTATAAATCTGAAGTGATGGAAAGAACTACTTGGAAAGGTGTCTCAACATACTTGATAAAATATTTTCAAGAATCCTTAAAATCTTTGACAGGAAGACGAGGCCTTTGGAAAATCCTACTCCCTGAAGTAACTAATACAGGGAATATAAGTCCTAAGAGCCATGGACCATATTCTGAGAAGAGAGGTCTGTTCCACCAAAGCCCTCACCGCTGACTCCTCAGTGCCCCGGCTGCCTCTCTGCATGCACCCCCACTGCTCTGGATTCATGCCTTCCTTTACCTGCTGCAGAAGGGAATTGCAATCACAGTAGTTTCATACACTTTTGCTGCTTGAGCCCTGTGGTGCTGGATTTTGAGAAAGGTGATCATTTTATCTTGTTCCTAGTTTGAACAATTTCTAGGGAAGAAAATCCAAACAGCTTGTTTCTTCCCCCCAAAGCTGAGAAAAGTCCAAACAGTATCTGGAGTTTGTTGTGTTTATATTGTCAACTTCAGCTTTGTGGGCTACCACCAGTCCCAGCAGCCACCAGTGACCATGAATTCAGCATTCTCTGTTGATAAATTACAATTTTATCTTTGTTTGGCTAGGGCTTTTAGTAGCCTGCCAACTCAAAACCGTTGCCTAATATATCATTAGAGGGCAAATATGTTCCTGTGTATGTCTGTGGTGTATATGCAGCTCCTACCACAGCCTGGACATTCCAGCATCCTGCTGAGGAAGGAAAGCAGTGCCTCAACTAATTCAGGCTGCAGATTTTTCTTTTCAAGTAAAATATTTTTTTGTTTTTCAAGGTCAGACACTTGGGGCTGTTCAGGTCACAAGACGCCAGAGACTGTTTACTTTGGAAAACAAGGACATCCACAGTGGGAGGTGCTTTTAGCAACAAACAAATCTGATGTTTTAAACCAAACAGCAGCCTGGGCAAAGGGCAGCTTCACTCATCCTTACTGACACCATGACATCAATGGAGAGCGTCCAAGAGCTGACTGATGCACATGAAAAAGGGATGATACTTGGTATTCTCAGTTGTGAACTCAAGTACCTCAAAGCATGTGGAAGATCCTCAGATGAGAGGAATAAATATTTTGTGTTGACTGCAGTCAGTGTTTACAGTGGAAAGTGGTTTCTTGGAAGGCTAAGACAGTGCCCAGTAGTGGGTTTTATCTAAAAGCATTTTGGTCATAGTGGAGCAGCATTTTTCCTACACCAGATGCGAAGTGAGAGGGTAGGTTTTCCACTTTCCTTTGGGTATTTTATTTCATCTTTCAGTTGATTCAACTAGTCAGGCTATAGAGATTTCTAAAAGTCAGATTTTCTTCTCAGTCATCAATAGAAAAAGAGAATAAATTATTCTTTGATAAGTTGATATTGAGTGGCAAGGAAAAAAAATGTGGTAGGTTCCTACTATTAGTACAAATGGAGGCACTTTTAGATACAGTTTTGCATCCCTTGTGAATGGCGTTGCAGGGCTGAGGCTGACCGAGTGGGAGGCACAGCTTTGCTCCTCCTTGCTCACTGGCCAAGCCTGCTCTGCCTAGGAGTACAGGAATTGCAATATCTGTGGACAGCTTGGCTGAAAAGGCATGGTCTCCTAGACCTTACCAAATCTGCTCTGGAGAAAGCATCTGTGTCCAGCCATTTCCATCCCTTGTTGGGTGGCCATGCACGAGTTCATATATATTGTTTAAAAATTTATGTGTCTTTCTGAATGTGGATTTTTTTTCATCCTAGCTTTTACGCCACAAACCACAATTACTGTAGATAACTACTTTACCTCTGTGAAGACATTTTTTTCCTGTTGATATTTAATTAGTAGATACATTCCATGGATCAAGTTAGAGGGCAAAAATAAAAGTCAGTTTTAGAGGATTCAGCCTATTCTTAACCAGCATGGTATTTAGAAATGTTAAACTGCAATAAAAATCCACATCTGTGTGGACTCACCTAGAGTTTCACAACAGCAGTGAGAATAGGGCACAGGGCTTCTTATTTCAAATGTCTTCAAAACATCCCTTCAAAGAATCTCTGTTAGGTGTTAGGAGTAGAACCTGGGGCATCCAGTTTCACAGTTTTGACCATTTAAGTGAGATGAATAGAATAGGGTTGGTTTCAGAAATGCACTGTGAATGGATTACTGTTTTAGCCCTGAAAATACACATTTCTTCCAGCAGTATAAAAGTGAGGGAAGTGTTTATGCCACCAGTGTAGGAAACACACATCTCTCTTCTCCAGTGACTAAAGTAGACTAACGAGAGCTATCAAACTTGCTAATGACTGAAGGAAAGTCTTTCAGTGCCTCACACTGGTAAAATCTAAGTGTTTTCTGTGGCTTTACATCAGATTGACACCAGTGTGGAAGAGAGACAAATAGCAGGCAGCATCAGTGTACCACAATAGTCCCTATGCTCTTTATGGCAGAGAGTGAATATGGAGGGGCAAGCGCTGCAACTCCAGGAGGCAACTACGTGAACCACCCAGTTACCTTCAGCCTGATCTAGAAAATCTATTCCAATTAACTACATTTAAAACCACTGCTGTTCCAGACAGCAGAAGGAGTATGAGCTCTGTAAGGAAGGAAAAATGGGCAAAATGGCAGAGCTGAGCCACTGGTCCAGGGGACCAGTGCTATGAGGACAGGTCAAGAAATTGCTCATACAGGCAGATCCAATGAGTCACTGACTTCTCCTTTCCAAATGCCTCCTGGGCATGCATCATTTCAATGTGTTTGTCATTATATAGAGACAAATATGAACTCCATTCCACTTGATCAAGCAGCTTGTCCTTATCAAGATCTGTGGGCTGGGCAGTCAGCTGTTGGAGGCCTGTAAAAGAGTAAACTGGGGATTGTTCACAGGTTGGTACTTAGAGATGCCTTCAAATCACCTTGGGCAACCACTATTTTTAATAAGACAGACATTACCTAAGAATATTTATATTTTGAGAGAAACCAGATAACCTGGGGCAAAATGCTCACCTTCAGCTCACAAAGAGTTTTCATGCCTGATATTGTATTACAGCTTCAAAAATTCACAGCAAAGGCTCCAGGTTTGTTTGAAGACATGCATGAAGAATTATATGGTGAAACGTTTCATTCTGGCTGCGAAAAAAGTTAATTCAAAACAACTAAAATATCAGCCATAAAGATGTAGAACATTTTTCAGGAAGCCCTGTCCACCTTGAACTAATGTTTTCTTAAAAAACAGCCTGCCTGTAATAATCACTGTTATTGAAAAGACATCCCAAGGTTGCTGTATGGAAATATGTTAAATACGTTCTGAAATCCAATCTAATATAATTTCAACATTAGAGCTCATTCATAATCCTGTATTAAAAGCCTATGCAATTTTCATGAAATATGTCTGTCTGTGTAATCATGAATGCTGAATATTGTCATGGCTTTCCAGGAATTTTCAGCTTCAATGCAGAGGAAAGAAAACTCTTCCAACTGGACTTCTACACCACTGAGAAGAAATAACAATAACAGCTCTAAATGTAAAATAAACATTTCTGGAAAAATACTATCTTTTCAAAGAGGCTGTAGTCTGAATTTCAAGCTACTAGTAATATGACACAGAGGCTTTGAATGTGCCTGTGGTTACAGCTCCTTGCTTTGTGTGGCACTGGGGACAAACAGTCCCACTAGAAAGGAATCTGTTTACTCACGCCTAGATTTAGAAAGTGATCCCTCACATGGAGTTGTCTTAAATCCCATGAATATTCCTGCTTTGAATTGCCAGTTTACAACTGGATGCAGCTGTTACTGTGATCAAGTATTGCCAATTCTTTCTAATTGCACAGCACCTCAAGTGCATGGGTGGAAAAGTAATAGAAATTTTCAGCATCACCATTATGTCTGCCGTGAGTGCACTAGATGCTTCCCAGGAATTTCTCTGTGTTTATTATTTTATAAAGAATCAAAGCTTATAAGGTAGCACTTGGATATACAAAAGGGATGAGGAGTGGGAAAATTCTTCTTCTTCTGTCTCTAATGTTCCTATTCACTGATGGCTCTTTGATATTTTTCCTTTTTATGGGCAATCTTTTTTATTAGTGGAATATTTCTGGTTCCGTGGCATAACTTAAAAATGATAGGAAAAATTATACAACTGGGATCTCAATTATTCAGCACAGCCATTTTAATCCTTCATGTTATTTGATCCAGTACAAGGTAATATACATCTTATTTCCGATTAGAATACAATTCTCACTATATTCATCATCTATTGATGTCTGCTTTTCCATTTGCCAGAGACATGGAACTCTGTGATTCAAAGGGTGCCATTCAGCCTGCTCTACCTGTGGACAATTATGTAGTGTCAGCAGGGCTGCCTGTAGGTTGGATGCCTGTAGCCTAAGGCAGCTGGGAGCTGCTGGGAGCTTTCTTTCCTGCAGAATTTCTCACCAGATGACAGCGCGTTGCAGAAATGGTTCTTCCGTGCTTCCGCAGCCCCGTGCCATTCGTATGAGCAATATTGCAGAGCACATTTGTTTGAGACTCCTCAGCTGCACGTGGCAAAAAGATCATTTCTCGTGCCTGAGGGCCGCATCCTGCAACCCTTTCGTAGGGCTTTGTGCTCCGTGACCTTACGCTTTGCTCTCCCTGCTGTCCTGGGACAAATTCTCTATCGACTTCAGCAAACTTTTCAGAAGTGTGTCCCTCAGACTTAATGGGTGTGTAGCCAGCTTTAACTGGCCAGGAAGTGTGGAAAAGCCCTTTGTGCAAAGAGACCTTTGTGATAACCACCTTGATGCACTTGAGAGATTTCATGCAGACTGTCAGTCACTCAGATTTTAAGGTCCCTTTAAAAGGACGTTTATCATTAGTCTTTTGGTAGCATTAAGTACGCTATAGAAAAAGATGAGAGAAGATAAAGACTGAAGCTCTGCTGCAGAATGAAAATTCAATAATAAAAAAAAACCTTAAAAAAAACCGGCCTATGTTGGAAGAGGAGAGAGGCTGTGGCCAGCATACCTGTGAACTTAAGGGTGAGGGCTGGAAGGCAGGTGACTTTAAATGGTGACAAGGCTCCTGTGACACTTCCCTGGAATTAGAGGTCAGCCCACTCTAATTTCTACATTTTTTTTAATGTGCTGAACTCCTAACATAATTCACGTAGATTTGAGCTGAGAGCAAAGCTATAGTATTGAAACAAACTGGTGTTTTCTAGGTCAGCGTTCATTTGAGTTACAAAATCTTCCCAAAAAGCTACTCCAAAGCCTTTTAGACCTGGTGAAATGGTGGCAAACAGTGACCTTGTGAGGGACCATGCCTACACTAAGAAGTGACACAAATGCCCACTTCTCTGTATACAGCAGGCTTCATTCTCACACTTTCAAATGAACAGGCTGTTTCCCACTTATGCAGCTGTCAGAGTGAGATTTTAACTATTTCTGTCTCAAACTTTGCTTCTTTGTCTGCATCCAAAGGATCCTGGCAGATGACCAGAATACTGTAAGATTATGTTGAGAAGATGGATAGGGAAGTCTGTTTCTTGTGGCAAAACTAGAGGGATGCAATGAAATTTCCATGCAGGAGGTTTTAGTGGAAGCAAGGGACAGAACCTTTCTGTGCAAGACTGAGTTACTCTGTCAGATTCAGTACTGCAGAACACTATGGGATGCTGGTAAGCTCTGTGCCAGCCTTGCTCTGAATTGGCTTTGTTTCAATTCATATTTTTATTGCAGGTGATAGATGTCTGAACTAATCCAAATGCATGGTGTTTTGCAAAGTTATGGAAGAACATGACCTCATAGGTTTAATTTTTGTAATGATTTTCCATAGCCCTCTTTAAAAACTGCCCCCTTGCTCAATAGATAGCAAGCTCTAACATTCATGCTAACATTTGAAAATTTTAATATCCTTAAAGACACCTCCTTGTAGGGGCTTTTGCAAGCAGATCAAAAGGCAGATCTATATATTTTTCAATAATTATTTTGTAAGTTTTATGGTGAAAATACTCTTTTTTACTCCAGTGATAGTGAAAAGAGTCTTAATAGCTGTAACATAGCACTGATGTCCACATTTACACAGAGAACAGCTGAGATTTAACTTATGGTTGTACTGACCAGGAACAAGCAATTTCTTTATGATGATGCAGCGAGACCATGTGCAGCCTCTAAAGCTGCAGAAAGCAGCCAGATCATTTGAAAGGTGAATTAATGCATCCCTTAAAAGTGCACATCCTCCAAAAGCTTCTGCCCAGCAGAAGGCAAAAGCAGCAAGCTGCCATGTGCTGCTGTTTCTGCAGGATGAGTAATCCTGCTGCTCCAGGCATCCACTGGAAAGGCTGCCCTGGAACAGATGTTCTGGGAAGGGGTGCTGAGGATCAGTATTTTTACAAAGGTGTTCAGTATTTCACTTTTTGCTGGGAGAGCTGGGAGGCTGTCCTACAGGTAAGCATTTCTTTGTAAGGACTCTTTAAAGGAAGGAGGTTTCCTTGGTCTAGACAGAGAACAAGGATGACCATCAGTGGGGAGAGGACAGTGATCTCTTACAGCATTTGGTATACTTAATTTATACTGAATCATGCTAGGATTTCACACTTCCATAAGATGCAGTGTATTGAAAAGCAGAAGGACTTCAAAACATGTTTTAAATTATTTCATTCAAAACATTAGCAAATACAGATGCTCTTGGGCATTGAACTGAATCTGTAAGAATGGGGGAAGAACATAGATAGAAAGGAGGAAAAAAAATCATCAGGGAACAGATAGACTAATTTAATTTATGTAGGAGTAAACTAAGGCACAAAAGCAGATATGAGGGCAGTCAGAGAGAGGGGAACTTTAACTCACCATCCTTGGTTTAGTCCCCAGACAAGCATGGCCACACAGGAGACACTTGGTTCCTTGCTCTGGATGCTATCCTTGCTGCCCTGCTACTCAAAGCTGAGCAAGCAGATGCTACCTGGGCTTAGAGAAGAAAGAGGAAGAAGATTTCAGGTGGAGGGTGAGTGTCACACGTCAAAGTGATGGTGGGTGGTGGGGTGGCTTTGGGTTTTGAGGGTAAATACATCTATGTCAGGTATCAGAAGTTACCAGAGGGTAACTATTCCAGAGGGGACTGTCAAAGTGCTGCCACCATGGGCTGTGACTTACTAGCAGCAAGAGTTTTACTTCTCACCCAGTAGCCCCAGGGAGGCATCCAAAGTTTCCTAATGGAGCAATATCTTGACTACTCCACGGAGGCCAAGACTTTCTACCTCCCTGCTTCTGGCCTTTTTCCTGCCAGGCACATGTCCCTCTGCCTGTCCCCTGGATTTGTGCTCAGCCCTTGGCTGGGGGTGCTGGCTGCTCCGGGGTCACCAGGCTGCTCTGTCGGGCCGGAGCGATGTGCTCGCTTTCATCACACGGGTATGCGTCAGCGTGCCACTTTAAAGTAGTTCAAGTAAGAGATGTGGGAGAACAGATGAGGAGAAGGGAGGCAGGAAGCATGTCATAAATCCACAGTGAGAGGGACTCTGAAGTAAAGAGAATTAAAGACTCTGGAAAACACATAAAAATCTGCTGTAGAAAGGGCACTGTCAATGCATCCTGTCAGTGCAGTTTGGTTTTTATTTCCTAGTGTGCAATATGAGATAAAAAACGTTCACCTCTTCTAGATGATCCATGGAAGCCCATATTTCACATGAGATTTATTTTTCATGTGAATAGGCTTGGTGTTTCCAGACACTGGTGGATATCAGCCGCCGTCCTATAAAACGAGGCCACCAGCACCTGTGGTCTCCCAGGGACTGTCTCTTCCAAGTGCTGCTCCTCACACAAGGGTCACTTCATTGTTTCTGCTTTGTGTTTAAGCAGAGCTGAACTGAGGAATGTAGAGTTGAATAAAAATAATGGAAAAAGATCAGACTGAAATTATTGCCCTCCCCCCCAAAAAATCCCACTTGTGCAATCATCAGATATGTGAGCTTTGTGCTTTCTCATATTGCTATTGTAAAAAGAGAAAAAAACTTGAACCCACTCAAGTATTACAGAGGGTCTCAAATACTACAAAGAGTTTCTATAGACATATGTCCCACTGCAGGAACTTGAAATTCCCTCAGCACCCAGAATAATAAGCAATCTGGGGCCTGGACTTTTAGATCAAGATTTTTGAGATATGAACATCCTGGCTTGCCTAAAAATGACTGATGAAAAGAAAAATTGCCAGTGCAGCAACCACCAGCCTCTCTGGCAAGCCAACTATTTTCATTCAGCCATCCCCACGACCTTCATGGGACATAACATGTTCAACACAGGCAAAAGGCCTCCAGGCTCTCTCTGAAAGACCCAGTGATGCTAATGAACAATGAGGAGGAGAGTTTACACTGTGTAACTCACTTTAGGCATGATGAAAAATAATTTCTTCTCAAAAGTGTATGAACTGGGACATCCCAGACTGAGAGGAGGACCTCCTTCCCCACCTCCTTTGCCACTCTCTGTACCTCCTTTTCTTATTCCTTAGCCACATTGCATAGTAGCAAGGACACATTCCAGTAATTTTGCTGGCACCTGATTGTGAAGGGTCAATTACATGGTGATCGTCTATCTTCATGGTATTCCTACAGACTGAAGTGCTATGCCATGGGGATGTAAATAAGGAAGAGACCATTGCACTTGGTCCTGTGGGGACCTACCAGCCAGACAAGTGCATTGCTGCCTTCCCTCAGCCACCCATCTTACTTTAATCTTTTCCTTCCAGCACAGCTTGAGGGCTATTGCTGCTGAGACTGCATTTTCATTTCTTCTGTTTCATTGCTACTCTGTGCTTAATGTATTAGTGGTGTGAAGTAGAGAGGAAGGAAACAGAGGGGAAGCACAAGGAGTAAAGTAAACATCTTCAGGGAGGTAAAGACTGCACAGAGAAACTCTCACTCACCCTTTTCAGCCAGGGATTTAACATGCTTCAGCTTGCAGGACAGTCCTGTGTGCAGGATTGCCCTTCCAGGCTGTGCCAGCAGCCACAGGGCTTGCAGAGCCGTGCGAGTCAGGGTCCCACACACTTGTCCTTTATCATGCCAGGCCAAGTGGGACCTGATTTCAGCTGTGAGGCATTTGGAAAGTACAGGCACTTTCCTCTCCAGATGAGAGGGCTGCTTGTATTGGGACTTCAACTGTCTTTTCCCCAGCAGTGGGATTTTTGGAGGAGCAGTTTTCTACACGCTATGGCTCAGATCCTGCCAGTAGATAAGACTACTTTGGCTGACAGCCTTCTGGGTACAGAGGCAATATCCATCCCACAGAATCCTAAGGTACTGTGAGAGCAGGCAGGGTGTAACAGACCCCACTGTGTCTTGCCAGACTCCCAAAGTCACAGCCTGTGTGTGCAGAAGGACCCATGGAGCCTCTAGCCTCCATTGTGGTGAAGGGCAAGGGAACCTGAAGTTTCCTTTGGGAGAGTCAACAGCCCCATGAGCCTCCAGTCTGGCTGAGGGACACATGGCACAACCTCACACAGCCCTCACACTGCTTGTCTGGGGAGTCTGTGGTCCTCTGCAGAGCAGATGCGTGACAACTGATGGAGAACTGATATCATTTATCTGCCTGTTAATCAGGGAAGTGGGTAACTTTAGTGACCATCAGCAGAATTGCCAGGAACAGCATGGGTCACTGTGATGGAGCTGAATGTGACTTTACCCAGGTTCATTCTGCATTTCCTTCTCGTTACTGTACAACCACTCTGGGTGGGGGCTCAAAGTGGGACTTACTCCTTTGCTAAAACTAGAACCATCTTCAAGTGCTGCTGTGAACCCTCCTGCCTGCTACCAGAGCCTGGGTAGTGCTGTGATGTTGAGAGAGCCCTATTTTTGCTTCATCACAGCTGGAGGCCCCACTATCAGCATCAGCACTTCCAAAATTAATCATAGCCTTGAGCTGGAGGCATAGGCCATCACTGGCTTATTTTATGTTTCCTTTAACCTCTGTATTTTGCAATGGCTACAGAGGTTTATCTGCTTCAATGTTTTCTGAACTAACTGTGCTTCATCCATGGGAGAGAAGCAGGAGATCTCACATGCAGACGGCCTCTTCCCAGAATCTTAATGGCTGCTCAGCCCAGATTTCACCCTGGTTTTTTCCCTTCAGCATTGATGATCTGACTGTCAGGTAGCAGTGTGTTGCTGCTGCACCTGTGCTTTGGAGAGGAGCACCCTCTGAATCCAGTGTAGGGAGGCCATGGGGGCTGCCATGGGCACCAGCAGCACCACCGGTGACGTGACATGGGCTGGCCTCTGCCTGGTGCAACCTGCTCCAGCTCGTCTGGGAGGCCAGCTCATGTCTGGGAGGGCAGAAGTCAGCCCTGTGCCCTGGGGTGCAAGCCAGCTGTGGGGCTGTGGATGGGGAGGCACAAGGAAAGAGCTGTGGTGGAAAGCACGGCCTCTGTGGGTGCGCATGGCTGAAGGATGAAGATGCCTGGTGAAACAGCCATAGGAATCACATATGGAAAAAGGGGATGGTCTGGTGCAGGAACAACAGTACAGAGCCTTTGGGGACACAAGGACAGTGGCCAACCCAGGGTGCCCAGCTCAGCTGGCCGCCATGGCAAATTCCTTACGTTGCCACTGGCCAAGTGACACAAAGCACATAAGAAAAAGAAATTTTTTTGGAAGCAAGTACAGAAATAAGTGTCTCCACCACTGGCTCCATCGAGCTATCCCAGGGCACCATACAGCTTTTTGGTTAAAATGTGCACTAAACAGAATATGCCATTGTCCTTACACATGTGTGCCCAGTCTGTGGCTCCAGTGCAAGGGGACTGTGGCAAGAACAGGAGGGGTTAAGCCCTGCAGCTCCAAGCACACTGCATGCTCAGAAACCAGCAGGAGGAGCGGGCAGACCTGTTCCCTTGTGAGGCTGGAGCAGCTGTAAGTGAGGGTCCCGCCAGGGTCCCGTGGGACCGGGGGCTGTTTGCTGACTGCAGCCCCCAGCCCCTTGGCACACAGCCCAGTCCCAAGACATATAAACCAAAGAAGCATAAACAGATGATCACATGAAAAATATATCATGATTAGCCAGATAGATCCCAAATGTTTGCTCTATAAACTGTAGCAGGCAGCACAAGTGTTCACCACAGCTGTAGTTTCTCATCTTATTTGTGTAAGTGTGCCATTAAGCTTAGACATGGGCAAAATAATCTTTCATTGATTCTCACTTAAGAAGCTGCTTTAAAGATATATTATATCAGTGTTTGATTCAACCCTTTTGCAACTGGTATTATATCATAAACTGCTTCTTGCTTAATAGAAAATCTTTGTGCATTTTTTCTCCTGGGTTACTTCCTTTTCTCTCTGAAGCCAGTAAAGTGGTTTGTTTTGTGAATGAAAGCTGTATGCCTTTGGCAGGATGGCATTAACACTGACCTCTGCTCATGCATTGAATTCCTGCCCAGTGGGAGGCGAGTTGGAGGAAAGGGTTAGTTCATTGATGGTCAGAACCTGCTGAGAGCAGGAATGTTAACCTGCCTGGAAAGGGAACTGCTTAGAGGGCTTTTCCCTTTCTTGGATTAGCCCAATGAAACCATCCTTCTCTCCCTCTAGTTTTAACCATCTGCTGGAAAGATGGTTCTGATTCATCTCAGCTTGGTAGAGATTATTTTTGTATATATAAAATGGCAGTAAATTGGGGTGTGGGGTGTGGAGGGGGTATACACTTTAATTTTCCTGTTGCTACTTCCTGTAGCAGAAAAGGCTATCTGAATTTCACAGCATGAAATATTTAGCAAGGACAATGCAAAGAAATCAAAACCAAACTCCTTCAGGCACTTCCCAGGAAATGCAGCATATTTTATGCCCCTTGGATCCTAAAATGCATCCTGTAAAATGGGTAAGCAGGAAAAGAAAAATTTTGTGAAGCTGATTGCCAGCAGCATCTTCTGACTGCTAATGCCCGAGAGTTTTTCTGGGGGAGACTGGTCTATAATTTATAATGAAAAAGTATTGTGTAAAAATAGCAACTTTTCATTTGATAGTTTTATCTGCTATGGTGATAAAACCTGTGCTCTACTTTATTTAGAGCTGGAGAGGACACAGACTGCAAGTCAAACCCCAGAATGTTCACACAGCACAACTATAAGTTTTTCTTACCTTTTTGTCTTCTTTGTCCTTCAGAGCCAAGGGAACATTTGGAGAATCAGCTGCATCTGTGCTCCTTTTTACACAATCAGCAGATTAATTAACTAATCCACCTTTTCTTCCCTGTCACTTTGATTACCAAGTTGCTTCAGGTGTAGGTGGAGGAGCAGCTGTCCTGAAAGAAGAGTGCATAGACCGAGTCCAAGTGTGGCCATAGCAATTAGAAACAGAACATCTTATTGTAGCTCTCCATGCATGTCAATCAAGAAGAAATCCATTGAAGCATCAAGAACAAATCCATTAAAGTCAGTGGAATTGCACTGGCACATGGCTGCTTTCACTGAGATTAGGGTCTAACTTTGGTGTCTGTTTTATTTGTAAATTGAGCAGATAGAAGCCACTGGGAGATCATTAAATCGGAACTCAGAAATTTTCATTTCCACTCGTTTTCTTTGAGTAAAACCATACTTTGTTATCCTTGCAGAGTCTACAAGGACTAGTTTGAGCTACTCTCACCAGCTAAGACAACACTTCTTCTCTATAAGGTGAGCACACTGAATAAAGCTTATCGATGTAGTTGTTTCTTTTTCTTTTAATTCACCTTCTGACCTTTTAAAATTACTTTACTCAACAAAGGACAATAGGGCCAATCCAACTCCCATTAAAGTCAGCAGGAGTCTTTTCATTAACTTCAGCTGAAGTTGGGCTGGGCCCAATAAGACTAACTTTAAGAGTAAAAAATAGCAACTCATATAGAGCTTTATCTTGCCCCCTGTGGCTTGATAACTGACCTCCCATCATGTTCACTGGGACAGGATCAGGCTTATAAGGCCAAGTGAAACTATTACAGGCCTAATCTTATAAACCAAAGATTATAAACTATTTGAATTTCCTCTTTTTAATCACACTGGAATATTTGAGAAATATTCATAACTTTATGAATAGGGAGGAGCTTCCAGCTGAACAGGTTGCATTTGTCTTTGGGTTGCTTTAAGCCCTAGAGTTTTCTGGTTTAAAATACGAAGATAACAGGAGTAAAAGATGACTTCATGTAACTCTTTCACTCTTTGGCTTTTTTTGCTCCATCTTCCTACACAAGAACCATCCTACTTCCTTGCCAGTACCTGGTGAGGTCATCCCTGCTCAAATCCTTTGCACCATTTGCTTTCCCAGAAGAAGGTGCCACTGGTCTTCTCTACCTGCTTGTCCTAGAGGGAGCAGAGCAGCATCCAGAAGGGTTAAGCTGGGGCAGGGCTGTGATGTGGATGCCTCTTCGCCTAATGGGAGCAGGCAGACTGGATTTTGTTCTTTGTTACACCTTTGGCCCAAGACATTCAACATTTGTTTTCTAATTAATGCTTAAATATACTGCAACACAGGGAAAGTTCCACCAACTCACAAACTCCCAGCCTATGATGTGGTTTTGCTCTGGATGTGACACAAAGCTGATTTTTTCCCCTGTTTTTTTGGCGTTTTCATTTTGCTCTTTCCCCCTCACTTTCTAATTATCTTACAATGAATCTACATGGAAAACTCTGTATCAAACACACTGATTTGTTTCACCATCAAGAGAAGAAAGGTCATTTGGCAGCTCTTTGAACTGTTGTAAAAAGCCCACCTACTTGGTAGGTTCTTGTATGTTTTATTCTGGAGGCCCTAGATCACAATTTTTGTTTTTGTTAAAAATGAATCTACTCACTTCCATCTGTGGGGAGCATGTTCCGAGGTCAGAAATGAACCCTGCACCAGAATAATTTGTAGCAGCCACTCAGGGAAAGGTGGGCTTGGTGATGCAACCACGCTGCGAGGCAGGACGCAGAGCTGCAGCCAGTGCTGTTCTACCCTCAGCCCTGTGTCATGAACCCTTCTCCTTTTTCAGCAGAATCTGAATGTAGGCATTCCTTTAAACACACACACGTAGTGTGTTGGAAGGAGCTCTCAGATAGCCCCAGCTTCTCCATGTGCCAAGAGGAAGAGCCCCCTTGGCTCCTGACACCGGCAGCCCTGGTATTCTCTGCGCTCACCCAAATGCACTGCAAGCATCAACATCAGCCACTTCAAAGAGCTCTTTCATGTACCACAAACTTTTTTATCCAGAAGGCCCAAGCAAAAGGCAGATCTGGCTGTGTCTGGCTTTATTCGCTCGCCACTTGTGTGGCCCCTTGGAAAGGTCTCAGAACAGTGAACAAACTTTCCATGCATTTTCGGTGAGCAAGTATAAGATACAAAGTCACTTTTCTGTCACTTGTTGCTAGCAGTGCAGGTAATTAATGTCTCTGTGTTGCTCTCGGGTGTGTTGATGCTGCTAGGGGAAGGATCCGTCCGCCACCTACACTGCAAAGTCCTGTTCCCTGGTTGGACAGTGCCTGGAGATGGGTAGATTCCATTCCTCTCTGCTGGGGCTCCTGCTCACATCTCAGGAGGGAGCCTGCCAACCATACCAGATGAGGCTGCCCTCATGGCACCCTCATGGCACTCAGCAAGCAGCTGGGACTATGCCAAATTTCACCATAGTGGGGTCGCTCTGAGAAGCCACCTACAGAGATGTCAGCTCTTCTGGGATCAATGTTGTGATGAGGACAGCACAATCCCATTTCAGGAGCCTCTGTGTAGGGAAGCCTGGTGAGATGTGCACACCTGTCCCACCAACTCACCCTTTCCAGTCCTGTGGGTGCTCATGAAGCAAGGAGTTCTGCTCTCCAAGGAGTTCTGCTCTCCAACCCTTCTGTTACCCCATGCAGCAGCTGAAGGAGATAACCCAGCAGTGCCCCTCTTGGGGAAAACTGTGATTCTGCACATTTCGGATGGAGCAGACTCACAGGAACCTGTCTGCACCACACAGAAAATCCTGCTGCCAGATCCGTACTGATGACAAATTGTGTTTGACAATGTTCAACGTCACAGGTCTTTTCTGCACAATTCTTATCAACTTTATGCAACAGGCACCTAACTTCAGGACCTTAATCACTCACTGTTAGCTCTTTTGTCATCTAGTTCACTCTCTGAAGAAGCTCTTGCTCTCTGCTAAGAACAGAGAAACCCCCCCCAAAAAAATAGACATCTGATTTGGAGAGTTAGGTGCCAAAAGTAAGTTGAGATAAACCATTTCAAAAATTTCCCATTAGGCTTTTTCCCAGCCATTTAGTCTCCTGTGAACAGGAGATCTGATTGAAGATAATAGCTCACTTTCTTAGAAATCTTCTGATGAATTTATGAGAGCTGATGACATTGCTTACTATTCAAGTGGCACCTAAAGCAACAGTTGTCCTTAGTGATTTATGTAGATGCAAATATTCTGGTAAATTCTCTGGAATCTCTGTGGGGGAGAGAAGCCAGATTCTGCACTCTCTTGTTAACTAGAAGCCAGGAGAGAGGGGAGGGCACATACCAGATTTGCTCATATACCTTTGTTGGCCAAACAAGTCATACAGCCAACAGCCTATTCCATGCTTCATCCTACTTTTGTAGCCAAATGAGAATGGCAAGGCATATAGCAGGAGGTTGTATTTTACTCTCTTGATTCTTATTACAAGGTTTGAAGTTTTTTGTTTATATGCTCAGAGAACAGAGGCCAATTCTCTTCATGTTTGTAATTACTTGGGTACAACTATCAAGCAAGTTTGTTTTTCTCAACTAGAAAGAAATTGTCTGCAGCCAGCCAAATATCAAAGACTTTTGGTACAGTTGTATCCATTTCTCTGTTCTTTGAATATTAAGCAAAAAGTAGAAGCTGATTCCCTAGAGGGTATAATACTCTCTGCTGCTGTAGACTGTTGTGTACTTACCAAATATATTGATTTTCTTTGGACCCAAAGCTACTGCCTTTTTTCTCTTTTTTTATGGATTGAATGTGACTGCATATTTCTAAAATACACAAAGGTGGAACAACCACAAATGTATAATTAATTAATTGTTCTAGCCATATTTACTACAGAATTTACCAGGGCCTTGGGTGGAAAACATATCCCTCCTGGTCTGGGCCAAGTGCATGCCAACATATAGTATATTTTTCATTAAGTTACATGATATTAATGTTTTCAGGAATCAGTTGTGTTCTTCCACTCCGCCTGGCAGAAGTGTTGCCCAAATCCATTCCCTATTTAATCGCGAAGGAATGCTGTTCAAAAGATTTGGGGTCAGAAGTGCTCAATAAATCAATCCAGATACACTCCTAATGAGTGGTGAATTAAGCAGCATTTGCTTTAGGATCAGAGGTCCTCCTGGGAGATTATTGTTTATTGCTGGCAGGATTGTTCACTTGCAGGTATCAGGAAGCTGTGAGTTAAGGCCTGTTAGGAAGGTCTACAAAAGAATCTGTGTCTTTACTGAACACATGTGATTATGTCCAGACAACAATGATAAATAGGTGAGACTCATCCTCCACTGGAATACCCTGTTTCCTAAATTAAGGAGGAAGAAAAATTTTGTAGCTTCACCTGGGATAAAATTATTCTACATTTATATCATCAGGTTCCTGTCTTGCAGACCACAACACAAGAATTTAAAACAAGGAATGTGAAGAAAACAGCTGAGGTGGAAAAGAGATGTTTAGAGTCCACTGGCCAGCAGGAAAGGCAGCTCACTGTAACTACTCAGAGGAGTCTCTGCAAGGCTGGGCAGGACATTTTTCCTGTGGCGAGGAGTGAAGGCTAGAGAGGCCAGAGCTTTTTGCCAGCCTAAGGGACAATGTGCAAAATTGCGGGCAAAAGATCTGAAATAGGAAGGATGTTGCTTGATGTACTGTTTAGTTTATTTCTAGCCTTCTACACTTTTGAAAACTGGTGTTTTTTCAGAGTATTAGAAATTAATAATTCCAGATTTCTGTCGTTCTCGCTTCCCATCACCACCCTTCTCTGAGCATGCCAACAGAGTCACTTGTGCATGGAGGTAGCAAATGGATATAAAATGTCCCCATGCAGCCCAAGTGGCATCATCAGGAGCAAGTGACAGTCCCTGAAAAAGCAGGAGAGGATCAGGTAGTGACAATACCTAGGGAGCCACACTTAGTGCTAGGGGAAATTAAGAAACACATGTATATAAAAGGACATGACCATCCATCATCATTGAATATTATCAGGAAAAGTGTAGCCAGTTCCATCATGTTCAGAGAAACACAGATCCTTTCTCTTCGCACATTTTTATGTTTTCTCTTTGCTCACTTTGCATCCCATAATTTAATTTAATTCTAGTTTAAACAGATAGTCTGGCATTGCATTTTTTGTCACAGTACCACATTTGTACACAAATCCGCCACAACACAGTAGTGTAACACACAATCATGGAGAGGAGACACATGGATGAAGTGACTTCCAGGTGAAGGATGTGGGTACAGAAATTTGAAACATCCTTGTAAGAAATGAGGGCTTTGAAACCACAGTTTCCACTGAATATTCAGCAATTCATGTTCTGGGACTTGGATTAAAAAGAGATTTTAAAAGAAAGTGTAGGTCAAAACCTGGCATTTTGTTTCTGTGGAAATGCTGACATTTCCAGACAGTTTCTTGTTCCATTCTGGATTGGAACAAAGCATAAAAAAGTTTTACCTTTCCTGTGGAAATTGAATTCTGAAAATATTTTGTTCTAGGAAGCTCAAAACATTGTTTTTCGCCTTTTCTAAAATCAAACACAGCAGACGTGCTCATGGGGAGGAGGGGAGTGGTCTTCTCAGGTAGCTGCCGTGTCTGAAGTGCAGTGGTGTCAGATGTGACTCCACAGCATTTCCTGGACTGTTTCTACGATGTGTGGAGCATAGAAACTCCTTGGTCCCATTCTTTCTTGGGCATCCAGACCGTCCATCAGCCCTGCTGTGCTGCAGGGCCTGGGAGCTGCAACTCCTGAGCTGGAGCTGGGCATCATCTGCTGCCAGAGAGCACAGCCTGCAAGACTGACAAGAAAACTCCAGCCTGGGTATGGCAAAAGTTTCCAGAATCAAAAACATTTTTGTGAAACCTTTTGGCTTTGACATATGGCCCTGAATGAATCACCAGTTCCTGACTAGTTAGGAACCGTGTAGGTTTGGTGGGTAGTGAAGCACATGATGAGTCTTAGACAATCCTAGTGGCTCTCATGCCAGTCACCAGTGGGAGAACTGGGTTATACCAAAGAGATTAACTTGTGCAGAAAGTAACAATTAGATTCACAAATCCTGAGATGACCCTATGGATATATACAAGCCCAGGGAATGTCACTGATGGAAGTATGAGTGTGCAACTTGTGTGCAACAGAAGGACTGGAGAGCTGAAACAATGCAGAGCAGCCACACTGGGGTTTAGATTATTTATGTTGGTTAGTCATCTACATCTTTTCACTGGTTTAGATCTCACCTCTTTTTGAAAATGGGTTTTGGACTCATAAGTTATCTGAGCACTTTTAATAGTTTTATCTCAAATTAATAACTCTTCCAAGAGTAACTCCAGTATTTGCACATTCCCTGTTTTATAGTAGATATTATTTATCCCCACATATGTCAGTTCAGAAGGACAGACCATTCAGGAAAAGATGTGGCTTATTATATAGCAGTGATGGATGGTTTCTTTATAGAAACCACTTGCATGTGAGAGAACAACTGTTGTGTATTAAATACATTCCCTGTATTATGCATAGAGTTCATACCTGTCATTGAAGTAAAAATCCAAAAGGGAGGGAAAGAGCAAGAAAGCTTATAAAAATACATTAAATATCCACATAAATATCAAACAGTACACTATGATTTTTGTTATTACAATGAGCATCTATGGAAGCCATGATGATGCAGTGCTTGAGAAACTTGGCAAATTCATTGGAGTGCCTGGGACATTTTGTTCCTGTACTGAAGAAGGATAAAAACAGCATATGGAGGGGTTGGTTAGTCAAAAAACACTAATAGCTGGAGATTTGCCAAATCATTATTATTTTTTCTGGAAATGGTATTAGGTATTATTCAAGGAGATAAGATTTTCTTTCCGTATGTCCATACCAGTTCAGTATTGGAAGGTGAAATGCATACCTAGGGGATTACAGGCCCAGAAAACACCTTTTCCAGGAAAACAATCTGAGTGAATCACTTCAGACAAAAATGTGTTGAAATGTTAAACAAGTGCTGTCTTGATTTAAGGTTCGTGTTAATTATAAAAAAATAACCACCTCTATGAACATGCAGACAAGTTAAGACTGATATTGTTTTATAGAACTAAGGGAAACAATGAAACTGGGCACATAACCTCAAACTATTCTGAAAACATATAAGGAAAAAATTGGTCCTGCATTATTCTGAAGAATCAGTATTATCATAGCCTTGTGCTTTCTGCTCCAGGCCAACTAACAAGGACACAGCTCAGAAGATCTCTAGGTGCCAGAATTGTTTTCAAACCTGGAGCCAGACAGAGTTTCTCTGAACAGGTCTTGAACCTGAGAGAAAACACAGCTTGGCCACACCCTCAAAATGAGACTCATCCCAATGTGGAGATTTCCCAAAGACACTCCAAGACAAGGGAGCATGTAGTTTATAATGCAATTGAAACATTAAACTGTCACACATGTGCAGTCTCTGCACTGTTCCTCATTTAGTGTTTATGTTATTCATTGTAACTGTATTAGTTCACCTTCACATGGTGAACTTCTTCCCTGAATTCAGTGCACTCACAAAGTAGAAGACAGTAGGAGGATTCTCTTGCCTTCCCTTCTTGAAGGGGTTCCCTGCACACATATATATATGTGTGTGTGTGTGTGTGTGTGTGTGTATATATATATATGAATATATATATATATATATATATATTTATACATATCCTCAAAATGGGGTCTGGGAAATTTAAAAGGGTAAAAACTCAACACTTGTTTCTGTTGACAGGACAGGAAGAAGAATAGCTGAGCTGTGAGAGCTCAAGACAGACCCCTGCCTGCAGCAGAGGAGCACAAGAAGCTGACTGCACCAGCTGGGATTCCTTTGACAGCTATAATTAAGTAAAGGAATTTTATTTTTTACAAAAATTTGCGTTTAAAAGTTGAGAAAAATTGAGTTCTTGTATCCCACAAGAACCAGGGACCAGCAGACATAGGAAGAAGAGTAAGATTTGGGCTAAGATTTGAGTAAGAGAGCATGAGGAAAGGGGGACAGTTTCTGGGAAGGAATATCTGACTGACCAGGTATGTCTCTAAGAGACACTGTCATGTTTCTTCTCCTCATTTAAAAAAGCTGGAATACTCTGGGGATGTTCTGGGCAGTGAGGTGGTGGTAGAGAGGAAGTGGTGAAAACAAAGGAGACTGAGGACAGCAAGTATCTGGCAAGATAGTGTCAGGCTGAATCTAATACAAAGAGCAGCATAGATATCTTAGGCCTTTCTGCCAAGCCATAAAAGTGATTACTTTTCTTGGAATATGCTGTAATCTTCCCTGAATCCACATGCATTTCAGGTGCAGGATAATAACATTCTTCCTAGTTTTCTCTGAGTCTGGGAAGACTCACCAAATTTTCCAAGCTGACACTTTCTTGTTTTTTTCCTTCTTTGTTTCAGTTCTTCTAGTAAAGCTCATTTCTTTAAGCCCTGGTAAAGTCTGGTAAGTAGGGAGGTTAGTCCTTCCTGCTGCTTGACATGAGGCATTTAGTTCTTGGATCTCCAGACAGCAAGTATAAGCTGGTGACACTGAATTTCCCCAGCAGAAAATCAAACCCAGCCCAGACTGGTCAGAGTGACAGTAAATAATTGCTAAAGGGTTGCATGAATAGTCAAGCATATATGGACATCTTTAGCACATAATCCTTTAATCCAGGGAAATAAACCAACAATATCACAAGTACAGTACATAAATGAATATGTTTTGTTCTACATATACTTGTAGGGTATGTACAGGCATATATGGACATCTTTAGCACATAATCCTTTAATCCAGGGAAATAAACCAACAATATCACAAGTACAGTACATAAATGAATATGTTTTGTTCTACATATACTTGTAGGGTATGTACAGGCATATATGGACATCTTTAGCACATAATCCTTTAATCCAGGGAAATAAACCAACAATATCACAAGTACAGTACATAAATGAATATGTTTTGTTCTACATATACTTGTAGGGTATGTACAGGCATGTATTTAGAGAGAGAAGGAGGGAGAGGACAAGAGTAAGCACACCTGTGGAAAGCCTAATAAGGCAAGATAGGAAATACAAAAGCCAAATGACTCAGGTTCATGATGGCTGGTGGCACAGCAATTGCATCCTAGCCAAGGCTCCCAGGGGCTTGAAGGCAACTTCAGCAGAAGGACCAGCCTTCAGACTTCCATTAAAAGCCACTCATCCCAAAAGCACTGACATATAATGAAGTCATTGCTCCAGCAAAAACCACCCTTCCCTTGGCTGAGATGCACTGATGGAAGGGGGCAACTTCTCAAGGAGCTGCAGATGGTGGCTGTGCCCAGCCCACTTTTCCCTGCTTCACTTCCCTCAGGGATCACCTCTGCTGCCACTCTGTTGCCTGCAGGCAAACTCGGACAGCACAGGCTTCAGCCACTGGGTTGGTCCCACATGGCTCTGATTTCCAATTCTGGACAAGCAGCAGCCACAGGCCTGGAAGGCAATTACAGAGTCTGTCAAATGCTGCCAGTTTTAAGGCAGTATTCTGCTAAGAGCGTGGCCTGGTACTGATCACTATAGGCTCTAAGCCCAGCCTTTTTTTTCTTTTGCTTCAATTATAGGGCCTTGAAAGCATCTTGTGTTTTCAGTTGTGATTGTCATCACACTTCAATGCAGCATGTGCCATGGCACGTGTGTGAGCACAGCTGGGTTTCTGTACAAAACCAAAGATATTTTGCTCTACAGGCCTGTGCATACAGTCCCCACAATCTGCTAACAGCCAAATCTGTTGGGCTACCATTTCCAGTGGAGGATCAAAGAGTGTATATAAGTGTTTCTAATTCAACATCCAAATAACTACAGAAAGTCACAGGCAATGGGGGTGGCACAGGAGTGGAGGAAATGAAGTGTTAGAAGAGTGTCTTCACTGGGTGCACATGTGCAAATTTGACTGCATGTGTTCTCTGGATGGGTGTGGGACTCACTCTTTGGGTACTGCAGCCAGAGGGGTGTTCACACTGCCCAGATTAACCCTCTATTCCTGCTATGTGCCCTGGGGCCCAGCCACACACAGGGTGCCCCACGCTACTGCAGGAGAGCAGCAGGGCTCCCAGCTGCCAGAGACTGAAATGGTTAATAGCTTAAACATTGCTTAGACCACCAAAAGACTTCTGTCCACGGTAGCAAACGCCCTACTGAAGCTCACCCCTCCCCGAATATGCCTACTGATTTGGACTGCAAAATGACTTTGAGATAAGATAAGGTGGTACTATTGTCCAGCTGTCCAGGTCAGAGGGGAATGTATCCAGAAGCGTAGGAGGTTGAATTGCTTACCAAATTGCTAATTTGACCTCCTGCAGAAACCGCCCAGGTGCTGCAAGAGATTGGTGCTTATGGCTCAAACACGGAGCTTTGCTCCTGATGCTCAGCGTGGTCTCCCAGGTGCAGAAGGGCAGGCACACCTGAGGCTACAAACTGGGTTTCCAGATAAGGGAAGAGGCTGATAAGAGGCAGATCCTGCTAGGTAGGATAGTCCTTATCATTCCAGTGTCCTCCCTCATATAATGACTCAGCTGTGAAAACCCTCCTGGGAGCACCAAGGACATTCACACACAGCCTGAGCTGTTCATCTCGGATGATGGACCATGATGGGCAGTGATTGATTCAACTGGTGTGAGAGACAGCTGCAACATCTTAGAACGTGTCAAAGACTCAGTAAATGTTCCTGATCCAGTATTATATCATCCAGGAGAGGTACCTGGAGGGTTTCTACCTAGCCCCTGAACAATATAAGCCCCATGAAAGGAGACTTTTGTGGATTCTTTTTCCCTACCACTTAATGTGTACAGTTTGCAACCACTGAGAAGGCTAGAAGACCAATGGGATGCCATCAGAATCTAGGGAGTGGTGATGTCCTTTTTCTACTTAATCTGCTTCTCTGTCACTCCCTTTGTCTCTTTGCCTTTCTCTTACCTCTCTCTACCACACATTTACTGTTAAATAAAATCCACGCTATTGACTTCAGCATATGGTTTACATCTTAATTTAGGCAGAGTAATCTCACAATTTAAAAAATAATATTGTAATATTGGGAAAGGGCAATTCATCTCCAAAGGACATAATCTCCAAAGTCCATCTGCAGCACTCACCCGCAGGCAGGGTGGGCAACTCC
Source organism: Dicaeum eximium (assembly GCA_013396995.1). Classification (NCBI taxonomy): domain Eukaryota; kingdom Metazoa; phylum Chordata; class Aves; order Passeriformes; family Dicaeidae; genus Dicaeum; species Dicaeum eximium. The sequence continues at coordinate 317,116 of VWZP01009096.1, read as the reverse complement.
TGAACCTGACACAGCTCTTGGTGGCCCCACACAAGTGTGGGCAGGTTTGTCTGTGATGACCTGGCTTCCCAGTCCTGCCCTGGCTGGGGACTGGTTTGGGCCTAGGCAATGGAAGAGAAGTATATTTCTCATGGTCTGGTGGGAATAACCTCTTCTTCTTGCTACATGGTTTCTCTCCATTCAAACCAAAAAGGTTTGGCAGAAGCCAGAAAGGTTCAAGGCAGAATAGCAACCAGCCATTTAGTGAAGAGAGGCTGGAAGCTTTTTTCTGCTCATCTTTCAATCTTTCCTTTCTATGGCTTTGTAGCAGAAGAAGGAAAATCTGCTTTCCTTCAAGTAAACAACAACAGATAAAACTCCTGAAAACAAAGGCTGGAGCAGACCAAAAAAAGCATTACATGGAACAGCCTAGAAACAGCTCCATGTCTGTCCCTGCCCCAGCAAGTATGTCACCTGGGGAGGTAATGATGCTAAACATTACCTATGTATTGTGTTATCCTTTCACTTCTATAGAACAAAGCATATGTAATTACTGACACCTTGACTGATATGTTGATTTTTTATAATACATTAAAGACTGTATTAAAATGACTGCATACCACAGAAAAATCTGTGGTATGTTTTTACTGGTATAACTTATCTAAAAGCCAAACTTCCCAAATTCTAGTATATGACAGTGGCACATTTCAGTGGTCCTGACCCAGTGCTGACTGGTCCTGACCCCAGCTCCAGCTGCAGGTGTGTCCTGCAGAAGGATACTTTGGCTCCTGAGTTATTGAGGTGTTTTGGTGCAGGTGCTGACCTGGCACAACACTGCTGCAGGCTGAGCACCACCACCAAAGCTGGAACAGGCCCATCTCGCGTGGGGACACCCACAGTGGCAGGGTAGCCATGGCTGGGGTTATCCTTGGTGTTATCCACTATTAGCCCATGATGGATGTGGCCACTCCTGAGCAGGGCTATTCACCTCTGGTGTTCTTGAAAAGATTTAATGTGCTATCCCTGGTTTAGCTGAGCACACAGCACCTGCCTTAACTTGGATTTTACTTTGTTCATGCTATGCTTGTGATGATCTTTNTTTTTGATGCATGCGTACAATAGTAATTTGCCAGGTCAGAAAGGATTTGCTTTCTTCTTTCTTTAATATCTTTTAAAAACAAAATGTATCTCTTCTTGTCTAGGGTTAACCTAATCTTATGTAATAGCCCTTTTTCCTGGTAATGATGCAGAACAATGGAGAGTGGTATGGAATAATTCTTTCCATTCAGGAGTTATAAGCTGATTTCATTGTTGGTAGAAAATACAGGACTGCAACAATTATCATAACTTTAACCACTTTTCCACACTCTGGATTTTCCTCTGATCTAGGCTATGCCTAGCTGGGAAGTTACAGCTAGCTACTGCACCTGTCAGTTTGAATTCCAGCAAACAAGTTGTACCAGATTTATGATGTCCTGGCAAATGACACTTTTTGCTCCCAAAATAGGGTATTAACATCAGTCAAAAGCTCAAACTCACCCCTTTTTATCCAGGTAGCAGAGCTCGACCAGCAGCTAGAAAGAGAGTTAGAAGGTGGTCAGTCACTGAAATGCTGGAGCTTTCTGTCCTTAGCACACCACTAGGTGTAAGTAGGTGGGTGATATCTTCTCATGTTCATTCTGACTTACTAATAATTTGCATTAAATCGTCAGAAATACATGAAGTTGACGCTGAAGAGCTGGTGGCTCTCTGTAGGTGTCAGTGAGCAGCTGGCTGTTTCGAAAGCAATGTGTTAGTAACAGTGATACACCCTCTTTCTTCTGGGCTGTAGAGAAGAGCCTGGGGACCTGTGCTATCCACACAGGCAGAGGGGACTCTGCCCCACAGTACTGCAACCACAGCATGAACTGCTGAAAAAGTGGGAGGGTATCTTGTAGTCAGGATGGGATTAATCAAATTCATCTGGATAGTTGCATGCTTAACCACACTGAAGCCAGTGTCCATTAAAATACAACCAAAACATCTTCAGCATCCTGTACTTGAGGATCTGGACTCCTTCAGAAGTAGAATCACAGAATCATTTAGATCAGGAAAGATCACTAAGATCATTGAGGCCACCTTTTAGCCTGGCACTGCTAAGTCCTCACTAAACGATGTCCCTAAGTGACACATCTGCAGATATTTTAATACCTCCAGAGATGGTGACTCAATGACTTCCCTGGACAACAGAGAAGCAGCTTTGTTCCTCTGCCTGGAGATGCCTGGCTGTGTAGGCAGCCACTCTTCCCTGTTGCACATAAACATTTAGGATCAGAAAAGCATGGCATTTCATAGAAATGGTACCAGGCAGTGCCCTGCCCTGCTTCATCTCTTGGTGAAGGTGATGCTGCCCTGGACTGGACCAAGGGCTCCTGCTTCAGTTTCCCCACCCACTTGTGATGGTGAAACTGCCCAACAATCACACCTAGTTTCCTGATTTGTTTTGTTGTGATTGGTAAAGCAACAGAAAAATTAGCTGTTAAATAGCTGATTAAATAAAATTTTATCTTAGGGTCATGCATTAGCAGAGGTTGAATGATTAGAAAAAACCTAATTTTCTTTGTCCCACTGAGCCGTCTGCTGATGCCAGAGAGACCAGCAGGAGAAATTTCATTTTCAGTTTTTCTCTTGGAGGTGTTGAAGAAAGGCCTGGTACCACACAAGAAGAAGACTGGGAACAGATGTGCAAGGTGTGTTTGTGAACTTGTGAGGTGTGAGTGAGCACGGTGTGGGTGGGTGTGGGTGCAAGGCATGCACACCATAAGCAGGAGCGATGCATTTGTCTGCAAAAGGATGCAGTGCAGTGCAGAGAGGAGGGCTGCAGTGAGGCAGGTGGCCACAGCCCAGGAGCGTGACTGGGGCTGTGGGAGGCCTCGCTGCCCCTTGGTGCGGGAGCAGCACTTCTCAAAGGCAGCGCTGCCATTTGTGCCCTCTCCTCCTCATCCCACGGCTCATTTTCAGCTCACGTTGTGCAGCTGGACTCACAGGAGCCAGCTTTTTAAAGATGCACATTTACAAATCAGCTGTAAATTAGGCACCCGGTTAGGATATGATCGTAAGTACTAAATAAATGGCTTCTCAGCCATTCTTCTCAGTTCTCTTAAAGCAAATTACTTAACCTAGGATATTTTAAACCAAGTATTTGTTGGTTAATGACCAGGTTTGGGTTGCTCCAGGCACCATCAATTGCTGGAGTAGAAAAAGAAAAACAACAAACCTTCAAAGATATGAGTCATGAGAAGAGCTGGGATATATCAGTAACACATAGTTGACAATATTTCCTGCACCGGTTCACAAGCCGCCAGGAAGTCCCTGGTGAACTATACACAGTCCATCGTGCTCTCGGGGGGCACATGTGTGCTGTCAGTCATTGGCAGCATAGCAGGGAAACCAACAATGAAAGAAAAGCCCCAGCACACCCAATGGAAGTTGCGGGATGCTGGAAAACTCCGTGGACAGCTGAAATGCTGCCACTGAGCAGATGATCCAGAAATTAAACAAGAAACTGGGATGCAGAAGGCTGGCTGGTTTTTGTGTGAAACTCTCTGCTAGCCCCTGGAAAGACCCCCCGTGTCCTACAGCAAGGGAACTTCTGGTAAGAAAAGAAACTGTGGGGTTATGTTGGCATTTGAGATTGTAAACAGAGGTTTGAGAGAGAAAAATTCAAACTCCACTTAAATGCATTGAACTAGAACATATTTCTGGAGAGAGAAAGAATAAGCACGAAAGTTGAACTTTTTAATACAATAACATTGTAATGAACTCCACTTCAAAAAAACTCCACTATTTGCAAAGGTAAGTTTTTTTTTCCTACAGTGACACAGTGAACATATAATATTGCAGAGGTTACCTACTGACTGATATAACATAGAAGCTATGGGCCATTGGAAAAGACATATTTTTACTCTTTTTTTTTAAGCTTGTTTTCGCAGAACAAAAACTTCAATGAGGAAAGTTTTAATTGGTTTAAGGCAAACCACGTACCAGTCCAACAACAACCAGTCTTGCTTTGCAAGACTTTCTGTCCCACAGTCTCCCAAATTAACCATGTTTGCACTCCTTGACCCAGCCACCTTGCAGGATACCCTTGGATCTCATGGCAGTGAACAGCTGTGCTGCAGCACAGCAGCTAACACCTCTGAGGAGACTTACTAGAGAGCACATCCTTTTTTGGGATAATCCTTCTATTAAAATAATCATCTTCTGGTAGAGATACCAGAAATACTGGTAGAAAGTTCTACCATTTTTCTTCTAAAAGACACAAAAAATGAGTTAACATGATTTTAAAAGATTCATAACAGGAACAGTTATGGTTTCTTCAGTACAGCACGTTAATATCAATACAGACAGACCATGGGATTTGTCTTCTTATTGGGGTTACATTGTGTTGTTCCTCTCCAAGACTCTTGTCCTTCTCTTCAGTAATGTACCTACTTATGTTTCTGCTGATGGGGAGCTTAAAAGACTTCTCCTAAGCCCTCAAAACCCATAGACTGAATATGGCCATATCAGTACCAACAGTGCCCCACATGAAAGCCCACAATTGTTTGACTCCACTGCCAACAAAATCTCATTCACAGAAATACTCATGAGAAAGCGAGCAAGAAGGTTCATCCCCATCTTTTAAATGAAGACTGACAGCAGATATGAAAATGGCTTTTGTTTTCAATTTCATTCCATATGATTATGGAGTGGTTTCAGGATCAAGCTATTTGTATCCAAAAGTGAACATTCTTTCTGTAGATATGAAACATCCAAGTATTTGCAAAACTTAAATTTTAAAAGACGTGAATAATTCTGGTTTTACTACCTTTTCAGCTGTCCTGGGAATGTAGACCAGCCTGCACTAATGAGTTCCATTTCAGGAGTCCTTTTTATTTTGAAAAGCAGATGCAGAAGTTCAGCCTGTATCCTTTCCAGATAAAATAAGGAAGCATGTTCTTATGCACACAAATATAACGTTAAGGCAGCAATTTGCATATGGATACTTCACATGCACATTTAATGCCTGTGTCATCACTGGTGTATTTGATGTTGGACATTCAGAACTTAGTTACCACCCAAAGTGCATTTATCTTTGCACTGTATCATTATTTTCAACCTCATCCTAATTGGAATCCTACGAATATGATTGTTAAAATCTTTATTATATTAAACTCCAGAGGAAAACACAGTTGGCTCAGGTTTGAGACACTTGGTTCTGCAGAGATAATGAGAACAGTCCTATCTAAATTCAACTGGATTAAGATAAAGATATGCCAGTCAATTGAATCCAACATCTAAGACTGGATCTCTGACAAGAAAATGTATACAATTTTATGATGTTGGCTATTTAATGTAAAGGAAAAGCTATTCACAATTTAGCATGAATGGGAGGAGCCCTTTACTTCAGAGCCACATTCTGCCTAGATTATGCTTCCAGCCTCCAGATTCTCTCACCATGTCAACTCCTCCCCTTCCCTTGCCCACTTTTCCCTTTCTCCACTGTTTCTGTGGCTGGGGCCAAACTCCGCTGTCTCACCTGAAAGTTCATCCTGAGGCTTTCTGTGATGGGAGAAGGAGAGGGAGAAACATGGCTGGTGGAGGGTGGTGGGAACCTGTCAACCATGACCTTGACACTGAGGGCCTTAGGCATCCCAGGGAAGGTGCAGAATGAGCAGAAATGCACTTATGCAAGATACTCTGCCCCCAAGTCCTTGGGACACACGGAGAGGCTGTGTGGGCCTGCTCAGGGTGAGAAGGCTGGGATATTCCTGGGTTATCCTATGCACTGGTACAATCTCTTTCTGCACAGAAAGTCAAGAGAGGAATGAGGAAAACACAAGGTGATGACTGTCAACACGATGGAAGGATGCTACCATTGCACTACCCAGGATGAGCAGCCAGACTTGGAGCTCTTATCAGACAGTGAGTTTCATGGCAGGACTGTTGGTGTTAGGAGCCAGCTGCAGCATGATGCTGGACTGATGGAGCAAGCAGTGAGTGGCACAGAAGGGAAAACAGTGCCAGAGGTTGGTGCCAGCTCCAGAAGGACCTTTCTGCTATTACCCTCAGTCAGTCAGCAGTAACTACACTGTGTGAAAATGTGGAATGCTGTCTGCTCCTCTATTACAGGTCTAGGACCCAGCCAAACTTCTGTGTGGCTGCAAGCCGCGACCCTGCAGAAGATGCAGACATTCCTGTCTCTGCAGTTTCTGAGTCTAGGCCCACACCAGCCTCATTCCCCCGGCTAAGTGTCGGCCTCCAAGGAGTTGTGTACATCTTTCCCTGGAGAAGGTCCATCGGCCAGTCTCATTATTTGCTGAAGCAGATAATGGTGTCTGGAAAGACCTTCATTATCTCTTGTGCTGTCTGGAGGCTGGGGCTCCTTTCCTGCCTGGCCTCCGAACTGCACTTGGCACTGTCTGCTCACAGCCACATCTGCCATCTTCTGCCTCACGAATCCCTCTCTCAAAATGATCTCTTCTTCTAAAAAGTGAGGTGACATAAATTCACTCTCATTATACGTGTAAGGTGAAGACTATCTGAGTTACAACATGCTCCCTTCACATGAGAGGTGGGAAGAGTTTTCATGCGAGGTAAAATGAAACCCATGGGAGAGGGAGACCTGCATCCACTTTCTATCCCCCTCCACACAGGACTGGCAGACTCCAGAGGCAAGGGCTGGCTCAGGTGGACCCTGTGAACTTGAGCTCTGAAGGCAATGAGGGGACGTGTTTACTGGTGAGCAGACACACATATGCTGTGTCCAAAAACGCCTTCAGCTGGTAGGGTGTGTGCAACCCTGAGAAGAGTCTGGCAGCCAGGGCCCTGCCTGGCACTGGCCCTGATCCTGGTGAAGGAGATATGGGGCCCATCTCCTCTCTCCGCTGACACAGCATGGCTTTCCAAGAAAACACGTCTTGGGCAGTCAGACTCCTCTTCCCAGGTCTGCTGGACAACAGCTCCCTTAACCTGTGGACCTGCTGGAGTGGGCCCAGAGGGGGACCATGAAGATGATCAGAGGGCTGGAGGGTCTCTTCATGCCATGCCATGATGAAGACAGGCTGAGAGAGCTGGAGTTGTTCAGCCTAGAGAGGACAAGGCTCTGGAAAGACCTTCCAATACATAAAGAGGGTTACAATAAAGCTGGAGAGGGACTTTTCACAAGGACCTGAAGTGACAAGATAAGAGGTAATGGCTTCCAACTGTAAGTGAGTAAGTTTAGATTAGATAAAGGAAGAAATTCTTTACTTGTGAAGGTGGTGAGGCACTGGAACGGGTTGCTCAGAGAAGCCTGTGTATGCCCCATCCCTGGCAGTGTTTGAGGCCAGGTTCATTTTGTCTTGCACAGCAACCTGGTGGAAGGTATACCTTTGCATGGAAAGGGGACTAGAAGTAGACAATCTGTAAAGCTCCTGCCAACTCCAATCATTCCATGATTCTATGACCAGCTGCAGCCAGGACACCTACAGTGGGAGCCTCCAGCAAACAGTCTGAGGCCACAGGGGTATTGCTTTGCACAACTTTAAAAAGCAGATGCCCAGCCATCTCCCAGTCACAAAAGCTCACTAGATGAACAGTGTCAAGAGACAAACCCCACTTTTTTTCTGCCTCTCATCCAGGACCTCAACAATCTACATGCCATGATGAAATCCTGACCAAAACTGAAGTCAGTAGGTGAGCCATGAAATTCAGAGGGACCAGAATGCCACTGAAGAATATGCAGATTTGAGTCACACACACTGCTAAAATATTATTGAACCTGAATAACCTCATGTGCAGGCTGGGGGTGACCTGCTGAGAAAGCAGATTTGTGGAGAAGGACCTGGAGGTTGTGGTGGACAAGCTGTCCCTGAGCCTGCAGGGTGCCTTTCTCACCAAGAAGAGTAATGGTATCCTGGAGTGCATTAGGAAGGCCATCCCTAGCAGGTCCAGGGAAGTGATCCTGCCCCTCTACTCAGCCCTGGTGAGGCCACATCTGGAGTGCTGTGTCCAGTTCTGGGCTCCTCAGTGCAAGAGAGACATGGAGCTCCTGGAGCAGGTCCAGCAGAGTGCAATAAACATGAAAAAGGAACTGGAGCATGAAGAACTGGAGTATGAGGACAGGCTGAGGGAACTGGGCCTGTTAATCCTTGAGAAGAGACAACTGAGAAGGGACCTCATCAATGTCCATAATTATCTGAATGGAGGGTGTCAGTGGAATGGATCCGGACTCTTCTCAGTGGTTCCAAGAATTAGGACAAGAGGCAATGGGTAGAAACCGATGCACAGGAAGTTCCACCTGAACATGAGGAACGACTTCTTTACCTTGCTNGCTCCTGGAGCAGGTCCAGCAGAGTGCAATAAACATGAAAAAGGAACTGGAGCATGAAGAACTGGAGTATGAGGACAGGCTGAGGGAACTGGGCCTGTTAATCCTTGAGAAGAGACAACTGAGAAGGGACCTCATCAATGTCCATAATTATCTGAATGGAGGGTGTCAGTGGAATGGATCCGGACTCTTCTCAGTGGTTCCAAGAATTAGGACAAGAGGCAATGGGTAGAAACCGATGCACAGGAAGTTCCACCTGAACATGAGGAAAGGCTTCTTTACCTTGCTGGTGACCAAGCACTGGAACAGGTTGCCCAGGGAAGTCGTGGAGTCTCTCTCACTGGAGATATTCAGGAACTGTCTGGATGCAGNTGAGAAGGGACCTCATCAATGTCCATAATTATCTGAATGGAGGGTGTCAGTGGAATGGATCCGGACTCTTCTCAGTGGTTCCAAGAATTAGGACAAGAGGCAATGGGTAGAAACCGATGCACAGGAAGTTCCACCTGAACATGAGGAAAGGCTTCTTTACCTTGCTGGTGACCAAGCACTGGAACAGGTTGCCCAGGGAAGTCGTGGAGTCTCTCTCACTGGAGATATTCAGGAACTGTCTGGATGCAGGTCTGTGCAATGTGCTCTAGGATGACCCTGCTTGAGCAGGGAGGTTGGACCAGGTCCCTTCCAACTTTACCCATTCTGTGATTCTGTGATTGTCTGCTCAGAGAGTATTGTCATGTGCACAGTTTGCTGATGCCCACAGCCACTATCAGCACCCCTTCCTTTCCATTATTTCTTGCTATGTTACTTTATTCCTGCAGCGCTGCTCCACTGAAATGTCCCTAATCCATTTCAGGCGGGTGATGGGTACCGACACTGTCTCACATTGCTTGGTTGTGCTGGTTCCTGAGGATTACAAATGAGGGCCATCTGTAGTCCCTACTATTTGTGGAGATGAAAAGGAGCTTAACTTAATGTATTTTGGCAGAGTAATAGGGAAACATCAATCACTAGGTGACATGTTAGTTCATATGCACCAATAGGCTCATGTTTGTAGCTCGACACATTAAGTGGATCTGTTTCTTTAAAGATGAGTCCATCACTTGCAGACAGACGTTTGGAGCTCTAGCATACAGGACACTTTTAAGAGATACTTGATAAAGAGCTTGAAAATGTGAGTAGTGACACGAAGCTAAACTCTGTCTCATTTTCTTCAGATTCCCTATTAGTATGAGTCTCATAAAGTTGAAATTGGGGTCACTTGGACAGTTATTTTAGCTAAAACAGATGGAGTTGTGGTGGCTGCTCCTAAAGAAGCAACTTTTACCATGAGTTACCACACACTATATCTGGGATAAATATATTTTCCTGTACTACATCATTTGGGACTGTGTGGTAATTACTGGACCAATGCTGATTTTTTTAATGGCAGCCATGCTAGTAATTTCCTTTTTAAAAAACCCTATTCTGAGATAGTTCACAGCAGTGAAAAAACCGTGTTTTCCTTGCAAATGCCAAAATCAAACAGTTTCTTAATTTATTACAGGAGAAAAATTGAGAATCCTCTGAATTACTATTTTCCCCATGTAACAAAATATTCTGCATGAAGAGGGATTATTAGACCCCCTGAACTTCCCTTGCAAGTAGAGCACAGCTGTGCGAACAATTCACAATGTATTATTTATTGGATGAAGTTCAGTACTTTTTTGACTTGTGAACTCTTGAGGAGCAGGTCAGGACTTTTGTTGTTACTGATTCTTATGCAAAAATTTTCACTAATTTCTTCAGGAATTCCATCTTCAAATGGTTCATGAAAAATGTATTCCCATGACTTGAATTCCAAGTTCATTTTGTATCAGGTCAGCAGCATAACACAGGTGAGGTGATTACTGTCCTTTGAACTGACAACACATAACATTACAGATTAATTCCCATTTTCTGCTATTGGATATGCCATTTCTTGAGAAGGAGAGTACTCAACATGTGTAGGAACTGATTATTTGAGGAGCAGAGTTGCTACTTGTTATCACTACTTTTATTCACGTTTATTAGCCTGCAGAGCAGCCTGGCCTGGGGCCCCCATCCAGCAGATGCAGAAAGGAGGCGGAGGAAGTCCATCTCCCAAAGAGCTTATGGCTGCAACCAGGACCACAGGTGAGGAGGTGAGGAGGGAATGATAGCAGGAAACATCATGTTAAGCTATTATGATTTTGAAAGGTGGTAACATAAGAAGGGGTTAAGTTACAAAGGGAGAAAAATGGAAAAGAAGAAAGGGTGTATCAGAGGCAGCAGCATAGGGTAAGAGGACCAGATGTGCGGTGAAGCTTAGGTAAAGAGGTCACGATGAAAAGGAATGGGTGATTTCTCTTCCCACCTAAGCATCGGCCTTTACTTGCCAAAATCAAGCATGCAATAGGTGCTGCCTCTTTAGAAGTCATTTTCATCTGGAGATCTGGAAAGGGAAAACCCATCAGCTCCCAGTGCTGCCAGGAACAGCCCAGGCAGGTGCTGCGGGAAGTGCCCCACAGCTTTGCTAATGCATCTCAGGCACGATTCAAAAAGCCTCCGCCTTCATTGCTCTTGCAGTTCCTTGAGCAAAGCATGCTATTTGTACTGAATAGTGCCAAGTCTTGCAATGAGAAAAAGATGTAGATCAGCCCAGAGAATTCAAGCTCACTTTGGTTTAAAGCAGAAAAGAAAGGAGCCACATTTGTGATTGAAAGTCAGTCAGCTCTTGATCACCTGGGAACAGCGCATCCAGATTGGAGATTAGCTGTGCCCTGACGAAATATTCCCAGCCATCTCCTCACCCTCTTCCCCCTTGATGTTCATTCCTCATCATAACTTCATTTTTCAAAGGTAAATATACTAAATATGTTCATACAGTCCAATTTACATATGTTTTGTATTAGTCTATTGAGAATAACATCAAGAGTTGACTGGACGTGGAAAAAATGCAGACGACTTCAGTGGACGGTACCAGTGACTTTTTTCCTCAGTGCATATGAAGGTGAAGGCTAGAAATAAACCACAACTGATTTTGATTAGCTGGCTGAAAAGCAGTGCAAGCACTTATTAGCTTTCCACATGCCCAAATGTCAGCTAAGAAATCACTTCTCACTGAGGCAGGCTCCCAACACTGACTTCTGGGCCCACCATAGGAGGGTGATGGGATGCACTTGCAGTTCATTTCTTTGTGGTTTCCTTCCATAAGTCCTTTTGCAATGGGCATGTAGTACAAAGCAGACAACTGCTAACCTGCATCTGGTAAACCCCAGGGAGGTGATGCTGATGGTCTTTGAAGCTACCACAGGCAAATAACCACAGCGAGGAGCCTCACCAGCTGGGTGAGTGACAATGGTAGCAATAATCACGTTGCCCTCACCAGGATGCTGAGTCAGGACAAGGGGCACAGCAGGAACCAAAAAGACTTAAGCAGGTCGCTATCCTGACATCTGCACTCATGTGGAGGCCTGGTAAGGTCCAAGGGTGAATGGTGTGGGGTGGTCTGCTGAGGGCCAGCCTAGCAGTCAGCATGGGACAGCTAGCCAAAACAAGCAGCTGTGAGTAGGAACTGGAAAAGGAGGTACATCTTTAACTGAAGACCTGTTTTCAATGCAAACTCAAACTGCTTTAAATCAGCTGAATCACAGGATTTTTATGTGGAAATTAATAAGACACCAGATATGTAGCAAGAATATATTTTTGGGTGAGTGATGTCAGGTCAATCAGAAATCTATCAAAAATGTCAAACCTGATAATAGGAAGAAGCTGCTGTAGGTCCTAGTAACATAGGTAAATGATAAAATTGTAGCAGTACCATGTATCTTTTAATGGTCCATCAAAAGAGCAGCTTTCCTGGCTTTTTAAAAATAGTGTTTTATTGGTTTTGGAGAAGATCTGGAAACACTCTCTGAGTTGGGCTGAGATTTTATAATGGAGTTACTGCTGCATGCTTGGGCTGTGATGGGACTGAAATGTCAAGGATTAAGTGTCTGCTCCTTCTGCTCTTTTTTGGGTTCCCTACACTGCACTGGACATCCTTGGAGACAGTGCATCCAGTGCAATGAAAAGCTGCTGGTTATAAAAGGACATCATCTGACTGCTGCATAAAACCATGTACAATATACTTTCCAATTAGTTTGTAAAGTTGTTTTTTTTTTTTTTCTAAAGTGTCCTGGTTTTTCCCTTCACCGGTCTCACAAGGCTATCCTTCATTAGCATTGCAGGAATTAATAATAAGATTAATGTGATTTAGCTTTCTGAGTAATGCTGTGAAACTCACTTTCTGATGGCCACTTCCCCTGGCTCATCCTTGTGTGCTCAGCTCTCCAGCCAGGGCTGGGAAGGGTACCATGCTTTAACCCATGGGCTGGCAGCTGAGGATCCCACTCCCCTGCTTTCCCTCTTCTCTGACTGTGAGAGCAATTTTCAGTGTTGGGCTGATACCCTTACCCTTTTGCCAGATCCTGTACTAGCCCCAGGAGCTGCTTCATAAAGTAGGAGTGTCTGCTGCCTTTTACGGACCATTAATTCTGCAAAAATTTAGTTCTGCAGCAAACAAACCCAGAAAACAGAATAAGATTTAAAGAAGCTGGGATGTCTGGTGTATTTTGTTCCAGAACAAGTCTAAGCAACACAACTGAATGACCATGCTTATACTCCTGTCTCAAATATTAGTTTTAATCCCTTCTGCTGTGTTTTGAAGTGACATGATTTACCTGACATGTGCCACAAGCTAAGGTCAGTTACCTGCAGTTCAGCAGATCTGTCTGAGTCATTTTCCTCCTGAAATCAAAACTCTAGAAGACTTTCAGCTTTGTGGAACAAATTTGGTGCCTGATCCACCAACAATTTTTTTTAGACAAGCTGTCATGAGTGAGATAAGACTTTGTAAAGGAGAGAGTAGAAATGAGAAAGTAAGGAGAATGGCAAAAAAGAGGACACCTTTCAGGAAACAAGAAGATATATTTAAGTCAAAGGGAAATTTTAGCACAAGGAAAAATGGATGGGTCATGAAATCTGGAAACAGGAAGAAAGAAAATCAGAACAGCAGAGAGATGAGGTTCTGTAGGAGTAACAGAAGCAATCAACCTTTGGGGTTTTTTCTGGTTTTTTGCCGTTGTTTTTGTTGGTGGGTTTTTTGTTGTTGTCGTTTTGATTTGTTGTTGTTTTGGGTGGGTTTTTTTGGTTTTGTTTTTGTTATGGGGGAGCTGTTTTTTTAAAAGTGGGAGAAAGGTTTAAGAGAGAGTTTATGAAACTCCCTTCCCAGAAGTCTGGTGCTCTAAGAATGGTGCTTAGTGGCAAGAAGAAAACAAGAGGACAGTCAGAAGTAGGAAGTGGGTATTGTCCTCTTAAGTATGAAGGAACAGCTTTGAGAGCTATCTAGTGTTTCAAGCACAATTGATATTAATGACTGATTCTGGTATATTTTAAAATGTACATTCTTTACCTGTGAGAGAGTCTTCAGCCTCTAGAACCTCCTTTCCTTTTGAGCAGTAAATTATATGTTCCCAGAACAGTTTGTGTTAACAACCTGTGTTTGAAATGAGCAGGATCCAGCAGTCACCTTCACTCTGGACAGAAAACTACTGACATAGGGATGTCTTATTTCTAATCTTAGATCAATTCAGTATCACTTGCAGAGATGGAAATCCAAGAATTGCACAGTGCATGCAATCCAACTTCATACCAAAATGTAAAGTTTCATGGGATGTGCTTATTGCTATAACTTTGAGTGGATCTTGTATACTTCAAAGAGGCAGAACCTCCTTATTTTCTTTGATGTTTTTTTATTTCCTTTTTCCTACCAATGACAGTGAAAACTTCTTTTTTTTTCTCTGATACAATTATGTGTTGGGTATTTTGCTACTTTGTGAGACCTTGTCTTCTTACTATGCATCCCCTTTCTTGACAGCAGAAGTTGTGCTCAAGAATCCAGGGGAGTAAGTGGGAGGCTATTGAAATTACTTGAAATTTATTTCTCATCATTTTTTTCTTAAGGGAAAAAAGGACACAGCTTCCCCAAACACTGGGAAAAATCAGACTTGTCAGTTTAACTTCACTAAAGGGAAAAGGCTCTGAAACTCCTTTAAGGAATCAAATAGGGAACACTTGGAAAAGCAGAGCTTGATTAAAGACAGCTAACATCAATTCAGGGAAAGGAGATCATGCCTAACTAATTTGTTGGAATTCTTTGAGGAAATTACTGCCCTGGTAAGGAAGGGGAAAGGATATTATAGACTCTGTTTTTCAGAAAGCATTTGACAACATTCTCCACTGTTGGTTAAAATGTCTAAGGTCTGAAGTCATGGAATAGAAGGACAATGAGCATATTGGACTGAAAACTGGCAAAAGAGAAGGAAAGAAAGGGTAACTATGAATGGGAGCCTTTCATTTTAAGGAGGGGGATGTAAGAAGGATCAGAGAAGAAACCACATTTGGAATTTGAAAACAAGACTTCCTAAGGTTAATGAAGACACTCCTGAAGCTTGGGAAATACAATTAATAATAAGGAACCATGCAGACAGACTGAGAAAGAAATGGTTTGTTTCACCACACTATCTTGGAGAGCAGGTAGAAAGAGGGAGACTTTCCTAACTGCCAGGCTAAAACAAATCTCACAAATCTTGAGTGGTAATATTTGTTAAATTCCACAGACACAGAAAAAGACACAGAACTTCACACTGCAATACTGAAGATGACTCACCTTTCCCTTCTTCATGTTAATGATTGCTCTCAGGCACTTAAGTCTTGTGTTTTTAAGAATGATCTTACCATGTGCAATTGCATGCAAGTATTATTTTTTAGGGTCTTCTTGTAAGGCAAAGACTTCACTTCAGATTCATCTTATCTCATCAAATAGCACAGGAAAAATGATTCTGCTTTTGAGTCTTTTATCTGGGAAAAAAATCACTGCTGCTACTTCATACTGAGGGCTTCTAAGTTATTATGGGCAGGAGCACTTCACTCTCCTGATTACACTGTGCTTGGACAGGAAGCAATAGCTGAAGTGTTATGATTACAAAACTGCTTCTGATGGCCTTAATGTACATGGGAGAATGTACCTTCTTCTATCTGTGGAAGCTTTAAGTTAGGAAGTTTTTGTCATACACAGAGAATTTATTTCATTAATAGAATCTTACAAGCCTCCATTTTTCTACAGAAACTGATTTAGTGTGTGCCCTTGGAAGCAGCATTGTTTTCCTCTGTTTCCTCTCTTTCCACTTCGAAGTACAGAAGGCACGAGTGAATTTTGCTTGGTTTGGTTTGGTTTTTTACATACTTATCTGACCAGAAGGAAACAGGATATGCAGCAGTGGAACTACACCAGGAAAATACATAAATTCATCAGCATGTCTTACTGTTTGTCTTCTTGGGCAGATCTTCTTCCTCTTGTCTGCATTTGTCTGGGGATATTTATATATGTGTAGGATGGAATTTGTCACCAGAAGAAGTATTTTCCTGCTCTTCCCCTCCCTCCCTGGCTCGCATTCTCACTTGTTTGAAGCACTGAACACTCCTGACTCCTGCCACTCTAGTGGCTGCATGATAATTTTTAGTACCTTTGTATTTTTTGTGTTTACTCATTTTCAGAAATAGTCTTTTCATTCTTCCCTCTGTTTTGAAGCATCATTAACTTCCACAAGCTCCAAGATGACCCTTCTGTCCTGCACACAAAACCAGTTTTTATTCTCACTCAGATCAGAAATAGCAGAAGTCAGAGGTGTGACCCTTTT
>VWZP01009096.1:242091-301030 GCA_013396995.1 Dicaeum eximium | reverse complement strand
CACCAAAATACATCTTTTTTTTTTTTTTTTTTTTTTTTTTTGCAATACAGTGGATCTCTCTGTGTTGGTTCCCTTATAAACCAAAGAAAGTAGCACATGTAGGAAATAAACTGCTACAACTAAGTGAGTAGTAACAGAAAGTAGAAATAGAATACACATATTTTATTTTAACTCTAATAGTACAAAAGCTGGACTAGAGAAATTCTGAACATTAAGCCTGTAATCTTTGAAACACCATCTTGCCTCAGTCTTTTCCTCTTACATTAATTTTCTTCTGATGCTTTTTTGGCAGCCTTTGTAGTATTTTCCCCTAATACGACACTGCAACTCCAAACATTTTCTGGGGAGGGGTAAACCTTTTCAACAATTCTAATCTACTCTAAGCAGATCTCCCTAAGCTATTTCTTTCTAATTTCTGCTTTGTCAAAAGGCCTCTTCTCCATGCCCTTGGGCTGATTATTAATAGACACGATAACAAATGTATAACCCTACTCTAATTATTTTTTATTTTCAGCCACAGGAGCAGGGAGAATTGTGTATTTTTGAATGTTAACTGTTGTCCCTCCTCTTATCTCGTTAATTGGACTGTGGCAATGTCTGACTGGATATCCTGCCCAGAGGTGATTTAAAAATGGCAAATGTCAAGAATATTTTTTTTACTTAATGCTGGAATGTCAGCCTTCTCATATAAATTATAGTGGTTGCTCTTGTCTCAGTGACATAGGTATTTCTCTAGCATATATTCTTGCATAAACACATACACAGCTATAAGAACTAGGACTACATGATTTCACTACAACAAAGGAAATAATCTTCTACCAGCCTTATCACTCTGGCACTGTAAAAGCCCTTTGGTAGCTGGCCAGTTTTAAAGATGTCACCATCATGCTTACTTCTTGCACTTAGCTCTGAAGAGCTGTGCCTGGGATCTTTTCAAACCAAATCTTGGAAAGTGCACAGAGAAATGCTTTCTTTCTGGAGCCCTCTAAGTCCTCCTAGCTACACAGCTGCCAATTGCACCTACTGGGCTCTTGTGCTTTTTTTACCCTTTTCCTCCCTCATTTTCAGTATCATTTGTCCTAGCCTAGAAGCACTCACCTCTGTCCATCCCAGCCTCAGCTGTGTGATGTGGGAAAGGGAAGAGGCAATTTTGGGACAGGGGCTGGCATGGGGCAATCAGTTGTTCCCACAGCTCAGGGTACTCTGCAAGGATTAGTGCCTGTGGTGCTGACAACCTGTGAAAGTCAAAGTTCTTGAGCTGGGCAAACTAATAAGCAGTGAACATGGAAAGACAAAACAAGAAAAAAAGAGCAGTGATTAAAGAGGCGGCAAGGCCAGTTTTGTAATGAGGGTATCATCAGACAGGAAAGACTTTTCATTGTGGGAGAGGCCATTTCTGGTTCTCAGGAGGTCAGATAGCAAAAGGATGATCTATTCCTTCAGGGCAGTGGCCTTGGAAGGGATTCCTGTCTGATGAGGATCGAGGCCAGTGGATAAGAGCAAGTCCTTCCATGGGCCTTTAGGGGTGGCTGTTGCTTGAACTCAGAAACACTTCAGCTCTGCTGACACAGGCATAGGGCAGGAACCAGGGCTCTCCAGGTCTGACAGACAGCTGACATTGAAACAGTAATTGTTGCAGGGGTCAAAGACACAGATTTGATTTCTCCTGTCAGAGGTCATTGCTAAATAATTTGGCAGCTTTTAGTTTAATTGCACCAAGAAGTGTTTTTTTACAATACTCTGGTATCTTTCTTGGTACTAGAGGTAGTTTGTTTGTTGCTGTCAGGGTACCTCTTCTTCAGCAAAGGAGGTCTGTATCTCTTGTTTCACGTTTGTATGGTTTTTCGGTTTTGTATCAAATTCAACAAGGAGAAAAATGTTGCAGTGACCTAAAGGAGATCACACAGGTAGACTTTGCTTGCAGTGGAGAAGGCAACTGCATTGTGCTTGGTGAAGCAGGACAGTTCTTGGCACTGCCAGAGCACTTCATGTTATCCCAGCTCTTGTGGATGTGATTCGTTTATTATTTTGCCTGTATTCAATAAACTTCTGTTAATCCTGTCCAAATAAATTCAGAGAGCTTTGAATGCAACGTAATATTAGATAGATACAGAGCATTCCCTTTTTCATCAGGGCATCTGAGAGCACTTTGTTATGATTCCAGAGAATTAAAGCTTCACAGTATTTCCAAATTATACCTGGAGGAATTATTTCCCTTAAACTGAGTGAGCAGAAAGATGGATGTCCCTTCCTCATGCTAGGGTTGGGATAATGGACTCAGTGACTGGGCAGCTGGAGCTCCATAAGAGTCTCCTTGTTCTCGTGTCCACTGGCTCTCCAGTGGCAGCTGGCCCTGGGCACCCTCTGATGTGCCCTGAAAGATGCAGAGTGTACTTGAGAGCACCAGTCAAAGCCTGGAAAAGGGATCTGGAAAGAAAGAGGCGACACTAACAAAATGGTAGGAGCTGCTGTATTTTGTGAGTTGTTTTAAATAAAGAATCCATTTTAATCCTACTGGCCTCTTGCCTGCTTGCTTCATTCAAAATAAAACACACACTCCAGAAAATTATTTTACACAGCCCAGCCAAGTTTCTGGTAAAGGCTCCAGACATCCATAATTCATGAGCAAGGAAGGGTGTGGATATTTTGTGGGAACCAGATCCTCTGTGAACAAGATAATTTTCATTTGCTGATTATGTTGCATAAACAATATGCTTTTAGGATTCAGAGGTACAGAACTGTGCATCTAGCAAAGTCAAACTGTTGATTCATATCCTGGAAGCAGAATAATTAATCAGAAGCCTCTGAGTTAACAACAAATGTTAAAAGGAGTATGCTCTTCCTTCACAGGTTACTTCACCAAGTTTTAATTTCTGCTACGTATCTTTTAGCTGTTGAACAATCCAGATGCTGTTCAGCTTGCAAAATACTTGCACTTTTCATTATTGTGGATTCTATGGCAAGTTTTGAGTGTTTTAAGCCATTCAGAATGTTTATAGGTGAGAAATGGCAGTAAATAAATTGAAATGTCTGACCAGTTTATGCTTGACAGAATGGTATTGTGGACACAGTGGATAGCCACTGATTTTCCTCATGCTCATGGGTTTTGATTCCATATGCTAAAACCTTATGCCAAAGATACATAAGTGATACATAAAATCTCTATCATCTGTAGAATATGATAGATATTTCTATTGTATTTAAGTGGTTCTCAAGAGCATAACTAATTGCCAAACATGTTTGTCAAGTGTGCTGCATTTGTACTTTCAAAGCTCTATATGTTGGACCTACAAAAGCACTTGAATGTGATTTTTTTGCCCTAACTCTGCTAGGCATTTAAACATCAAAACATGCCTCCCAAAGCTTATTTGCCAGCTCTCACCTAAATATAAAGATGTCAGGATCCGTGACCACTGAAACTCTGCCCTTCATGTCTCTCCTGCCATTCTCAGATGATGCCTCCAATATGCATAACTGAAGGTCCTTCTCCACAAAGCTGCTTCCCAGCAGGTCAGACCCCAGCCTGTGCTGATGCAGGGGTTTATTCTTTCCCAGGTGTAGGGCCTGCATTTACCATTGATGGATTTCAGATGGTTCTTCTCTGCCCATCTCTCCAGCCTGTCAGGATCCTTCTGGAGGGCTCCCAGCACTCTGGGGTATTGGCCAGTCCTCCCAGCTCTGTGCTGTCCATGAACTTGCTGCTAGAGGCCTCTGCTCCTGCATCCAAGTCAATAATGAATAAGTTAAACAGTACTGGGCCCAGCACTGAGCCCTGGGGGACACCACTTGTGTCCCTGTGCCACTGATTGCAACCATCTGGGATCTGCTCTTCAGCCACTTCTCAATCCACCTCGCTGTCCACTCATCCAGTCCACACTTCCTGAGTTTGCCTGTAAGGATATTTTGAGAGATGCTGTCAAAAGCCTTGCTGAAGTCGAGGTAGACAGCACTCACTGCTCTCCCCTCATCCATTCAGGGAGTTGTTTCATTGGAGAAGGTCACCAGGCTGGTCAAACATGATTTACCTTGAGTGAACCTGTGCTCACTGCTCCTCATCACCTTCTTGTCATCCCTGTGGATAGAGATGGTTTCCAGAATGAAGCACTCTATAACCTTTCCAGAGATTCAGGTGAGGCTGACTGGCTGGCAGTTCCCTGAGTCTTCCTTCTTGCCCCTTTTGAAGACCAGGGTGGCATTTGCTTTCTTCCAGTCCTCAGGCACCTCTCCTGATCTCCATGACATTCTGAAGATGTTGTGAGTGGCCTCACTATGGTGTTCACCAGCTCTTCCAGCACTCACGGATATATCCTGTCAGGGCCTGTGGATATTGAGTTTGCCTGGGTGTTCCCTAAGCTAATCCTCCTTGACCAGGGGCAAGTCATCACCTTGTGGTGATTTAAGAAGACTGTGAACCTCTGTCCTTAGACCTCAACACCTTTTTTCCTAGAAACTGTATCCAGACAGAGACCACTCCACCTTATGGAAATGTATGAAATGGAGCAATAGACTTGTTTCATTCCTGGGCCTTTATAGAGGCTAACTATGACAGAAGGCAGGAATTATTTGGGTGCCACCTGGTTTATTGTGAATAACCACAGTGGATAGCTTGCTGTGGTGAAAGACACCATGACAGGCTCCCAGCTTCGTTGGACTTCTATGCTTTTAGCTTCCCTTGTATCTCTGGGAATACTGGGGAGAATACAACAGCACTCCTTGAGTGCTATCCTAAAGATCTAGGGAAGAGTTAGGCTGTGGGAGATGACATCTGAGCTCCAGAGGAGGGTAGCATCAAACTGGGATCTCACTGTGCAGTGGCTGCCTTGGCCAATGCAGGGCGTGTAGCAAGGTGCATTTATGCCCACAAGGATCCTGCATCCACAGCAGGAGATTTATACTTTGCCCATGGTGTGGAGGCTTCCCTTCCTCTTTCCTGGTAGGACAAGCAGTAAAAGCTACCTGAGTAAGGAGAACTAGACTGTTCAGAAAACACATTTACAATGGGACCTTTCCAAGATCAGCATTTTTAGAGCTGGATATGCAGAAAAAGCATTAAACAAGGACAAATACAGCCATGTATGAAAGGTGTATTTTTATACAACTGACATCAGGAGCTCTGTGGCTGGGACTCAAGGATATTACAACCACTTGAGAAGGCTAACCTACTTCTGTAAGAGCCAACAGCCATTTATTCAAACAGAATAAGAAAATTAGCTGCAGCTCTCTCCAGTCTGAAGCTATTGTATTCACCAGCAAACTCCTGAGTGAGGGAGACAAATTGAAACAGAAAAGAGACCAATGGAAAAAAATCCTATACCTTACACAGACATGCATATTGAGCAGAAGTGGAGATTTAAATCATGCTTGATGTCTGTGGTGCTTTATTACACACTGGCTAATGGAAAAATGAAAGAAATAAGGTGCCCAATTCATTGGCCCAGCTGCAAGTAAAGGACTTCCCCACACCTGAGGGAACAGGAAATTCATTTTTAAGACTGCATTGGGGATCATTCAGCTGGTTTGAACCCCAATCCTTTGGGTATTTAAACTGCTCCTAGACTGGACATCAAAGCTTTTAAGGAAAAGACAAATATCAAATTTTCAGGCAGCGGACAAGAAGTGTCTGAATTTTCACAAGATAGGGATATATGCTGTACCTGGAAATATGTGTATGCTGGCACCAAGGTGAAATACACCTGCACAAATGGGAGAATTGTATGGAGTGATCTATTTTGCATTCAGAAGTGTGAAATTGCCAGCTTGCCTTAACATGAGTATGCTTGATAAGTGTGTTGCAGAGGTTTGGGACAAAGAGCTGTGCACAGCACCAGTGTACAGGGTCAGAAGTAGGAAGTTGGCTCTCAGCCTTGTGGCTTGACCTGACCTAGAGCTGACTTGACCCCCATGAAACTCAGGATGTTGTTGTTATCAATTGTCAGAGGTCTCCCACTGGCAATTGATAATCTGTGCCCTACATGGGGGCAGGTGTTGAGGCCAGGGGTAGAGGCTTGGCCACAATTACATATAGAAGGGAGCCAGGATGCCTGGATGTGACTACTTGCTTCAAATATTTGCTTCACTCTCGGTTTCTCCAGCTCTCACTTTTATAGCACAAATCCCCAAAGTCCCTGCTCCATATTTATTCCTTCCTTGGCAAAACCATGATCAAATTAGTGGAAGTTTTGACTAAGGAGAAGTCAAATTTATACCCTGGTCCTTGGCCACCTGAGGATATATATGTGCTGGTGTGAGGAAGGGGAGGGGGGAAGGGGACAAAAGGATCATTCATGGTCACTCCCAGCCTTGGACCCACACTCCTACAAGGAGACTGGTCCTGCCAGCAACCTCCATGTCATTGTGAGCACAGACACACAGACTGCCCTGAAGCCAGCAGCCTTGGTGGTTTGGCCAAGATGATTGACACAGACGTGGTGTCAAGGTCTGTCTGTCTGAAACCAATCCTCTCCATCACCATACAAAGAGGGTGGCTCTGCAGGCAGCCATCTTCCCAAAGCTGCTTCCTGATGTTTCCCTGCCTTGTAGCACCATGCATATGTCACAGACCTCAAAGAATGAGACTGTCACAGGGTGGCCCATGTCACCCCATGGCTACTGGGGACCGATGGAGCAGCCCCACAGTGCCTGCCAGCCATCTCTCATACCCAAAGCTAGCTCTGTCAGTACCAACCATCTGGGTGTAATAAAGGCTTAAAACCCCCACGGCAGGCCCTGTGGCACAGTGGTCATATCCCCTGTCTACTGAAGTTGAAAGAGAAACAGGGAAAGTCTCTTCTGTCTGAGTTTAAATCACATGTCCTCAGGACAAACATGGCCATTGAGGCAAAGAGGAGTCATTTATAAGCTGAAATTCTGCATGCAACTGAATTATGTGTTTTTTAAGCTTGGGAGCCAAGAGTTTCTAAGAAGTATGTTAAAAGTGATGAAGCAAAACATGTTCATACGCGATGCAGCCATCCACACATGTGCCATTTCTAAAGGGGCTTGCACATCTGCTGGAAAACATTTGTGAATGAATCCACAGATTGCAATGAGCTAAATGAACTCTCAGCCTTTGTTAGCATGAGGCTGGGCTGCTCGGGGCTGGCTATAAGAAGTGCTTTGTGCACTGAGCTGTGCTTGGGCCAGTTGATGGATCCCAACATTCTCAGTATTGTGGCAAGCAGTGCATCACTTGCATCAACCTGTACAGCACTGATGGGTCCCATTACACAGCTGTCACACCAATATTTCAACATGTTTGGAGACAAAATCTAGTCAATATATGAAGTAATTCCACCATAGCTTGTAACCAATAGAAAAAAAAATCCTACTAACTTATTTGTGGAGGTTAAAAATAGCATATGTGTGTGTGTGTGTGTGTGTAAGATCAGTAAAAACAGAAATGAGAAAGACAGAAGCAAGGGTATATGCTGTTTGCACTTCAGAGCCACCTGGAGCTGGTCCTCAACAAGGTGGGGGGGGGGGGCTGATTTTCCTTTTCCTTGGACAAGCACCCTTTGTTTACTGGGATTGGATCAGGGACAGAGGGCTTGTCCCATCTGTCCCCCAGTTGCACCCCTCTTCTCTCCATGGGCACAAAACTCAAGCTCATGTACCAATTCACAGGTGTGGCCCAGCATGGAAATGTACCCAGTGAGTCCTTAAGAATAAGCCAAAGCAAGAAAATGACTACCAGGGTGGTGGGAGTAGTGGCCCAGTGTCAGTAGGAAGTCTGAATGTGCAGGTGTGCAATCACTTGTGATCCATAGAGCAGAAGCCCAGCTTTGCCCCAGCCCACTTGTGGGGTGCCCTGGCACCCTGACCCTGCATGCTGCATGCAGGAGCAGCTGGGGCAGGCCCGTGGCTCCACCAGCAGCCAATATCTTCCTGTGGCAATAGCACAGAATACTCCAAGCAGTAAATTTCCTGGAGGAAGATTACACTTTTTGGCAGCCTAGTTTTTGATGTTGCATCTATCCTGCAGCACTCTGCTTTCACTTATTGTGTGCAGCGTGTGATGTGGATTTTCATATAGCATTGGTGCACTCAGTTTTGGAGTTGTGCAGCACCAGATGCTGCCCATGGGCCCTCACATCTGGTGGAGGTACAGTGGGGGCTGCTTTCCCACAGATGCACACAAGCTCTCACAGGGTGTGAAACCACTCCTAAGGTCAAGATTGTTTTATGAGCCACCTCTTGATCCCATCTGTAACCCTCCAGCCCTCACTGCAGCATTTAGATTAGTTCATGACTAAAATAATACTGGAGTAATATTGCTGTGCTTATTCCTGCCTTTAATGTGATGGCTGTCTGCATGTGTAATGGCACCCAAAGTGTTCCTCTGATCTCGGGGCTCTACAAATATTTAAGCCAACAAGGAGAATAAAATATTTTTCTTATCAAAAGCTTGTCTTTCTTAATTGTGCTGGTGTGTCACAGGGGGACATGAAAATCCTTCATTTTTCTGGTTTCTGTCTGCTCTTCACCCCACTCCTTCTGTCAGCCCCTTTCCCCCCTTCTTTCCCCCTCCCCATCTCCCTGTCCTCTCTTCAGCCTCTCAGCCCAATCCAGCCTCACACTTCCTTCTCAGTGAAGGAGGGAGGCAAGGGGAAGACGATATGCTGGCTCCTGCTCTGAGATGTTCCTCAGTCAGCCAGTGTAAAAAAGTCGTGTGGATCCTTCCACCCGTGTACCACAGGTTTTCTCCAAACCTGTGGGCAGTAGGACTGCCAAACTTTGGCTACAGGTTGGGGAGTGAAGGGATGGGCCATCTGATGCCGTCCTCCCCTGTCACTCGTGACAGTTTTTTACTTCAGGTCCTGCAAGAAGAGCTTTCTCACTTGCCCTGCTGGAATAGAAGAATTTTACCAGCTACCTCTTCTCACACATCCCACCAAAATGACAAAAATAGATGTTAAAATCCTCAACTGCTACTATAATTTCTCTGCTATACAAAAGGCCTAGCAAGGTGATAATTGTATGCACTTTAAAGATGGAGATGTGAATAAACATTTGGAAGGTTTCTGCATGAGGAAAAAGGAGAACCCTGTTTTTTCAAAGTGACTTGGAAGCTGAGTTCCTCCAATTTCCAGGTGAGACATTTCAATATCCTTGAGACTAAGACTTGAAGTTCAGCTGTTCTTATACAAACCTCATCTACCTCATGCCTCTGTGATGGCACATTGAGCCAGACTCTCTCCACAGTAACCAAAGCAGCTCTGGTGATTTTCATCTACTGGCTCTGCTGGGCAAATTGCAACCTCCTGTAGAGCAGCTGTAAGATACAGGAAAGAAGACTCTGGAGAATTTCTCCTTTCCCAGCTTCTTTACAATTCTGGGGAACCTCCAGAACGGGACAAAGATCCTCTTTCAACTAGAGAATGGTATGTTGACCCGACCACCTCAGCACAGACAAACTGAGGTGCTGGATTTTGTCTCCCTCCCCTAGCTCTTGGCCATGTTAATGTGCTAGCTTCCTTCCACATTTCTCCCTAGTGGGTATTTCATGTGAGATTTACTATCTTCTTTTAGGTGTGTACTGAGGCTCCATTTTCCTGAGGAATTTCCGAGGAAATTTGAAGTAATATTGGTGAATTCCCTTAATGCACTATTCTCCTGCACGTGAAAATTCTTGGAGTCTCAGGCAGGTCGAGCTTTCCAAGGTTTGCTTGCTTTTGGTGATGTATTTCAGGTTTTGTGAGAGACACTGAAGTTCCTTCCTTCCCTTGCAATGACAACATGGATAGCTAATCTTTGGTAAATACTTTTGATACTTTTTCAGTTCCTTGTGCTGTTGTTTAGTCTTTCTGGCAGTCAACACCACACCTGAGTCTTACAGTTAAGTCCATCTAGATTGCAAGCATAGTGCTGCTACTCCTTTACTGTGCTAGCATCTTCAAAACTTCCCCAAAACTTCCTTTCTGCTGTAGACTGTCAGCAGTAGAGGAAATCTCTAACTGCTGCTGCTCATACAAAGAGTTTGGAAGTCCATATAATAATGCTGTTGATTCTTTATGGGCCTGAAGCTTGGCCTTGAGTGCCTGTGTCTCATGTTTACTGCAGAGAAAACCATCTGACAGTAAAAGGTACGAATGGTGTGAAAACAGCTCTTCAATATCACAGAACTGAAGCTTCAGCATAGAGATTTTTCTTCAGGATGGTAAAATACTTCACAGGATAGAAGTAAAATGCATGTGGGTGCATTGCTGTGTCCTTTTTGGGAAGCACATTCAAGGCAGCATCCCATGTGCAAACAGAATGCTTATAGGAAGGCAGGAAAAGTGTCAGAGGCTCATTTGGTGAAAACTGTCCCTGCTTCACTGATGCCAACAAAAGCAGTGTTGGTTTACACTGTCTGAGAAAGACAAGGTAGATGCTGGAGAAACCACATACATGCCTTCTAAAGGGGGATAACCTTGCCTTCTTGGGGCTTGGTTCATATCAGGAATCTCCCTAAATTCCACTCACATGGAGGAAATAATTCAGAACTCATTATTTCTTTAATCAGACACTAAAGTCCCTGTTTATTTAAAGCTCTGCAGAGATAATCGGAAGTAATCATCATGTGTAATACAAATAAAGACATTCCTCCCTTAATAGTGGGAGCAGATCTAAACCAGTTGTTCTCCAACTGAACTCAGCTGGACTAAGATGAGTTTTCTGTACTTGTAGTGATTATTATTCTGTCACTAAAGGCGTAATGGGAGGAGATATTCTGTTTTACAAGGCAATAATTGTATTTGCAGGAAATGAAACATTCTGAGTCTGAGTCATTAATTGTATTTACAATTGAATCAACCATGAGGAAGAAGCCTGAGTCATTTATCTCAGCAAAAGGAGTGGATTATTCCTGCAGATGAGGCATTCTTTCTATTCTAAGGGAAGGGAAACTAAAACATGTATCATCAATATAAACTATAGTCACTTCTTCCAATCATGTTCTACCCTCAAATGCATCTCTCCAGGTTTAACCTGTACATGTTTCCACACTCTGCATTGGTGTGGCATCATCTTGAGTGTTGGGGGCAGTTTTGGCTACCACAAAATAAAAACAGCATTAAGCTATTGGACAGTGTCCAAAGGAGGCCATGAGGATGGTGAAGGGTCTGGAGGAAAAGCTGTATGAGGAGCCATTGAGGTCACTTGGTCTGTTCAGCCTGGAGAAGAAGAGACTGAGGGGAGACCTACTGGTGGTCTTCAACATCCTCATGAGGAAAAGCAGAGAGGCAGGTACTGACCTCTTCATTCTTGTAACCAGGGACAGAATTCAAGGAAACAGTATGAAGCTGGGTCAAGGGAGGTTTAGGTTGGATATCAGGAAAAGGTTCTCCACCCAAAGAGTGGTTGGGCACTGGAACAGGCTCCCCAGGGTCACAGCACCAGCCTGACAGAGTTCAAGAAGCGTTTGGACAATGCTCTCAGGGACATGGTGTGATTCTTGGGGTTTCCTGCACAGGGCCAGGAGTTGGACTTGATGATCCTGATGGGTCCCTTCCAACTCAATTATTCAATGAATCTGTGTCTACATCAGACATCACATGGAGCAGTAGGAGCAGCTCTGTAATGCAAAGCCATGTGTGCACAGGGCCTGTCATGCCCATACTTTATTTTGAGCTACCTCTAGTCTACTCCTCTGGACTGAATGCCCAGTAGCAGTTGGAGCACATTTGATGGTCCTCTGGAGATCATTTCCTGGCCTAGTTTCATCCAAAAGGAATTCAGTGTGCGCACTCTGAGAGGGCAATGTAAAGTGTGTAAAACTGTGGCAATTAAGAGATTCACTTCAGAAGCAGTATCTAGATCCAGTTTGAAACACTGATGTAGCTGCAAACCAGGAAACCAGTCTCCCTATATAAATCTCATCTCCAAGAACCAAGAACCTCTCCTGTAGTTTTTCTGAAAAGCAGAACCTGATAATATCCTCTGAAAGGCAGATGTGCCTGCAACATTTTGGTTTGGAGTCATGAAGCAAACAGGAGTTTCTTGAGAACTTTGCATCACCTTCTCCCCTTTGCTTCATACAGATTATCATGCAATCAGCCTGAACACCCTGATCCCAGCAGTGCAAAAGGGAATAATAGCAATGTGTGCCTTTGCAAAGATGAATGATACATCTTGCACAGGTAGTGGATTACCTAAAATTCAGATATTCACAAGCAACTTGCACTATTGTACATACATGAGGTTTACTTATCTGTTGAGCTCAAAGGACCTGAAAACAAAAAGAAGGGTTTCCTAATTAAGCATTCGTGTACTGAAATATCAGCGATGCTAGCTAGTACTACATTCAGTGGAAGGAGAGTTCATTTACAGATCCTATTTAAATTTTGGGATGATTGGCTCATTTTATGTCAAGTACTTGCATCCATCTTCATATATTTCCATCTCCAATTTAACACTATTGCAGAACTATCTGTGCCATACATGGGGAAGAGAATAATGCACAGGTGGCTGATCACACCATTATATATTGCCTATATTATATATACAAGTATGGAGTATGGCATCACCTCACCACCCAGCCAAATCCTGGCTCACAATTATTGCCTGCTTCTTACTGCATCTTTAAAGGAAGCCTTTCTATAAGCCCACTATACTTTGCTCATGCTATAGAAAAGCTGATCCTTAAGTTGATGAGGAGTAGTGAGCACAGGTTCACTCAAGGTAAATCATGTTTGACCAGCCTGGTGACCTTCTCCAATGAAACAACTCCCTGAATGGATGAGGGGAGAGCAGTGAGTGCTGTCTACCTCGACTTCAGCAAGGCTTTTGACAGCATCTCTCAAAATATCCTTACAGGCAAACTCAGGAAGTGTGGACTGGATGAGTGGACAGCGAGGTGGATTGAGAAGTGGCTGAAGAGCAGATCCCAGATGGCTGCAATCAGTGGCACAGGGGCTGGTTGGAGGCCTGTCACAAGTGGTGTCCCCCAGGGCTCAGTGCTGGGCCCAGTACTGTTTAACTTATTCATTATTGACTTGGATGCAGGAGCAGAGGCCTCCGGCAGCAAGTTCACGGACAGCACAGAGCTGGGAGGACTGGCCAATACCCCAGAGTGCTGGGAGCCCTCCAGAAGGATCCTGACAGCTGCAGACACACTGTGTGTAGGGATGAAGTGCAGCCAATGCTCCTCCCTGCTGAGGTGACTCCTGGCAGGCACCTCTCTGACTTTTTAACCTCTCTTCCTTTAAATGGCAGTGCTGAGAGTAGTACAAGAAGTGTTTCAGGTGTGCAGCCTCCCAGAGCACAAGGGCTCCCTGTTCCTTCCACAGGAGCAGGATTTGTGAAGAATGGTATGTAGGGGGCCTCAGCAAATTTTCTTTCCTTCAGGGCCTCCCTCTGCTTGCAGGTTTTTTTCCATGGTTAGGGTACTCCTCGTCTCTCTTGACCACCCCTTTAAGCAATGCTGAGCACCTGCTACGTCCATTAACTTCAGAGGGAGTAGCAGGTACTCAACACTTGTGAGTGGTGACTCATGGATATCCATGGGCACTGTGGGCACTTAGCACCTCACAGCTGGTTTGTTGGGGATCAGGCCCTCAGAGAGGCTCCAGGAAAGCCCACTACAAACTGTAGGACACATGTGCTTCTGTTAGAGAAACTAAAATTGGGCTTTTCCAAAAAATACATATCCAACCAAGACTCGAGGGATGTAGAAGTACTAAGGAGCCTGTAGTACTTTCTTTCAATTCACACTATTCTGTTGACATAAAAAAGGTCTACTGTGTACAAATTTTAAGAGACTTGACTGTGCTCTTCAGAAGAAGAAAATACACAATACCGTAAGTAAACATATAAATCAGTCAGAGAACCTAGAGATTAAGGATTGGGTTCATAAAGCTTTATGCCCCATATATGGAAAGTGCCAAAAGTTGCTCTTAATGACTTTGGAAAAGGTATGTGCTTTTTCTGTAGTCCTAGTTCTTTTTCCCCTTGTTAGCAAAAGGTTTCATTCTGCACTTTAAAAACTCACATGCCAGGAAAGGGAGAAAAAAAGATGGGTGGAATTTAACCAAAAAATAATAAAAATCATTCGTGGTTCAAGTGCTCAGCCTAAGCTATATTTATTCAGTTGACATTTTTTCCAAAAAGACCAATGTGTAAATTAATGCACACATAGGCAGGTCGGAATTATACCCTGGTCATTTATAATATGCAAGGTTTTATGTGACTTTTTACTCCCTTGTTCAATAAAACAATAAGTAGTTATGCAGCAGCCAGAGTAGCCAGTGATTCACTTACTTCCACGGACTGCCAAGAACCTTCTTAAGGGAATACACTCACCAATCTGTAATGAAAGGCTTTCGTACTTTCTTTGGTGCTTCAAGGCTTAACAGAATTCCCAAAGACAAAAGATGAATGGGATATAGTAGCAAGCACCACAGAGGCCAGGTTTGGCCCACAGGTGACCACATGCAACACAATTTTTTCTGAAGCTTCACAGCAAACGTGGTTTGCCCACACTGTGGTAAATAGAATCCAATGCTGCTTGGCTGCCAGATTTGTTCAAATCTGCTCCTTTGGCTGATTTTGTTAACGCCACAGAAACCATAAGGAAAAGCTTGCAAATTAACTGTGATGTGTTCAGTAAAGTGTGTTTTATGTGCTTGCCCTCCTCTGTGAGAGACACAAAGTTTCTCACTGTGTGTGTTTTAATGTGTGGTAAAAAAGGACAATCCTAAAACCAGGAAGAGTGGGAAATGATTATTTGCTTCTCGCCACAATCAAAAAACAAGAGGCCTTCAATGAACTGTCTGGACAGAACAAGTCTTAAACCAAACAGATCTCTCCACCCAACTGCACAGTGTGCTGACACAAGGATGTGACTTAATGGATATGTAGGTTAAAACCAGGGTTAGAACAAATCCATGGAAGTCTGTTGATAGCTACTCCGTGATGAATGTCCAGATGGACGTTCAAGGTCAGGTTGAATGGGGCCCTGGTCAATCTGGTCTAGTTGGAGATGCCATTGCCCATAGCAGGGCGGTTGGACTAGATGACCTGTAAAGGTCCTTTCCAATCCAAAATATTCTTTGGTTCTATGAAACCTGCAGATAAAGATGTTCCTCAAACACTGCCTGGAATTGCAGAAATTGCATTTCTTATGATGCCATGAAGTATCCTTTGCTGACCTTTTCCAGGTGAGGTACTCAGCAGTGTGATGCACTGGAGCAGTTCTCTTAATCTTAAGCAACAAATTCAGGGCAGGTGTGGAGGAATTGTCATGGCTTAAAATTCTGACTTTAGTTTACAGCAGCAGTGTCAAAACTGATACCAGTCAGACACTAAAATCTTCATCATTTAATAAAGAATTAATTTCAAATAATGGAAAATGCTAAATTTTCTTCCTTATAGATACCCAAACAATATCCAATAGACAGTGTGAACTTTTGGACATTGCTGCAGTGTTTTCTCTGATTAATGACGGGCCTTGGCTGTGGCTAAAGACACTGAGAGAAGGATGTACTGAAGAAAGTTGCTGTCATTAGCATTACACCAAACAAAATCTGAACTCTGTGTATTTAGAGAGACTGAAGAGAACATGAAAATAGATCAGTGTAAAGATACTACCAGGTACAACCTACTCACCCTATAGACCAAGAAAAACAGCCAGTCGGTCTCTACCCACTTACTCTTCTGTGTGTCTGTGAGCCTCTACATTCATTTGTACTGATGTCTAATCCTGCATGCAGGACAGGATGGCTTTCCAGTCTCCTGTTTGCTTGCATTCTTTCAGAAGTGCACATTCCTAGGGGAATGAACCCAGACTGAGGAATTCTTTAATATTTTTGGGCTCCACATATTTCCAAATGGACCTGGAAAATAAACCAACCTTTGGGTGATAAATCAAAGATTAATTTATGTAAGAAAACCAAAAAAGTCTCCTCTAATCATACATGGAAACAGTAACTTATCACACATTAAATTCTAGATGTCAGAAAGTAGCCGTTGCAACCCAAGCGTGCTGCAACTCCCTTGGAGAGCTGAGTGATAAATCTGTATCTTTTGCACGAGATGAAGCACTATCCTGCCCTGGAGATTGACTGGCTCTACATTCATGAAAGGCAAATAAAGAGGCAGTGACCCTGGAAAAATCTCGTACTGGTCATTAACAAACAGCCGGTAACATACCTGCAAGACTTGTTTAATGCTTACTGATAAATGCTAATATATATTGCTAGCAAATTCTCTGAAAGGGATCCAGACCTTGAATGGACTATTTCCTGTAGAGACAGTCTGACTGGGATTTTCATTCATAGGCCTTTGAGGTTATTCCAATACGTCTGACAGTGCTATACACACCAGAGCTTCATTCTTCCCTCTCCTACACCATGTATATCAGAAATAACTTCCAGACACAAAGAATTCTCACTAAGGAAATGTTGAGATGTTGGTATGAAAAAGTGTATTTTGTCAAAATATTTTTTTCTCAGGGTTTTCACTTGTTTCATATTATTTTTAATAGAAAGTGCATTTGTTTAAAAATGTTTCTGTTTTTCATGCTTATGGTAAAATATTTTGAAATTAGAATTTTGTCTATAAGCCAAAAAAAATTAAAGAAAAATCTGTTTAAGAAACTGAGCAAGGTTCAGAGTTCTTTCTTAAACTTTTGGCAAGGAATCTTGAAATCAATTAAATATTTTCTTGTTGTTTCAACTGACTTTTCAAATTGTCTCGTAAAGTCTTTAGGCTTGCTGAAATAAAAACCAGTCTTAATGGTACCACATAAATAACACTGCAGTTACCCGCATATTTTTGGGTTTGCATATGACTTATCTCCTACCTCTTAACATCATAGCAGCTCCCTATTGTCCCCACTAGTGATTTTGCAGTTTCACAGAGAATGCAAGAGGCAAGTGGACTCATGGCATTAGAGGTTTCGGCCTTCAAGGCAAGCAGTGTTTGGTCCTTCCTTTTTTTTTTTTCTTTTTTTTTTTTTTTTTTTTTGTGATGGAGAATAGACCCAAAGTGACAACTTAACCACTTAAACTATATTTCATGCAATCTCTGTACCCATCTTATTAGATAGCATTTGTTGGCCTGCCCATCAGACTTTGGCCCATGGTCACCTATTCCAGCCTCCTGCTCAAACCTGGGTCAACAGAGAGTTCAGACCTGGATGTTCAGGATTTTGTCCTGTTAGGTCTTGAAAACCTCCAGCTACAGAGATTTTGAGGCTTCTCTGGGCAGTCTCTTTCTGTGCTTGACTCTACTGACAAGTGGATGTAACTTACTCATCTGTCCAGGAAAGGGCTCATCATAAACTGATCCATGAATAAGAGAAATATTTGATTTATGAATGCTATACCATACCCCGTAGCCTCTGTTTCTGGGAAGCCATTGATGTTTAAGGGAGATATGGAACATTTGCATCATATTCTGCAGAGGAAATGGCTGAAAAGCATCTTGGAATTTGATCATTTGTTGGACTTCACAGGTATCTGGGGTGTGAAGCAGGGGACATGACTGAAGCTGGGACAAAGAAGTGGCTGTAGCATTGCTTACTTTTTTGGGGAGTGCTTGACAGCTGCAGCCCTTCTAATAAATCTCCAGTTTAGGAAATACAGTGATTCTTCCACCTCACTGGATAGTGATTTAGATATTGTTACATCATTTAGTCTTTCTTTGGAATCAGTATCCTCATGAGAAGCTGTAAATTGTTTCCTGATAATGTAAGATGAAAATCTTCAAGCTACCTTGCTTGTGTTGGACCTCTTGGCTGCTAGTGATGTATCTGATCATGGATAGTTGCTTCATCAGGCAGGGATATTGCTGTTTTGATTGAAGCAGCTCTCTGGTGGTTCCTTTCAGAGCACTGGAATGCGCTCCTGGTGATGGCTACGTGATCTCCTCACTGAGGACTCTGAAATATGGGTCATCTTTGCTGTCTGTGTTCTTTATAGTATAGCCAGATGGGGAGAACATTACACAATATAAGGTAGAGTATATTTGTATTTCATGGGGACACTGCAAGTTCAGTCTAAGCTATGGAGTAATGTCTGAATGCTACTTCTTTTTGGCTGCATTAGGGATGTCTTGCCCTCAGCTTTGGAAAGACAGAAATACTGATGCTGGATCAACTGTCTTCTTGGCTAGAAGGGGCTTATCTGGAGACTGTGAATCAGCTTAATATTTAAAATATCTCCAAGAACTTGGAAAGCCTTGAGTTGGCTATAGAGTCAAAACATGATTTCCAGCTATGTGATTTGCATAAGTAAGTCACCCATTTATCTCATGGTAGTCTGGAGAATCATGACCTCAGGCTTGTAACTTATTAACAGTATTCATGGCCTTCTGTCCTGTAACAATATTCAGTTTAATTCTGTCTTATTAAAATATATATTGGATATCTTTTAAGACACAGTGAAACTTATGTGAGCCTTAATACTGTGTGAATTTACAGCCTAAAAGTAGCCTGGTTATATTCAGGCATATGAATCAATTTGTCCATTTAGCAGGTTTTTCAGTCACAAACCATTTGCCAGACCTGTAATATGCCAAGAGCCCAAAACTGTGTGATTTCCTCTTTCTGAAATCTAGCTTGATTTTTTTTCCTGCTCACATCAAGAAAGGCTTAAAATGTGAGGGTTTTTTCCTTTCACAGTGATGAAATGGTTACAACCACTATTGCTGTTCAATAATTTTATTTTTATTGGTTTTATTTATACTTCTGCTTTAGCTTCTTTTGGGGGGGCAGGGGTAGGGGTTGGAGTGTCCCTTAATTGCAACAAAATTGGTGTGGTTACTTACATTACTGAGTGCCCTTCTGGGTTTTGGAGAGGCTAAGTTTGCAGTGCTTTTTAATACTGTTACTTTAATTCTGTATTTGCTTAACATTCACTCCTAAGTATTACGTCGGGCTTTGTCTTGCACTTACTGGGGGGTGGGAGGGGGAGCTCTATATACTTTGGTGATTTCTCAGGGTATACTTGTTCTTGCCTGACTGATCACATCTTTAAAGACCTTTTCATACAGTTGCACTTGTGAGTTTTACTATAATGGTATTTATTGCACGTTCTTTTCTCTCTTTCATGGAACTTTTTCCTAGAGCATTTTTTTTTCCCCCGAAATCATTCACTGACATCTGCATCATCTGAAAAAAGGCATTTTGCCATTGTTGCCTCTTTACCAGCCTGAGCAGTCTACCTGCTTTTCCCCAATAGATCATGACCCCTGACCTTTTTATCAATTATGTTTCTGGATTTTAGGTGGCACTAAGAGCACTAGCTCTTCTGAATCAAGGGGCCCAGAACAAAACAGACTCCATGACTTATGGTCTTGGAGTCAGTGGGACTGCTGGTATGACTAAGTGCTCACCAACATGAGCCAGGATCTCATGCCTGAGCTCTGAGTTGTGAAAAGGGGAATGCTTTATGTCACTGATTTACTCAGGTTCCCTTGGAACATGTCCAAACATAGCAATTTGCTTTTTTGCACAAAGCATCCTGTCATGCACTCATGATTAATTTATATACCGTCACTGCCTGGTCTCTTTGTTACTGCTCTCTAGCTGGGGTTCCCTCATCGGGAAACAGTGTTTCTGCAGGTATTATTTCCCCCTAGCCTCCTGTCAACCAGGGTAATAACTACAAATAAGTAATATTGCCCATATTGGCAATCATGAAAGAAAACTTGGGTTTTGTTTTTTCTTGGAACCCTCCTCTGCATGCAAAGGTCAACTTTATGTGTTCAAACACATTTAATGGGGAAGGCAGTGGAGCACAGCATGGAGTGGTGGCAGCAGGGGAATTGCTCCCAGGCACTTAGGAAGTTGAATATTGATTCCTCTGCTGAAAACTACCCCCTTTACCACCCAGTGTTTCACTAGGTCTCTGCCATGATAATGCACAGGCTTACAACCTGCAAAAACACTGCTGACAGCAGGCCGAACCAGCCCACTGGGAAGGAGCAGTCAGAGTTTTGTTGGTGACTTCAACATGAATGGGAGCAGGTCTTTCTCTGCACAAGTGATTTTCTTCTCCAAGTGACATATTTCCCATATGCTATGTTGCTTTAAATATAATAAAATGCTCCCGGTTGCTACAAGTAGCACCACTCTGAATGGAAAATGCTGTTAGTCTTGTTTATTTTGGCCACAATGGTTGTGCTCCGTTGTACTACTGCTCTCCACGACTTGTGTATGTATTATTCCTTGACTCATTATGTGTAAGCACCAGGGAAGGTGCAGAGGCCAAATGTGATCCACAGATGTCCAGGATTTCCCCAGTGCCTCCCCTCTGCTCCACCGCCGACCTGCGGAGCTGGCTGAGGAAAGCCATCCTGGTCCCTTGGGCTGCTGCCATCGTCCCCACGGGCGGCGGGCGGCTGTGCGCCGTGCCGCTGTGTGCACATCAGAAGCGGCCATCAGATGCCTGGCAGGTTGCCAACACCGTGCTCGGTTGAGCAATATTTGGGAGCTCTTGTATGTTGTTTATTGCAATTACCACTGGGCAAGCCCTACGGAGTTTGGTTTGTTTGAGCAGCTACAATCAAAGCTGCAGGGTTCAGTTTTCAGAGGTTAGCGCTTGAGCAACCTCTCTATATTTACTTGAAGGTTCAGGATCTATTAAAAGGAACCATTCTGCTCTTTTGTCTCCTGTAAGCTGTATCACGTTTGGCAGGAGTGAAAGTACAATGGTTTCTTTGTATGTAATATATTGCCTAAAAAAAGGTATGTGATTGGAATGAGAGAGGTGCTGGCTGCCGTTACTGCCTGACTGGAGAGGGATGTATTTTCTCTCATGTAGAACCATTGTGCAATCTGAAGAAGTGGTACAAATCAATTGACATATTGCACATAAAAATAAATTTTGTACTCACAATTCTTTGCTTATGTGACAGATAACATTCTAGTAAAAAGAAAGTGCTCTACAAATCCAATGTACATGTCATTATCTGACTGTATTTCTAATATTTTTTCCCTCACATTTCTTCTTATATTCTGGATAGTGAAAATCAAAATCAAAATCTGACTTTTTACAAATAGCCTAGTCAGAGGTGCTAGAGAAGACCTAGACCTGAGAAGACCATACCCATTTGCTTCCCAATTATTTTTTAAATTCACCTTTATCACCAAGAAACATTTGATTTCAAAGCTTTAAAACATTGTTTCTCATGAAATGCCCATTCCACAACATCTCCCAAAAATCTTGACTGAGAAGGTCTGATACAGTTGAGGAAATTTTTCCTTTTCTTTAGTTTCATGTTGCATTTCCATACACAATCATAGGACACAGGGAAAACAGATTTAGTGTCATGTTCAATATTTAGGAATTTTACTTACTAAGTAAAGATGGAGTATGGGACAGAACTATATTACCTAACCTTGTCGAAACTGGACATTTACTCAATATTAAAAAACAACCATTTGAAACACTACTCTTTTCAGTTCATAAATTCCCGTGAATTATAAATGCAAACAAAATCTTGTACATGATTGATTTCACCATTTCTTGAAAACATTTCTTCTTCTACAGAAGCTGTAAGCTGTAGGTCACTGGTTTTGTCAAGGTAGACTTTAAAAATTTTGCAGTAGTTGAGTCATGACCATTCTACTCAAAACTGAAACCATCTTTTCCTTTCATGCTGAGCCCAAGGATATTATTTTTCAACATGGATCCCACTAAAATAATTTTTATCAACTACACCAATTCAGAAAGCAGATAGTTTGTATTATGGCTAAACAGAGAACATACATCTATATATATATGTATTAATTACAATAATCAGATGTACAGTCTCTTCTAAATAATGAAGTTGAAGCAGGGACCTTACATAATCTATGAATTAAGCTTTAGCTTCTTATCTTTATTTCATCCATCTTCTTCTGCCTAGAATTTAGTATCTCACAACCACAAGCTTTGAACTGAATCTGTAATATCCCCATTTGTCTTCTGGAAAATTTCTAGCCATTTTGCAAGAGGGGAAGCAAAAATATCAATTCATTTTATGGAAATAGGGGTGTGTCTCATTGAACATTTCTTTTACAGTTTATTTTCAGAACTTCAGCATTTCACATGACATAAACTTTATGATCATATCTTGGGTGTATATTGATTATAATTTGTTATTTCTGAGCTGATGAGGCCATAAATTTTCTTTTCCCAATGTGAAGGTTTGGGTTTGTCTTTCACCCTTGATATCTTCCTGGAAACTTCATTCACCTTTAAAATTCAATTATTTCACTCCCAAGTTTATCAAGGATTTGTTCCTAGAATAACTTGTGTCAGATCTAATACATGGACTGAAATAAAATTTTCAAGGTAATAGAACTTCTGTGACCATAACACACGATCCATGCATTTTCTACTCAATAATTAAGACTTTCCAAATTCCATCAGTATCTGTTTCTTTGGATTTTCCCATCAGTGTTGCCATGTCAACCCTCATTGAGCTCTAGTTTCATTACATTGCATTGCATACTTCATGGCCAGCAAGGTTGCAGCTTGCCCATGACAGCATGTATTCATGGGCTGTGGCTCTTTTTAATGTTTTCAGGTTGCCAAACAAAAAAAGCATAGTGTGATCCATAACCTCTGACTGCAGATACAATTATCTCTGCCAGTCTACAGGCTGTCTTCCAGCAAAACCTTCATAAGCATTGTGTTACCTATGTACTGCAAATATAAATATAACTGCCCTTCATTGGGTAAGTTAGGTTTTTGTTTACCCCAGCAACAGGCCACTTTCCTAGAAACTTCCTGGAAATACCCTTTACTACTTGGCTTTCTTTTTGTTTGTTGATTTTGAGTAAGAGACTGGGATTAGCCAACACATACACACACCCTTTTTTCTTTCATGTATATGTACATATATACAGCTATATATAACAAGGTGTGTATTTTTATACTGAATATTACAACAGGAATGGTTTTCTGATAGTTCACTGTTAGTTCTCCTCAGTGGATACATTAACATACACTTCCAATGGTTCTGCCTGTCTGGTTGCTACCTGGCTTTTGTTAGGCAGTTGCATTCAGCATCTCTTCATATGATGAGTACTGACTCCTTTATTCCCTAAGGAAAAAATGTCTCCACAAGCAGGAACTCCCTTACTGTGAAAGCAAGTTCCATGTGCTGGTGTGAGGCTAAGGTCCTGCTGTTTCTCCAACAGCCTGGCTGGCTGCTCCTCAACACTTGATTTTCAAGATACCAGCCACCTTTCTTGCCTGCCACTCAAGGACTTCTCGTCTCTTCTTTCTGTGAGACGAGTGAGTATGGTGCCTGTGGAGACATGCTTTGAGCATTTTAGGGAGGATGGGCAGAGATGGACAAGCACAGTTCCAGCCTGATCTTGCCAGTTCCATGTCTACAGACCTCCATTCCCTTCCAAACATGTTGTGTGGCTGACATTAGGCAGACCACATAGCCCTGGCTCCTCCCTAGTATGGTCTCGGCATTGCTGGCCAAAGGGAGCTGCTGTTTCAGGGAGCTCAGGCTGCTCCATGTCTTGTGGGTAAGTTCCTGCATGTGGCAGAGGAGCAGCCAGACTTTGCTGAGCACCTGAGATGGGTGCAGGTCCCAGCTTTGGGATGGTTTCTTGAGTTACTCTGTGGTTCTGCTCCTCTCCCTGTCCTGTGGGTTTTCCACGAGCTCCTTGTGCAAAAGGGGGGGAGAGGCCAGAGAACCTGGAGTTTCTGACCCTGCACAATAACCCTGGGGGTCAAGGGGCTGCTAACTGGCATCTTATTTGTCTTGTTGTCCTTGTCAGGATCCTTGGCTGAGGCAGGAAAGCAGGGGTTATATAAGCAAAATGTAAACCCAATTGTTTTCTGGGCAATGAACAGATCAGGTGAAGGCTGTTTCCTTTCTCCCATCTACTGCATTGCAGACCCTTTTAGACAGAACAAGTGGCTGCACAAAAGCCAGGGGCCAGCTACATGTTTTAGTATTGTGTGGGTCTAATTCTTTAATCCTGTGCCATTCTTAGTGAGTGATCACTGACTGACTGAAAGGAAAAATCCTAAAGTATAGATTTTAAAAGTGCAGGAATGGAATCACTTGAACCAGGTCTGATTAAAAAGAAGGAGACCAGACATTCAATAACAAGTGGATCAAATTTAGCTGGTTATAGGATTGACATGTCTCCGGTGTCGTCTGCAACAAGAAGCAAATGCTAATTGCCTGACACTATTAAACACCTCATCAACTGTGACTTAGGGCTCTCCCTGTGCATGACTTCAGAAAAACAAGCCTGCCTTTATGCTTATCCCAGTTTTGTGATTTTCAGCGGACCTATTTTTCTGATGCTAATGGGGGTAATGTACTTTGTTGCTACCGTTTTGCAAACTGCTTTTGATGAAGCACACAGAGGAAGCTTTCACACAGTTTGGATTCACTAACTGGAAAAAGACCTGAGACAAATCTGAATGGCACCATGTTTCCCCATGTCATCACAGAGCCGTTGATATGCTTCAAAAGACCACAAGGAATGGTGGTGACATACTTTGTTTCAGAACTTTCAGAAGAAGGGAGAAAACAGGAAGATTATAATAAAAATGCTAAGGACCATATATTATCTTGCCAACAAGAATTTGTCATATGAAGCCATTATTCAAGAACATTATTCAAGAACAAGACGAAAATATGAAGAATATGACCACAGTTTTTTCAACTTTCTTTTTTTCCCAAAGTGGGAATATTATCCCAGATTTTTAAATTGGGAATCAAGTCAAATTCACAGATTCTGATGTACTGCTTGATTCCTCTATTTGGGGATAAGATAAGGCCTTGAGTAAGCTGCATAGCAAGTCCCTTCACATTTTTGTGCCTATTTTCTCCCATAGCCTTTGACTTGTTGGTAGAACACAGTTTTTTGCCAGCAGTGCTCCCACTACATTTACAATTCTGAGTGATTTTGTTGGCATTTCATGATACTGAGTAATTTCACCCAGCACAGCTCAGCAGGGCGTCTGTTCACAAGCATTTGTGTAGTTCACATAGGTACAACTTTGACACATTAAAAAAAGCTAAGGATGAGATTACTTAGTGTGAAAATGAAGTATTCAGTTCCATTCCAAACCCTTAGTATAAAAGGTTGCACTTAAACCAAAGGGGAGCTCATTGCTTTGGCAAAGACTCATCTGGGTCATGAAACACAGCAACACCCCTGTGGAAGCATCAGTACCAAGGACTCATTAGAGACAGAGAAGATGATGGAGGGCTGTAAAGAGAAGGCAGCCACAGCTGCAAGGATTTCAGCAGCCTCTCAACACCTTGAACCTATTGAGAAAGCTGCTACTGCTCGTTGGGAACACACCTGGTGCCATGGAAATTATGCCAGATTAACTCTACCGTCCCCAGAACAGTCCAGCAGTGAAAGGGTGCAGAAAAAGTAGGTCAAAAAAGGTTTGTCAGCTGTGCATTGTGCTGCTTAGATGATGGGACTTACTATCCAAGCACCCACAATATTCAAAAAATAATCTAAGGAAGCAATAAATTTTCAATATCCCCCCAAAGCCTAGTTCTAGTTCTAGTCTAGGTCTAGTTCAGGTCTAGTTCTCCTCTTTTAATGCTTCCTGTGTGGCTGCAGCAAGGCTCTTGGAGTTACTCCCAAGTACAGCCAGCATCAGGTAGACATCAAATACAAAACAACATAAAAGACAAAGCCATTACATAGTTGAAAACACCCTTGAACTTACTCTGCAGGCACAGAAAGCCACCTGCTTTCTTACTTGCATTGTTACACACATGTTATGGGAAGACTTTTAACTCATGTAGAGTCTGATCCTGAAATCCTATACAGGAAGCTGAGCTGTTCAGCCCTGCCCAGGGCTGCATGCAGAGAGCTGTCATCTGGGAGCCTCTTACAAAATGTTGGCATGTGCTCTGGGGGACAATGTGCCTCAGGACAGCTTTTAGTTTCAGTCACCTCTATCCCACTGAGATGGGTTTGTAGCACAGCCCTTGTCTGAGAAGTGACAAAAATAACACTTCTCAGGAAAAATAACACTTCTTTCCCCAGGAAGTCTGCTCCCTATTAGGCGCTACTTTATGAATTGGGCTAAATCTCATTGCAATATTGCCTTCTCAGAAGTTGTGGGAAATCATTTGGGTCCTTTACATATTCAGCTGACTGAAGGTATAGGAGCTGCTCTGCAACAAAGGCATGAGTCCAGGTACAAAGAAAGACCAAGGTCTGAGCCCTGTAATCCAGAAGAAAACCCCAAGCATCAGGACAGCAAACATAAGGTCTAAGGCCTTTCCAAAGCTGATAGTCAGAAAATCATGGAATGGTTTGGGTTGAAAGGAACCTTAAAAGATCATCAAGTTCCAACCACCCTGCCATGGGCAGCAATGCCACCCACTAGACCAGGTTGCTCAAAGCCCCATCCAACCTGGCCTTGAACACTTCCAGGGACGGAGCATCCACAACTTCTCTGGAAAACCTGTTCCTGTGCCTCACCACCCACACAGTGAAGAACTTTTCTTGAGCACATGCACCAGGGCCTAGCTGCAGCCATTGCATTTACAAGCAGACCTTCAGCCTTTGTATGAGCAAGGGTGCCTGCATGGTGCCTAAATCCATCCCCAGATCCCTGCAAGGTTCACCTGGTGTAGCAGCTTGGGTGACCAGGAGGTCACACTGCAGGGTCAGACTTGTCACATGCAGGCACTGCCCCCCATGCTGTGGGGCAGAGGAGAGGGGGCTGGAGCTCATCCCACGTGCAGGTCCCAGTACAGGGCTGGCCTTGCAGCATGGCTCTGCAGCCACGGGGACAATTCCTTACATTTGAGTAACCCCATGAAACACACTGGAGTTTTCATAGGTGTAACTGAGGCACAGCTTGGCCCTCATAATCTTTATTACTGATGATGACGATGATGATGATGTGTGAGAAGGAAATAGCACAAACTTGACCTTCACAGCCCAGGGGGAATTTGCAGACCTGGCAGACATAAAACCCCTCAGCTTTTCACTTGTGAACTGAGCAAATTTGTTCTGGGAATCATTAATACATAATGCCATTTTGAAGCCAGTGTTTGGAGTAGAATTGCACATTTCATTGTCCAAATCCTTCTGTCATCCCCAGAAAATTCTGCAACAGGGCTGGGACTAAAGGAAGTCAACTGTACTTCAGAAATTACAGGCAGCCAGCTTGAAGTATCTGCCACTAGGTGTTTTCAGTTCATAACGTGATTCCACTCTCCTATAATTAATTAGGTAACCTAGATCTGAGAAGCCATTCCTGAGTTCTTTCATTCTGAATGCTTCCTGGAAGTGCTGCAAGGTTTTGACTCTATCTAATGGGACCTGAAAGAGGTCAGCATTAGCCAACAACTGCCCCTTACATCTCTTCAAAACATTATGAGTCTGTTCCCTTTCCTTGAAGTGATATAATGACAGCCCTAATGATTCTAAAGGAAAAGTGAAAATACCAGACCTGAAGTTAAAACTGTATGAGTTCATGATCACTTGCACAAGCCCGCAATTAACTTAGGCTCCAAGTAAGTGCTGGACATGAATTGGCAAAAGACTGTAATCTCAGCCAGGTGTAACAATTTAGAGACCAGTCGCAAGGCTTTTACTGATGTGCCTAATCTTAGCACATCTTTACTGTTGAAGCTTTTTCCATCCTCTTCTGTCATACTTTCTTTCCAGATGAAGACCTGATAGCAGATAGGAGAGGACAGCAACTCATCCAAATACATAATTCAACTTGGAATTTCACACAGCATGTGCATTTTTTGCACACAAACTCTACAAGCACTGAAGGGCTTTGATGTGCTTGGAGTTCTTGTGCTTACTCTCCTTCATTACAGCTCTGCAGACACATCCGCTGGGCTCACGGAAAGGAAATCACATGACACTTTAATTTACCGAGGTTATTGTACTCATTCCATACTCAGTCTAAAATTAAATGGAGGGAAAAAGCCTGGGCTGATACTTTGCTACAGATGAATGGTTAAAATCACAAAATGTTGAGAAATGCCAAAGTAAGGTTCTAACAGCAAACTGTTAATTTCGCTGCACATCCTCTGTATTTTGGAGTCTGGATTGAACCCAAATGTAAATTAATAATACTTTTGGCATTTAAATAATGAAAACGGGAATGGAAATCTGTCCCTGTGTGGCTGACCTAATATTCTCCCTGATAGTGCAAAGCCATTGCGGGTATATGAGTTCTGCCAGTGCCATCCACACTTCCCCTCCCTTGCAGCTGGGAAGCAAAGACTGCCAGAGCCCCAGTGCCTGTTCACCATGTAGAGCATGGCACTTCATTTTACTCTGTTGTTTTCACATGGGACCTTGCCTTGGTTACTGTGGGACCTTGCCTTGGTTACTATGGGTTTGCCCTTTAATTACACCCCATTTTTGAAGAGTGTGTCTCTCTTCAAGCCCATAAACAGTCCTGCAGGAGTCCCCTCTGTGCGAATCATAACTTTCCTGACAGTTATGATAGTGACAGATCACATCTACCAGCACCATGCACCTGGATGCTGTCACTTTTTCTAATTGTATGGTTTGATATAGTAGAATGTTTATAAAGAACTAATTGCAGTCAGCTCATAGAAAGATGTTCAAAATTAATATTTCAGGTGGTTTT
This sequence comes from Dicaeum eximium, assembly GCA_013396995.1. NCBI lineage: Eukaryota > Metazoa > Chordata > Aves > Passeriformes > Dicaeidae > Dicaeum > Dicaeum eximium. The sequence goes on along the minus strand of VWZP01009096.1, from coordinate 272,486 downwards.
GCTGTAGCAGTGCTCAGAAAATCACTTACTGTGGGAAAGTGGTGCTTCTTTTTCTCTACTGTTCCCATAAGTAAAAAAAAACCTGAATAGATAATTCCCCTATTTTAAAACTAATTGCAGTGACTGAGTTTCAGCCCAAAATGGATTTTTCAGAAGTTTGTAAGACTGTGAAACAATGGAGCTATGATGGAAAATGTTTATGAATTTCAACTGAAGTGGCCACTCCTATAACACTTTGTAAGGCATTATACTTTGAAAGATCAAAGAGCAAAACAGAGCTGAAAATATATTACTGTCTTGTAAAATGGGCTTGTAAGTCTTAAACATGAACACTTAATGTTGGTCTGTGGGAAAAGAAAGGAAGAAAAAAAAAACCAACACAGAAAATATAATTAAGATAATAAATGAAAGGCCTTTCTTTTAATTGTTTCTATAAGTACCTTAAATATCTGCTGGAAATGGTTATATCAGCAGAGGCTGGACTGTATTAAAATAATGAAGAGTGAAGTTTTCACTGTGTTCCCATTTAATCATCACCTCACAACTTTACATTTTAATGTCTGACCTTAGGATATCCTCTTCCACTATCACATTAAGAATGTTGAAAGGAAACAGGAAGGGCCACAAGGACTGTAGTTTCCTCAGAAGAACAGTGGCTATCAGCCTAATGGATTCTGAGTTTCTCAGACAAAGAGCAGTAGCAACTCAGCCCACAGTCAGAGTTATCAAATATTCACACAATACAAGCCTTTCCTCTAACTTACAGAGTTGCCTTCAATGAGGGTACTACCTTTTTTTGCATTACATTAGTCAAAGGAAAAAAATTCAGCTGCAAGGTGGGACACAGTATAAAAATAATCTGATTAAACGCAAAAGACATCACAACACAAAACAATAAGAAAACAGGAAAGAAGACCTGACAGAACATTGGAAACTGCGCTTGGTACATTGTGTCTCCTCTGTAATTGGAATCCTAGAATTAAGTAAACTCCTGAAGTCATTAGGAAAGTATATAGCAGATTTCTGGATGCCATTTTTGTAGGGATAAGCTCAACATTGCTAACTCAAGTACAGGTGAAAAGTCAGACGCTGGCTGCTTTTCTATAAAGAAATTTGTAACATTTCAAGAGGGGCAGGGGAAAAACAATTATAATGCATGAAAACAGAAGATAAGTTATTAATCACAGAATCCTTTCAGCAAGCAGACTGACATTAAAACTACATGTTCGTGTAGGGTGTGGACAGGGAGAGGAGGAGGTGTGTAATGCCCATCATTACACACATCATATAGGGCCAAATGGCTGCAAATTCTTTGATATTGTCTTAAAGCAGTTCCAAATGTGAGAACTGTGTGTGTTTCATGCGATCCTAAATAGATCCCACTTTCTAATATTACCTACAGGAAATCAGTTTTACATGGTTTTCTCAATGAGAAATAGACAAGGATCCATCTTGGGAAAAAAATATTCAAGGAGTAATTTTGCTTTCAACAGCCTCTAAGTTTGGCTGCATGTAGAAAGTGCAGGGCAAATTAACCTGGATGCATGGTAAGTTTTGCAAACAGGAGGAGCTACAGTGTGAACTACGGATCACAGTTCTCAAGTCCTGACATTTTAAATGGATTTTTCTTTGGTAGTGTCAGGATGTTTGTACTGCATTCATGGAACTCCCTCTGGTGTATAACTTAACACATGAAATTTCTTGCCTTACTCTTTTCCAAAGTGTAGCCCAGTGCAGAGAGGCTGCTTTCATGACAATGCTGAAGATGTTTCTGCCACAAACAGAAAGATTGAGCCCTTGTCAGATCATGGCCACAGTAGGGTTGGAAACTAGGGAAACACGCATCTGTATGACGCATGTCCATTAGTCCAAAACAGCAAAGGTCACTTCAGGGTTGGCTCTATGGCCTCAGCAGCAGAAATGTCAAGCATCCCTAGTTCTTCTTCTTTAAACAGGACCCTGCTCTGGAAGAGCTAACAAAATTTAGCCTTGAACCCAGGATATTAATGAACTAACTGGCTTTTTACTGCTCATCTTTTCTTCACAATATTCTTCTCTCTGTCCATCTTATGCTCAGTTCCCTAAAAAAAAAAAAGGGAAAACGCCATAAAAAACTCAATCTTGTTCATCCCCAACCATGAATGATGAAAATCATATGGAAAGAAAATGTGTGTTGAGAGTGAGGGTTGGAAAACACATGACCTTGCAATAAAAAGCTTTGTTGTGGTAGGGTAAAGATATGGATGGATGGATGGATGGATGGATGGATGGATGGATGGATGGATGGATGGATGGATGGGCAGCTTGCTTTTGTTCTTTCTTGATAGGCAGGTGACNATGGATGGATGGACGGATGGATGGATGGATGGACGGACGGACAGATGGACGGATGGACGGATGGATGGATGGATGGATGGATGGACGGATGGATGGATGGATGGACGGACGGACAGATGGACGGATGGAGGGATGGATGGATGGATGGATGGATGGATGGATGGATGGATGGATGGATGGATGGGCAGCTTGCTTTTGTTCTTTCTTGATAGGCAGGTGACTCAATATCCAGCTGTTCATTTTCTTTTCTTTATTCTTTTCTTTTACCTTCCTTGTTCCTGTCCTTCTTTTCCCTCCTGTTTTTTTTTTCTTTCTTTTCTTTTTTTTTTCTCTTCTGGGAGTGTCTGATAGGGATTTTCTTAGGTGTACATTAGAAGATTAATTGAGCAAGGGATTCCTTTATTTGCCAGATAGTAGTTTTCAGTGCTCCAGCCCACACAATTTTCATGCTCAGTATGGCAAAGCTCCCCTAAAAAATGTCTGGAAACAAGTACCAGGCAGAAAGCCTCCTTTTGGCACTCTCTCCTTTGATACTACTTTTCACCAAGCATTTTCTTTGCATACCATACAGAAGGAGGGGAGGAAGGAAAGTACAGGGTTATTTTAAAAGCATCCACTAATTAAAACTGCGGGTCCATTTTCTTCTGATTACTCCGGCATTTGACTATAAACAAACTAACAGAAGAGCAACTACCAGACTGAAATTTCCCTTCAGTTCACATGCCTACATGAAATATCAGAAAACTGATATTATTTATATACTGTATTGTGTAAAAGAGTGACCTTGTTTTCCCTCCTTCCACTGCAGATGTCCATAACAAAGGATGTGTTGCAGAGACTGAAGGGTGTGTGAAGAAATTAGGTTTATTTTTATTTTGCTAATAAGCTTTTGGTATTAAAGCACCTTTTATCTCAGCAGTTTTAGTTGACTAAAAGCTAGCCTCTTCAGCTCTCTGTTTCATCAGGAGTACCTCTAAGGAGTAATTCATCTCCTCTACCTTAGTAATATTGCTTTCTGATGGGCCTTCCTTTAGCAGTGCCCTGTCTCTCGCCTTTGATCATAGATGGTCTGAACTTGGGTATGTCGTTTTTTTGATGGCTAAAGTGAAATGAGTCTTAATCCTCTGCGTCTTTCTCAGTTTCAATGCCTAAACCATAAAAAATCCTTCTTCCTACATCAATAGTCCATTATGTGACAACATATACTGTGCACCCTCAAAGTCATTGGACTGAACTATGCCAGCTCAAAATTGATCTTCTCAGAGGACTTAAACTACAATGTGAGAACCACAGACTCAAAAGGGATCTGGGTACCTGACTCCCACAGAGGATGACATCTGAGTCCTACCACTCAGGGCAAATTAGAAGTTCTGTTTCCTGAGAGGCAACTGTTCTCAATTTTAAAAAATCAAACCAACTAGTTTTTATAGTGTCTGAAACATACTATTTCACTCTAAATTTTCTCAAAAGACCTATCCAATTTTGCTTGAAGTAGTTCAGTCCAACACTGGAAACATGCATTCCAAAAAGGTGATGTTTTAACATAGTTCTAAGTATCTGAAAATGAGCTTTGAGGATGAAAGCATATGTGTAACTTCATCTGGGGGAACCAGCATGGAGTCTCATAGAAAAAACAAACTGTATGATATTTTACACTAGACTTTTAATGGCTCTGTATGCATTCCCAGTTGCCTGATATAAATGCCACACAAATACCATACACTTCACATTTAGCTGTTAGAGATAACCATGAAGGGAGAGCTCATTCATAATTTCACTCTATTTTAGTACTTCCGAAGTTTGAAATCATTCTCAATTCATTAAAAGGAAAACATTCACTTTCAGATTTATGATCCCCATGCCTTTTCTCTCATTCACAGAAGTATTCACATTAAAATCATGTGCACCCTGTCGTTACATGACTGACATTCTTTTAACAGAGTGGTAATGTCCTGCCGAGGCCAGCTGCTGAATGTAATGGCAAAATTTTCAGACAGGGCATGAGGATAGCTCTGTTAAAGAGAGGTGATGCTGCCAAGAAAGGATGAGTGCCCAGATCCTCAGCAGAAAACCTTTTAAATCCCATTCTGAACTCCAGCCCTGTCCCTTGGTGATAACCTTGGCCCTGTCATTTCATTTCTAAAATGTTGTTGGTTATTTTGACCAGTTTCCTTTGGTAACATGGGGTCTACCAATATAATGACATTAACAGTATTTTCACCACTATTTTTGGTTTTCCATGGTTTTTTTCACAGACATCAAATGTTTAGTTCCACTGAGTAAGCCCTGGTCCCTGCCTTGTGCTCCAACAGGCTGCTGCTACATAAAGATATTACATATAATAATGTACATAAATTACATACAGTAATTGCAGCACTAGTGGGACTCCAACAGCTCTTATCACTGACAGGACTGGAGCTGTTTGCAAGGGTAGGAAATTGTTGCAAATGTTTCCTAGTCTAGCCAACAAAACTGCATTTTTACTCCCATAAAATAACGCTCACCCTTTCACAGAGGCATTTGGAGGATTAGTTGTTGTCTCTCTGTTCATCACTGCAAATTTAACACACTATGTAAGTGTTATTATTGGGGGCTAACATCTGTGAACTACAGCATGTATTTTGAATTCTATTTTTAAACCAAGGAAAATCAAGTAAGCATGAACTGACCATGTGTTAAAAACACTTGAAGACCTCTTTCTTGTAACTGTTTATCTACATTTTTAAAACCCTGTTTACATTGTAGTAACAGCTGTGTTTAAAGGGGACATGACAGAGCAGACTAATTTGTAAAGCTAAACTTGATTTTGAAGTTAAAAAAACCCTAATGTTTGAAAAAACACTTCAAAAGAAGACAAAAATGATTAAAATAGACATAACCATTTGTTTAAACCATGACTTTCTCAAGAAAAACCAGGCTAATGTAAACTGGCCTATGCATAGTCCAAGCATCTGTTCTGTGTAGCTGTTACACAAAACCCCTGCTGCTGGAGGGAGGGGATAAAATTAAGACAAAACAGGTCATTCACAAATGAAGGACCCATACTAAAGGCTGGATTGCAAGCCAAATGCACATACACTGGTGAGACTTGCCCCAACCGGTCAGAAGAGAGCAAGCCAACTTCTTCTTGACCTACTTCCTTCAACTGTGTTTTAGCCGTGTATATCATGTCTAATGTGTTTGGGTTTGTCCACACCTTCAGCAAACCCAGAGCCAGCACTGGCTGAGTTTAAATCAAATTGCTCAATTTCCTACAGCAGCCAAATGATTTCTTAGGGGTTTTATAGAATTTCTTTCTGGGATGCTGAAATGCTACTGAGGTAAATGAGATCTATATATGTCACGGGAACTAGTAGGGAGACATTTTCTCTCTAGTCTGGGCAGTGAGAAACATTTTAATCACTTGTACTGTATTCATGCTATTTCTAAGAAAAAAGCACTTTGTAAAGAGGAAGATGTCACATGCCCAAGCACTAGTCATACACTATTAAATCTATCTCCAAAATCTCATTAGATTTTCATACAGTGTTTTCTGTATACTTGATTCATCCAAGGTTTTGTAAGCTGTATTATTTCCATGGAACACAGCTGAACTGAGTGAGTCAGTGTGGCAGTGTGGTAGTGAGATGACTCAAAGGGGTCTTAAGTCAACCTTAGAGTCCTCTGAAAGTCAGAAGTAAAAGCTGGAAACAGAGAACAAACAGCACAATAAATCAGTGAAGGGGTAGAGAGCAGAAAAAAGAGAGTTCATGCTAATCTGCTCCACTGAGGAGAGCAGGTTAATTTGCTTCTGGACCCAAATACAGACAATAAGTGCAATAACCCAGCCTGGACAGGATGGACACAAACATTCAAGTGCTCAGTCTCACTCTGCTCCACCAAGTTTTGGTCTTGTTTGTAGGTTTTTGTCAGGTCCAATTTAAGGGGAACTGACGTCTCCCAAATGAGGCTCCCCTGCCATGGGTCTGGGACAGCATTTACTCTGGACAGCAGTTGGCAGATTCCGTGTGGACTTCTGACCTTCACATTTATCAAAGCCAGGAGACAGGGACATGCAAACATAGTTCAGGTAACTGTGTTCAAGGTGCTTGTGGCAGGACAAGTGATGACATCCTTCACAGCCTCAGTGGTTGTTGGCTGATGATCAGTTCTTGCCACTGCAGAACCCTCAGCAGACTCTCTCGTCTGAGCTGACCAGTGACCATAGATGTCCAAGATGCGATTGCATTGCCAGTTTGGCCTCCATCCCTAGCAACCTTCCTTAGCAGGAGCTAGGTTATTGACTTGCTAAAGAGGTTTTAAAATGGTTTTGAGAATTCAAACCCAAGTGCAATGGGAATGAGAAGTAAGTTTTGTTTTCATTCACTTCAGTTGCCAAATATGCTCATTTCTTGAGTTTTAATCTTAGTAACAAAGGAACCAACACTGAGATGTCAGTGTTTGCCTTAAAATTCTTTCATTGGAGCTTTATGTTCATGTTTTCACCATGTTTAATGGTTCCTAGACCTTCTCTATTACAGCACTTCAGCAACACTGCAGGGCATTACTTTTCACCGTGAACAGAATTTGCTAAATGGAAACATGGTTCCTCTGGTAATGCAGGTGCTAAATACTCTGGCAGGAAAAAAGGCATGCAAAAGGTATGATCTAGTAGTGTCCTCTAACCACTTGGATGCAAAACCAAGCCTGGCTGGCAGCTCCATTTCCCCATCTTTGGTGGCACATGATGATTAAAAGGCACATTTTAGTTTTCCACCTATGAAAACTATGGCAAATTATGGCATTGTATTGGAAAACAGCAACTGAAAGAGATTTGCATTGTCTAAGCAGTGCAGAGGAGCACAGTGTAAGCACAAAACTTTTATCTGCAGGCAGGTACTACTTTCTCATTACATCTTACCACAACATTTGGCAGAATGACCTCCACTCCTCTGGGTATCTGGGAAATCCCACAGCGTAAATAATGCTCACAGGCTATGGGCACACGGAAATGAGAAACATTTTCCTCATCCACAGAGTCTGCTGTAGCTCAGTGTAATCTGCTTCTCAGGGAGACTGTGGCTATTTTTAAGGCAAAATGGTGTTTTTCTTGGTCTTGTGCTCCAGCTAAAGACAGTGTAATGGAAAGGTGATAGATTATATACTCAGTTACTGGACACCCACTGCAAAGCTCACAGCAAGTTCAATCTTTGTATAGAATACCAAGGGAAACATTTTCTAACATTTGTATTTATTTACTGCTGGATCAAGAAAATAATTGTATTATTAACTAGTCCTCTGGATTCTCGTTTTCTTTCCCACAGAATGAAAATGACACATTTCATTTTAAAGTTTTAAAGTTTACTTTAAATTTAAAATAATTTATAAAGATGGACCTGCAGTTGGAGGACACCCATACCAGTTCATCATGTCAGCCCCAATACTTGAGTAAACAAGTAGTAAAGGAATACCATATATATATATGTATATACACACACACACACAACCAAAGAGATAACTGACTATAACTCACTAATTTCAGTATACTAAGGACAGTTTCATCTATACTGACAATTTCTCTTTCCAGCTGCACTAGTAAATTGATATTTATGTCACTGGCTAACCGAGTTTATATTTATAAATATATATATAAAATGTAACATGTTTTTCTTTGGGTTAAGTGCACATATATGAATACCTGACTTGCATTATTTCATCATTTCAGTTTTTACATGAATTTATAAGACTAAAAAGAGTTTTCTCCGCATGAGATGTGATCTCATTTGACTTTAGAACTGACCCCAAATAGGAAATTGAGTACTTGTGGCCTGATACTTAATGCAGTGTGTCTCATTTTCCAGGTGCATACATCTGGTCTTTAATGGCCATTTTATCAAGACTGCATCATTTCATCTCAGTCCTTTCACCACAAATATTTGATTGTAATAAGATCTGACTGTGGGATGTGTCATCTGCAGTATTGAATATATAGAACTGCTTGGGCTTACTATTTCTATCTGTTTCCATGTACTGTTAAGGGTGGCATTTTTTTCATGGCAAAACATTGCTGACAAGATATTGTGCAATGAGATTTGCATGACCAAATATCCTGTGAGTAGTGCAGTGGTTAGGGTAGGAAGCAGAGAGTCAGAATAGCCTGGCTCTGTTCCCACTTTACATACTGACTCACTTCATGACCCTGGGGCAAATCGCTTAGGCTGGAATTTACAAGGGGGATGAGATGCACTGCTCCCAGGGAAAGCCAAGAAGAGCTGGGTGCCTGGCTCCTTCGTCATTTAGAAAACCTCATGTCTCAGCTGTTTGGCATCTCAGTTTGCCCACATTAATACAGGGACAAGGTTTATAAAGATATTTGGGTCCTCTGGAAGAAATTATTTATTAAGGAAATCACAATCATGGCATAAATATGCAGTCTTTACTAACACATCCTATTTAGTAGGTAAAAGCAGATAAACGAGTAATTTCCTTTGGTCCTTGAGATGAGAAATGTAGTTTGTTTCTCTTCTATTGAGACAATGAGTTTAAAATACTTACAGATTATCAAATCCATGTTTCCAAATGTATTTTGCCTACAAATCAGCAGCTACAGGGCCTTCATAATAGCAGAGTAGCAGCTCTTGGTCCTCTGGCAGCCTGTCCATGCGGGTTTAAGGAGGCATGACTTCTTCTCTACTCTGTCACTAGACTGAGTCTAGGATCCAAAACTGTTCTTCCCCACCTTATCAAAACATGACCAAAACCTTACCCAGGCCCTCGCATCCTCCATTCTTCTCCCTAGAACCCACGGGAACACCAAGGGATGTACTCTTACTGTTCATCCCATCAATCATTTTAGTCTGCATCTTTCCATCACCTCCCACTTCACAGTCTCTTCTCTTATTGCCCTACCCTGCTTTAATGCTCTATGAGAAGATTCAGGTGCTGGCACTGGCAGGGCTTTTACAGCAGCCACTAAGGTAATAATGTATTCCTGATCTGCTTCTGGATGCACAACAATCAGAGTGTGAATGCACTCATGTCAGAGTTCACATTACAAAAATTGTATCGACCTACACTGCTGGAAGGTGTCTGCAGACCTCGTTCCAAAACAGTTTGCACATCACCAGGAAACCCTGATGTGAGGAGGCCCCTGGTAAGCCACTGGGTTTGAGTGGGCACACTTCTACATAATTTTTTTTTCCTCTTAGGAGGCAAACAAAATGTAATAATATGGGACATTTTTACACAGGGTGAATTTATATGGACATTTTCACACACAAGGTGAATTTCAATCAATGTTTTTATTTGGAAATAGCAAAAAAGAAAAGGGATCTCTTCAAAGCAACGTAGAACATTGTGGTTTAAAATTTCCCTTCAAAGAGAAGTCCAGGGTTTGAGATTGTCTCATCTCTTTATATTGGGGATATTTCTAAATTTTTGTTGGAAAATGTGAAAATGCTCTCAAGAATGGCCATTTTCTAATTAGAAACTGTGATTGTAATGAAACCTTTGCATAGTTGGTCAGCTTCAATTGAAAATGTATGATGGGCTTAATTTGGCACTGAGCTTGTTTAACTTCAGGATATAATTTTTAAAAAAGAACAAAACTTATCAAGGCACAAGTCTTCTGTGAAGTCAATGAGTTACTCCAGTTTACACCAACAAAGGGGTAGTGAGCTTGCCTACCTACAGCACCTGGTGTGTGTTTAGATATGGAAGATGTTTCCTCTAGTCTCAAGCTGTGATTCTGGAAAGAGACTGGTCTATTTTAAGTCTTCTGCCATCATAGCTGCCAGCCCTGTGCTAATGTATGGGTACCATGGTGGGTGTAAGAAGGCACTGGACACCATGTTTATGTCCACAGCCACTTGGTCCCCTATCCTGGAGTCTTGCCTGGCTCGGAAGCAAGGTAAAAAGGTGTTGAGTCCTGCTCAGCAGTGGCTGGGAGATTGAGCACTTGTGCATGCATGGCATTGTTCAGCATCGGGAGAGATGCAAAGAGAAGGGAAAGGAAAACATTAAGGTGAATAGCAAAGAAAAAAGTGGAAACAAGGAAGTTTGGCTCAGCACTAAAAGCCCTTCACATGAAGCCAGCCAGGAGTGCAGAAGGGGAGAGATAATGAGGTGCAGGAGGTGGAATTTGGCACAGAAATAACTTTTAGCTCACATAGAGTGAATTTCCTTTTATCACTGGTAGCCTGGGTCATGAAGACTCAGAGGAAACTATCCCATTCCAAACGTTTGATACTGAATGTATTTGGCTGCCTGCTACTTCCACGTGTGGGTGAATCCAGTTTGTATATTTGTCTAACAACACGATCTGGCCCTGCTCCGCTCTCACGCTGAAACCTGGAGTACAACCCAAGCACACCTTTCTGTAGCCCCAGCTGCTGACCTACACACTGCTGAACAGCCTTCTGGCAAATGCTGGAGCAGTTTAGAGGCTGCTGTCATTTGTGCCAACACTTGGTATTTCCAAGGGGCTGCTACTGCACCGGGATCATGGAGATCCCAAACTGCTTTCAGACTCACCCTTATCATGACATTTGCACTGAGATGGCAGCAAGAAACAGCACTCTGCCTCCTGACACCACTCAGGGAACTCCTCCACTCAGTCTCCCGCTGCCAGCTAGGCCTGTTTTAGTGCAAGCTTAGAGAAATAGAGCCATACAAATTTGCCTTACATCAAAGATGATCTGGCCTCATCTCAAAGGTCGTTTTTCATAATCTCTGCTTTCTCTGGTTACCCTGCCCATCAGCATTACTAGGCTCATGAACTCATGACCAAAGAGAAGCTGCAGCTCACTCTCACCCCCCTCGTTTGCATGCTGCCTGTATCACACCCCGGCGCCCCTTTGGCTTTGAAGAAGACTCAGATCAAGTAGTATGAGGGAGGCAACTGGGACGATAAATTATTAGCACTGCAGCTGTGAGGCTAAGAAGCTGAGAAAACAGTTGTGAGTACAAAGAAAGAAGGGGGTGACTGTGTGTATTCCGCAGATAAAATTAATCCAGAATGTTACAAATTCTACAAATCTCTTGATACAGTGAACTCATCTCCTCTGGCAAAGTTTTGATGGAAAGGGAAGCATTCTTTCTGCTGGAACATACATACATACATATATATATATATATACAAGTTACTATATAACTTATATATATAAGCTACTATATTTGCTTGCTTGCAAATCACAGTGGGCTTCTCCAGAAATCATTTTTGGTGTCTACAAGTAAAAAAAAAAAGTTTGAAAAATAAAAAGAGTTATCATGATTTATGTCTTTGGAGAAGAGCATTAAGACAGCATTTTTCTGACAAGGACAACAAGCAGCAAATTAAGAAATGGGGAAACCTTATTAAATTTAAGACTTAGCAAAACCTCCAGTGTGCATGGGGAATTTGTGTTGCTGTTGACAACTGTCACAAACGCTTTTCTCCCAAAATTGTATTTTGTATTTTATAGGCTTCTGAGTTTTTGTATTTGTTTAAACCTGTTGAGTTTATTACAGCAAAGAGATGGGTTTGGCTGGTTTTTAATACTGGTAATGTAGTTGCAAGACAAGTAGCTCAGCAGAGCTGGTTCTCTCCATACGCCCTTTTTTGTGTGTTTTTGTGTGTTTGTGTGCATTTATTCTGGTTTTTTTTTATGCAGAGACAATCCTTAGGTTGTGCAGAGCAGCTGTGGATGTTCCACCTCTGGAAGTGTTCAAAGCCAGGCTGGATGGAGCTCTGAGCTCTGGTCTAGTGGAGGGTGTCCCTGCCCGTGGCAGTGTGATTGGAACTAGGTGATCTCTAAGGCCCCTGCCAACCCAAAGCACCCCGTGACTCCGAGGTTCTGTGTCACAAGCACGCCCTGTCTGTGCCCACACGGACACACGGATTGTCATGTGGGCACGTACATCCGTATACTCCCACTCTCCGGAGCAAACCTTTCGTCTCAAGCCATTCCCTCCCTGCAATCTGTCTTAAACCAAACGTGGGACGAAGCGGGCAGGCCGCGCAGGTTCCAGCCTGTGCCGGCGGGTGAATTCGGAGCGCGGTCCGCGCAGGCCCGCGTGTGAGGGGCAGCCGTGGCCGCCAGGGGGCCTCGGGCCGTGCGGCGGTGCCGGGGAGCGGCCGGGCCTGCCGGGCAGCGCCCTCAGCGCCGGGCCCCGCGGGGCCGCCAGCGCCGCGCTCGCACCTCGTTCCCCAAGTGACCCCGGCTGCCGCCCCGGGAACTCGGCATGCAGCGCCGGGGTTGCGGGGTGGCGTCCTGGGGAGGCTCCCGAGACATGATCAAGAGCCCGAGGAGGCGCGCGCTGACCTCTCGCCCGCGGCACGGCCCCCGGGGCTGGAGCCGAGCTCCCGGCACCCCATCCCCACCCCCGGCGGCGAGCTCCGGTTACCAGTCGGTCAGATTGAAAGACAGTGTTTCTCCCAGCTAAAATAAAGCACCAGCTGCCCCCTCCCCAAGAAAAGTATTTTTATTGAGTCCTATTCCACATCAGTATGAAGACACTGGCAGCACCGTACAAAGAAGTTCCTATGTATCAGTCCGTCAGCTTGTCTAAACAACTACATTAGAAGTTTTCCAGCCTTGCCCAGTCAATGACCACAGATCTATTTGGAAAGCAATCATTAGCAGGGGCAGCACTGTAATCCTGCCTCTCCACTCCTCTCTTCCTCGGAGCTCCGTTGGGGGACACGTACATGTTAGTGGCCTTGTGACACGCACTGCTGGGAGGTTAAGTGTGTGTTTAACATGTGGTTATCGCACCCGCAGAACCCATGACATAAGGCAGAGGATTGGGGTTTATAGCTTCAAAGTGTCACAGCTCTGTCACACTCACAGAAAATTTCTGCAGCTCTTAAGAAATTACACTCAGTTGATTAATCAGTATGAAGTTTATAAGTAAAGGGCATAATATTAATATGTAACTTACTTAATAAAATTATTCCATGTATGTCTTTTTCCTGGGAACCCTAGGACTTAGTTAAATTGCAAGTGAAGAATCACAACAGCAAATACCTAGGCCTGTGTCTCCGTTTCCTTATTGATACACAGGGGATAAATCTACAAGACTTATCTTCCAAACAGATTTATGTGGAGACAAAATGTAGGAATTTGGAAAACGCACTTGTATGTTCAGAAAGTGGTAAAGAAGTATGGTGTAATGTATTTTAAAAAAACTTCTATAAAACAATGTACGTCAATTGATGTACATCACCTAATTAAAGCTGACAAGTTTTGCATGTGTGATCATATTTAATCAGTGGTTATCAGCTATCCTGAAATGTAAAACCAGCATAAACAGCATAAACATAAAGTTGCATAAACAGTGACTTTTTCCTAAGTGGTATCATACAGATACTGGTAGTAACAATACAATTAGGTTCATTGGCTTTACAAGGTATTTAGTGATGATAAAAACAAACAAAGAAACAGTAAAGTTTTGGGGTGAAGCTACAAAGTGGCCGTTGGATCTGTTCATAGCAAACTTTCCATTTTGGAAGCTATCCTGCATATACATTATAACCCTAATGTTTATTTGTGTCCAGGTATTCAGACTTGAAAATTACAGGTAACAGTGTCTAATGGATTTGGGCTTTTTTTCTGCAGCCTAGATGGGGATGTGTTTGAAAGTGTGTGTGCAGGTGTACACATGTGCACGTGTATGTGAGCCAGTAACACTGAAATGGTTCCTGAAGCTTCTAATGAGGACAAATTCAAAAAATGGGCTTTTCACTTAGCTGTGATTGTCATATGAGTTCTGATCTTTCTTATCTTAGGCAGAAGAAATTCATTGGCCTGGGCCATGTCTAGTCCCAACCAAAGAGTCCTTTCATGTACATCTTCTGGCTTCTGCTCACACATTTTTGAATGAATTCTTCCCCTCAGAAATGCTGAGAATCATATGAATGTATCAAAAAGCTGAAGGTGCCCTTCACTTGGAAAAATACTGAACTGTACAACAGTTTGGATTGGAAAAGACCTTAAAGACATCTAGTCCAACCCTCTGGAATGAGCAGGGGCAGTTTCAAATGGATCAGGTTGCTCAGAGCCCCATCCTGCCTGACCTTGAAAATTTCCAGGGATGGGGCATCCACTACCTCTCTGGGCAAACTGTGCCAGTTTTTCACAACCCGCACTGTAGAAAATGTCTTTCTTATATCTAGTCTGAATCTACTCTATTTTAGTTTAGAACAACCAGCCCTTGTCCTATTGCAACAGGCCTACTTAAAAAATTTTCCTCCATCTGTCTTATAAGCCCCCTTTAGATATAAAAGCTGGAAAGCTGCTCTAAGGTCTCCCTGGAGCTTTCTCTTCCTCAGTCTGAGCAATCCCAACTCTCTCAGCCTGTGTTCATAGGAGAGGTGTTCCAGCCCTCTGATCATTTTTGGGGCCCTATGTGTAGCTGATAGTCTTGATTTTGGCACCTTTAAAATTTTTTTTAATGATATGTACCTCTATATCAGAATGATATCTACTGTAATTCAAAATTCTTAACCTGCAGCAGACTCACTTCATCCAATATGCAGTAAAGATAACAGAGACCTCCCTGTTTCCTACTGCTTGGCTGCAGATATTGTATCCATTATTTCTCTACCCTCTCTAGACTGTATGTCTAGACGTACACAGCAGAAAATCCCTTTTTGAATGTATTGGACAGCATTTGGTGTGGCTTCTGCAAAATGAAATTTGGCCAAAATTGTTCAGTGTAATCAATATCTTGACACTTCACTGGGATTGTCACAAAGCCTCTGATTTCATCACCCCACAATGAATGTGGTTGCAGCAAGTTTTCTTAATACCCAATAAAATTCTTTTAGAGACATGAAAAAGCTGTCTTCCCTCTGGCCAATACCAGGAATTTGTGGGTAGGGCTTTGCAGACTTGCTATATAAAAATGAAGCTTATAGACAAAACAACAAGATATGTTAAAAACGTCTAATAACATGGTCAAAACCCACATAACTCCACTAAAAGGCAGTTGTGGAATTTAAACAGCAAAGTACTTGTGCAAGCAAGGTGCTTGATTAAATGTGGAGTCATAGGGAGATACCTCTTTCTATGCCATCCTGTTTTTCATGAAATTATACGTGTGTGATCCAGAGCAGCATAGTTTTACCTGAATGAAAACATCAGTATATGGACTTTTTTTCTTTTAACTATTAACTGTGTTTTTAATGTTTGCTCTTTCATTTTTCTTTCTTTCTTTGTCAGCATCTTTTCTTACATCCTTCCTTGGTAAAGCATTTGCTAAAATCCTAAATGACCCTAATAAAACTGAACCCAGGTTCACATCTTGCCTAAAAGACTAATTCCAGTTAGTGGCTTCATGGTAATTTGTAAGGAGCTGTACAACAAGAGATAGGAACCGTCCTCGATGCATGTACACACGCCAGTCTGCCTGTGAACATGGGAGCAAAGGTGCCTGCTCTGCCTGCTTCTTACCAGTGAACCCAAATCTCTGTCCTTCCAATGTCCTGCTCAATTGTTGTGGTTTTAAGCTTGACTGGAGATGAAACACTGCGTAGCTGCTCGCTCAACCTCCCTCTCTTCCCCTCTCCACTCTGGTGGAATGGGGAGGAGAACTGAATTGGTAAAATGCATTTTACAATTATACTATTATTTCCTTTGCCTTAGAGGAAGTAGACTAGCAGTCACAGGTATCCAGGCAAAATCCATGAAAAGGTGTACACTAGAAGTCAAAAAATTATCTTCAGGAAAATATTATGTACTTTCCTTATGATGACTTCTGCAAACCAGAAAAAGGGTTCTCCAGCTGAGTCTCTGTTGGAGCTTTGCTGTTATGGCTCTACTGGGAAGTCTCTATAGCCAGCTCTAGTCCTAGTTTAACACTCCACTAATCTAAAGGGCTTCCCAGTCATTCATCCTCCTGGTGCTCTGGAGACACAGGGAGTTCAGCAGCATTACTCATGCAGTGCAATTTGAGACACAGAGGAGAAGGAGGATAAGCTGACCAAGACCCACAGACAGCCCATGGCAAAGCCCAAAGTGCTCCCAGTTTCTGCTTGCTCTTTCAGACCTTTCTTTTCTTTGGCACGCCTGCAAACTCATCCTGTGGTTTGTGAACCTTAACAAGCCTTTCAATAAAGCTTGTCTGGGTTTTGGATTGGTAAAGAAATTTGATACCAAGGCAAGGCTTTGTATTGGTGTGTGCTGTGCTGTGAAAATTTCACATGGCTGTTTTTCACCCAACTTGTTCAGCCATAATAGCACAGCACAGTGGGCCAGAAAACTCCACATCTTACTGAACAGCCCAGTTTATGAAGAAGGCGGTGAGAGTGGTGGGTATGGAAAATGGGTTTTCAAGAGTTTATGGAAGTTACCACTTCCTTTGGGAATACATGTTCCTTGCAAAATCTATTCCTCTTCCCAGCCATACATACCCTTTGTTTTTACTGCAGTGGTCCTGTGTACCCAATAACTTGGCACTGTGCATTTGTTAACAGACTCTTCATGCGCAGTTTGAATTACTCATAAAGTCCAGCTTTCCACAACCTGTATGGAGAAATACGGAGTAACTAGGTTAACTGAATTCAAAGGAAGGCAAATTTAAGTCTTTCCTAAAATTTTAAACAAGAAAGGACAAAGGACTGAAACAAAAGTGATTTTGGTATGTCTCTGCTACTGCACTATTGAAACCCATTTGCAAGTCAGTTGTGAAAATGTCTGAGACATGTTTGCTACTTGCATGGAGACAACTCTTGTTAATTTTCATCCCAAATGTTGACATATATTGCAAAAAGTGCACAGGCTGTGCAAACTCTTGTTCAGCACAGTATGTGCTTATGTATTCCCTTGGGGCTTTTTACTGCTACCACTAAAGTCTATGGATAATTAGATTAGTGGGAGCAGAGTTAAGACTTGTACATGAGACCAGGACCTATGCTGCTGTTCTGGAGGAACCACAGTTCATAGACCATTTGTGTTGTGTTTTAAGAAACAAAGCCCAGTGTCAAACTGCCATTTAAAATTTTATTGTGACTACCCAAACTGTGCTAAAATGGAAGGTAAATCATCTGCCTCAGTCACAGAGTTGCTGCAGTTTTCATTTTCTCAGTGCAGTGAAGGTGGTTGGCAGACATCTGCTTTCAGATACAATTGGTGCTGACCAAAGAATCCACCATCTCTGCCTGCTTCACACTTCCCCCATCTATTTAGCACTCGGCAGTTCTACCAGTGGAAGGACTTGCAGGAGAGTTTAGGCAACTCACTGCAGACAACAGCTGCTGGGAGGGCCCAATCCATTTCCAGCAGCCATCTGACTTGAAGAAGGCTCTTTGAATCCCACTGTTCTCTTTTGCCTAACTACCTTGGTTGGTCTTAACAAAAACCAAAAACAAACACCCCACTTCACCCTATAGAGCATTGCTTATCTTCCTGTTCATGGCTACAGCAATGTTATACACAGGTAGGTAGGTGAGTGGGCAGGTAAGCAGAAAGATAAATAGATACACACATACATACACAAATTCATATGTACATACATACTTTTTTTGTTGTTCTTTAAAGATACAGACAGAAACCAAAAGCTACTGCACACTTACACAAGCAATCCCATTTCCTCACACTGTCGACTTTTCTTTTGATCTGCATCTAAACATCCCAGAAGAGGCTGGGACACAGATTTTTCAGTCCAAGGAAGCTTGTTCATTTTCTCCATCTCTGTCTTTCAATTTACTGAATGGTTCATTTTCATTGTTTCTCCAGAATACAGCAAAGGCAATAGGAAGAAATGTCTTACTGTTACAGGGAGTCAAAATAATCACTGGAGATGTGTTTATGTGTGTTGTGATGATTCTGGCATTAAACCCATTTATCTGGACACCCCTTTTGTCCTGTTTTCATTCTTCTTGACATATGTAATGCATGGTTAGCACATTCTATTTCACTTTTTTTGCTCCCTTGTTTTATCTCCTTCCTTGTATGAACACAGTAGTTATAAAAAAACATTCACCACCCGTACCCACGTTTGCTGAAAATTTTATTCCTCTTAGATCTTTCTTTGACAGACACTTTGATGGGCTTCTTCCAGGTAGCTCTGAATAAACTGAATGTTCTTCTGCATAAAATGAAAACCACAATCAACAGTGGGGGGAGATTCCATCAGCCCAGCAGATCAGATAAATTTTTTCTTAAGCCTTACCAACTTTCTGACTCCAGAGCCATATTTTTATTTTCTGAGGATATCTGTAACACTGGTTACAGATATCAGTTTAACTCTGAATATTCTGTCACTGCAGAATTCCCACTCTTGTTAGTGAAAAGAAGTCTGAAAAAAACTTTCTGTAAAAGAATAAATTAATGGTAAGTTATTACAAGGCTTTTTCAGAATTGGTAGCATTAACCACAATAAATTCTTAGTGGGTTTCTTTTCCTCTTACAAAAAAATAAAGGTCACACATAAATTGACCTATTGCACACATAGATTATGTCTCCAATTTTGTTTGAATTATGATTTTAATGTGATTTTTGTGATTCACAATACCAGAGCTGACTGCAGTGGACAGGGACATAGAGGGTTGTCTAAGCCCTTATAAGTGTACTCAAAGTTTCTTTTGTCTAACACACCAGCTAACTTTTTGATTAGATAAACACCAAAAAAAACTCCTGTGGCACAGAAGATGGCAATCAAATGTGGAAATCTTCGTTGTATAGAGCACCCTGGGGTTTGTTAAATATCTGCAGATCTGCTTGTTGTAAGTGACAATGTTTATTCTTGCAAGTGAATTCCAAGATAGCCTGGCTTCCTTGGGGTTTAATCTCAGCCTTTTTTTGTTTCTCTGATTAGTTGGAAACTGTAGCAGGTCACCCTGGCTCTTTGAAGAATGAAGGGTCTCATTCCAGGGCGAGGCCCAACGAATTTGTGAATGAATGAAAAGTTAATTGAGGAAAAGGGTAGAGCATACTTCAGTCATAGTTAATTTAGGCAAAGCTGATAAGTTAGTAAATAGAAACACCAGTGTATTCTTTCAAGTAGAATTTTTGCTCTTACTGATATCTTAGGTGCTGTTTCTCTGGCCCTTTTAAAGATTTGTGCTTGTCATAGACACTTTATTATCTAATCTTCTGCCCAAGGAGAGATTCTGTAGTGTTGAGTAATTACAAATAGATTGAGCTCTGTTGGAAAGTGCATTTACAAAAATAAAAGGAAAGCTCATGCACTACAAATGTGATTTTCTTACTTTACCTTCTTAAGAGGATTTTTTTTTAAACTAGCAAATACTGTGGGGAAAAAAACATTAATGACGTACATCAACATTTTTTAGGAAGGTGAGTGAAACTTGAATCCTTCTGGGTTTTTGTTGCACTTGAAATATCTTTTGCAATCACTTCAGAATTGTGGTAAAATACAAAAATGTAATATGTAGTAAAATACAAAAAGTGGCTCAATAAAAGCCAGCTATTAGACTTAAAAACTGTCATATTAAAACAAAGAAAATGCAGAAAGTTTATATGCAAGCAAACGAAAGGCACTCTTTCCTCAGGAGTAGAGAAGTTGAAGAAAAAGCTGTATTTTGCTAGAGGAAATCTGCCTAAGGAAAAGTTATAACTGTGAACCATGACATGAAAAAAGTACAATGATGATAAAAGCAAGAGCTTTTATAGTCACTATGGCAACATTTTTTTAGGAGTCAGAGAAGCTACAGCAAACAGCTGGAGATGGAATCAGACATTTCTTCAATTTTAAATATGCTTTGGACTTACTGCCCACCCATCTCAGAGCACGTTAATATTGCTAATTAATTTAGTCTCCTACAGTCCTCAGAGGTTGAGTGCTATTCTCACTAAGTAGTTTGGGAAAATGGAGCAGGAAAATGTAAAACGATTTGCCATATGTCATGCAAGAAGACTACAAAAGAGTTAAAAATTAAAGGATGCTCTTAAAGACAGAACATTGGGAACATTGCCCTGGCAAATCTGAGTGGCAAATGTGCTTCAGTGCAGCCATGAGTGCCAGAAGCTGTGGACTGGAATTTCATGAGCTGCACTCGTGTACAGACTAAGATGATGTGAGTGACCTTCATCACTTCATAACTGTTCATGTGCACAAGCTAATCTGCAACAAATTTTTTTGGGGGCTCCACTCAAGTAAAAACATGACAGCCACCAATGCTTCCACTAAAAGAGGAGACATTTGACCCATTAGAAATCCAGATCATAACACATGACAATGTTAAAGATTAAAAGTTAAAGGTACAAGCCCACGGCTTATCGGTACACAATGGCTACATGACAAGCAATCTGATTGAATTAATGTATATTCATACAATAGCCCTTGCAACATGATCTAAAGATGCTTACAGTGGTGGAATTATTTTCTGGGACAAGAAAACTGGCCTGAGTTCCCAAGCCTAGTTGGACAGCAGTTCAAGACATGCAGAGCTCAGGAGAGGAAGAAGGAGGAGGGAAAAACCAGTGGCTTCATCTCTGCTTGACTCCATCCTATATCTAAGGTACTGAGTCTCCAACTGCACCTCACCACAAATATAAATTACTAAAAGCCTTCAATATACCCTATTTACCAAGTTAACCAGTTTAATTTTGTGCTTAAAGAATGCTGGGCACAGAAGACACTGCCATCAAGGAGGTTACAATCCAGCTGTTTTGCTGTCCTGTAGCTCAGCTGAAGCAGATATTTGTCTTACAAAAATAGAAACAAGAGTTCCACTCTTTCTGCTAATACCAATACATCATTATCAGCGAAATAAACAAAAACTGATTAAATAAGTAGTTAAAGTTTTAGTTAGAGAGGCAACTTCTAGCAGCCTTAGATCTTGTTCAGTTTCAGTAATCATGGTCAGTTGCTTGCATAGCCACAGCTAACTAGCGGTGATTTTAATCACTTTCACCGTGGATACAAAGTACAAAGGTTTGTTTAAAAATATGCTGGTTAAAACAGGAGTGAGCCAACTTCAAAAACCTTTTCAAAACTGCATACATGAGTCCGGGGGGGGCGGGGGGGGAACTAGAAAGGCACCCAGGAGTTGCACGCTGTAGTGTATTCTTTTTAAGCCCCTGATTCGAGAGTGCAATCCAAATCACCTCTCAACTATGTTTGCTGCTGCTCCTGCTCCGAAGAAGCAATTGCTTCCCTAGAGACCCCACACAGGCTGTCAGCCCAGTGGGGAGCTGCCAGAGGTCAGCAGAGCATCCTGTAACCCTGGGGAGGCTGCTCTGCCCTCGCGCTGACTCCAGAAACAAAAGGAAGTCTTCCCTTCACCTGGACATTGGTTACTAAGCCAGGGCACCAGTATGTTATGGTTAACACAGTAGAGGTTAGATCATTTACCTAAGGCTGGGACACAGGTTTAATCCCTTCCTTACTGTGACAGGATTTATGACCATCTTCTGCCATCCAGCCTCCAGCTTATTCAGGATCAGGAGCCACCAGGGAAAGACTTTGGCTTCCCCACTGTGGGGTGGGCAGAGCCCTGGTTACTAAATGGGACCAGCTGTTGCGGTAATGAGCCCATGAGACTTTTATACCTGTTATACGTACCCCTTCCTCTGTTGTTTTGGTTTTGGAGACCAGGTCAGTAGGCATGTGGTATGTGTGCCAGCCAGGCAGAGCCCTTCTGAGAAGCAACTGGTTAAATTTACCTTTTTACTGTGTGGCTGGGACCCTGTATGCCTCCACAGAGGTCAGCATGGAGGGACAGCCCCACAGATGGGACCAGGCTCAGGTTGAGCTGCATGGAGCAGTGGCCCAGCTGTCTCCTCTTTTCCTACCCCCTCTTTGGCCCCCAGTGACTTAAAATGAGAAACTCAGGAAACACAGATTCTGAGAATGGAAAAAAGGCACATGGAGGGAAGATGCTTAGCTGTGTCTGACAATGCCTTTTGCTTGCCTTTGGAAAAGAAAGAATCATTGGAGCTTTTTTTAATTCCTCATTTTCTTTATCCTTTTAAAGGTTTAAAGAATCCATATTTCCATAGCTTCTCTGCTATCCACTGCACTTGTGTGCTTTTTCTCTGTATCTGGAAAAGGTATATTTTATTTATTATATCTTAAGACACTCAACTTTTAATGTACAAGAACTCATTTCCCTCCAGTTTTGTTTCCCTTCGAAGCTGCCTTCCTCCTCCCCAGCACCACATTTCCTCCTGGGACAAATACCCACTGTGGCAAAGAGTGATGCTTATCCTGGGTCAAAACCAGGTCCCTTCCCCTCTCCCCTTTGCTCCTCTCCCCTCCTCTCCTCACAGGGCTAAAGCAAGCAGGAGCAGGAAGCAAGGCAGTGAGGGCAAGGGACATGCAAGGAAAGGACAGCTCAAGCCCTGGTGCATAATTCAAAGACCCCACAAAGCATCCAGCTCAATATAAACTTTGACCTTTTCCCTTTCTCTGCTGTGCTACTCAACAGGCACTTACCAAACCCAAGCTGGTGAAATAACAGCTTTTTTAGTGTGCGCTTTGTTTTGGTTTTACTAAAGATTAAGCTATGCCAGAGGAAAAGCCAATCTTTTAAATCTTTCATAAAGCCAGCAAATACTTCCATGTTACCAGTTTATCTGTGTGAAAAAATATTTAGAGGGTTCTATTTAAAACTAAATAAAAACAAAATAAAAATCGGTGACCAAGTTTCCTTCCACCCTCAAAAATAATAAACCATGCCTTCCATTAACTCTTCTTTTAAAATTTTCTTTTTCTTAGGAATAGAAATCTGTATTTGTCCCTGTGGAATACACTTTTTATAATAGCTAGCACTTTGGGTTTTGTTTTTAATTACAGATTCAGTACTTTAAAAAATAATAGTTTATATTAGTGGAGTTCCTTAATTATTTTATTTTATTTTTTAGGTATTTTAAAATTCAATAGTATACGCTTTTTTGCCTCCCAGTCAATTAAGGAAAACAAATGCTTTTTCTACTTGATAGTCTTTAAACTCCAGTGATTTTGTTATTTTTACATCTCTTAAATGTAAAGAATTTTTCAGGATGTCAATTCTCCTATGAATAAACTTAATTAAGATGTACATTTAAATGAAAAAGATAATTAATTCACACCATTCCATTTGCTTAATACTTGACAGTCAGGGTGTATTCAATGCTCAGATGTGTGAAAAGAAAACACGGAGAAGGAGGCACAAATAAAACAATCAGCATCAAAATATCGTTTTCTGTCACCATTTTCCTATGTTCCTATAATAAAACTGTCAACCGCATGAAGTTATTTTCTGCTTTTTATGAGCATGGATTATCCTCACTTTCCAGTGAATAATTTCACTGACACTGTAAATTTTTGTTTGTGCTCTTTCTTCTTTTTAATTTTAGAAGCCATGGTAGTTATGACTATTTCTATATTTAAACATTCCCCTCATGCACACCCCTGAATGGCTGCCTGGACAATCAGCAACTTTTTCCAGTAAATTCTGTGTAACAAGTCAATGTTTCGTTTGTTTGAAAGGTGATTTCTAGAACCATTTGCTTACAAACAGAAATAATACCCATTTGGGGGGTTACTATTGTAAGTTTCTTTACAAAAAAATGTAAGCCGTTTTGGATTTTAAATGGAATGTGGTCTGTTTCAAGACAAAGAAATCGTATTTGTGGAAAGTCTCATTATTACCAAACCACTCTTTTCTTGTTTAGGGGCTGTGTTGATTGGGGTGCAAACACGCTCTGCTGAAGCCGGGCAGCACTGCCCTTCTGCTGTCTGTTCAACCGATTCCTACATCTACTACCACCAAATGTAAGGCACAGAGAAACAGAAGTTGTTTTTGCCAGTGGCCCAGGCCCCCCTTTGCTCTGCCCAGAGGCACCTTCAGCGATGCAAGTGGGCACAGTGCTGCTTGCTGGGCTCACACCTACTCACCAGGTGCTCGCAGGTCTCACACCAGTGTTTTCCCTGGCTCCCCAAAGAAAATCAATAGCTTTCCAGAGGCTGGAGTCATGACCTGTGTCTCTGCTAAAGCCTCACTCTCAACATTCCCAGACTTGAAGATGAGGGAGGCAAGCCCCAGGAGCTGAAAAAAGTCAAGAGCAAAACATCACTATTGGCCAGAACATCATGGAGAAGCAGATATTGTCGCTTTGGTGCTTGGTAGGTTGCTTGTTTTGGATAGAGAGAGAGAAAGAGGTTTGTGTAAACCCCTCCTGCTCTCCCCTGGGAAGGTAATGGTGGGTGATAAGAAATCTGAGCTTCTGGACATCTCCCCCTTCACCTCCAAAGGCAATTGGGTAATCCCTCCCTGACTGGCTTTTCAGGGAAAGGCAGGTCAGATTACTGGAAAGTGTGGTCTTGGTAATAGCCTAAACATCTACGTAAAGCCTCCTTTATGAAGCTGTTCTCAGGAAGTTGTGAGAAGTAGCTAAGCTGAAGAGCCTTTGAGGTACAGGCTGTCTTTGGCAGTGTGAACACAGCTGATCTGTACTTGATTGCATGACTGGATAGGAAATTTTGACTGCAAAGACTCAGTGTGACTGTCGAGAAAAAAAACACATGAGTAAAGTACAAAGGCTATTTTGGGCATAACAGCTAGTCATCCTGAACACTAAGGAAATACCTACACACACATCACAAAACATTGCATATATGGAGATGCTAGGATAGCTCATACTGTCTCATAATTTCCATTAAAAAGTTTCAAGGATTTCATCATTCACCCATACATATTTACTTTGGGGCAAAACCAGACATAAAGCATACCTTAAAAAATGGGAAGAGTTGAAAAAGCCTAATACTCAAACCAAGCAGTTTGATGCAAAGACGGTATTTTATTAGCAAAAAATCTAACAAAAAATGGCTGGTAATAAAATAACAAAATTGTTTTCTGCATTTGGATCACAACAATCCCATGCTACAGACTTAGGGAAGAGTGGCTTGAGAGCTGTTCAGCTGGTTGGATATGAGCCAGCAGTGTGCCCATGTGGTACACAGCATCTTGGCCTGTATCAAGAATAGCATGGTCAGCAGGGCTAGGGCAGTCACTGTCCCCCTGTACTCAGCACTGATGAGTCTGTACCTTGAGTGCTCTGATCAGTTTTGGGCACCTCACAACAAGAACACTGATGTGCAGCAGCGTGTCCAGAGCTAGTGAAGAGTCTAGAAAGTGAGTCATATAAGGAGTGGCTGAGGGAGCTGGGGGAAGCCTGGAGAAAAGGAGGCTCAGGGGAGACCTCCTTGCCCTCTATAACTACCTGACAAGAGGTTGTAGCAAGTGGGCACACTGTTGAGAACTCACAGCTTTTCCTTAATGTATGCCTTACTGGTGATTGATGCCACTCTGGCCCAGTCCACATCTTCCTCTTTCTCCAGCTGAGTCTGCAGTGATTCCCTTCATATGGAATCTGTGTCCAGTCCCCTGCTCCCAGAAAATGCTGGGAGGGAGTAAGGGGTCAGAGGTGGCTACCCCCACTCCCAGCGCCTAAACTTCAGGTGAGCTTAACTCCTACATCTTTTCAAGCAGCCAACTATGTGTTATACATGTAGACACTTTTTGTCTCCAATTTTCTTGAACAGTACTGGGATCAAAACTGGGCTGGTACCATTTTGTGGATGTGAAGAGAAAGTAAGCCAGACTGAGAACTGGTTTTAGCAGGAGGATCTGTCTCTGTAGGAGAAAGGGTTGTCCTGTTTAGAATGATACAATGTTGGGTTGGAAGGGACTTTAGAGATCATGTAATCCCAAGCCACCTGCTATGGACAGAGACATATTTCTCTACACCAGGTCACTCAAAGCACCATCCAACCTGGCCTTGAACACTTCCAGGGATGGGGCATCCACAGCTTCTCTGAGCAACCTGTTCCAGTGCCTCACAACCCACACAGTAAAGGATTTCCTCCTAATATCTAACCTAAACCTACCCACTTACAGTTTAAAGCCATTCCCCTTTGTCCTGTCACTACAGGGCCATGTGAAAAGCTCCTCTCCAGCTCTCTTGTAGTCCCCTTTAGGTACTAGAAGGCTGCTGTAAAGTCTTCTTGGAGCCTTCTCCAGGCTAAACAACATCAACTGTCTCAGTGTGTCTTCATAGGAGAGGTAGTCCAGCCTCTGAGCATCTTCATGGCCCTTCTTGCTCCAAAGTCTATGTCCTGATTATGTTGGAGGCCCCAGAGCTGGATGCAGTGCTCCAGGTGGGTCTCACAAGAAGGAGGCAGAGGAGAAGAATCACCTACCTTGCCCTACTGGTTTCTTGGCTTCTCTCCTTCCCTGAGCAGTAGCAGTGGTGCAGTAGGGTAGGACATGTGAGCTAATTAGAGCCCAATTTGCCTTGACTCACCAGCTGCTAATGCTGCAGCTTTTCTGACTGGTGTGTGGTCTTCAGTTCTTCTTCATGATGTTTAAAGAAACCCCAAAATTAGATTTTTCTTTTAGCATTAGAAATTCAGATGTTGTCTGGTTTGGAAATCTTCATGGCAAGGTGAAACACAAGAGGCAAGAGAGTGAAATACAAGCAATTGAGAACCATTAGCAGAGTTGCCAGTTCTAATGGTTTTCCAAATAGGTTGGAGGATTTCAGACCCTTTTAAGGGTCTTAAAAGGAAAATACAGGTTTTTAGAACCAGTTCCGTGACTGACCGTTCTTTTTCTCCCACCTGCCAGAGGTGCCCCAGCTTCATCTCTTTAATGGACCAGGTACATAGGGGTTTGCTTTCCCACTGCTCCTGCTCACCACTCACTACTTCAAAACAGGGGGGTGAAACAGTAAGAGGCACAAGTTACAAGAGTTAAAGAAACAGCAGCAGCTAAGATAGCTGCTCAGTAGTGAATGCAGCTAGGATAAATTATGTTTGGAGGAAGGAGAGGTGAATAATTAATTTTGGAGGCTGCAGAGATGGAGGAATTTTGCTTATGAAAATGAACCGGTATTTATACAAGAGAGTCTATAATTTTGTTTTGGTGTAGGGGATAGAAGTGTTCCTGGAGATGCAGTTGAAATAACTGGAATCCATCATAATAGTGTCTAAGCTTTCAGCTTGCTCTGTCACTGCCATGGGTAAAGTCAGGAGTTGGAACTGTGGCTGTAGGATATAGAAACTGAGGTAGAAATTCGTTATTCTTTCCCCAAGGTTGTGGGACTGTGTACAACAGCACTGCCCTGGGATTTGGGGCAAGTGGTTTCTCAGTGGTAAAGCCCAGTTTGGTAATTATTTCTTATAACAGTGCTATGAAGAATTTAGTTTAAGTAAGTAAACACAATTCTGACATTATTTCAGGCACTTCAAGTTGTAGATACCAGATCTGATCACTACCTGGTCCTTGTGTTACATGCAGTTAGTTTTTCTGACTTGCTTCATCTATCATGTAACAGCTGTTTCGTTGTTTTGCTGATTAAAGAAATATTTATGGAATGGAAATGACTTAAATATGGAAGCAAAGCCTATGATGCTAACTCTGTGGCCAGACCATGTCAATGGAATTGTAAGTTTGTTCTGAAAAGTCTCCCCTTGCTTTTCCCTAGCTATTTCACAGTTGCTCTATATGTTAACATGTTCCACACAGGGGTCAGCAGTAGTTAACCATAATGAGGTAATTACAAGGTACATTGAGTACAGATGTATGTTAAGGGACATACATTAAGGATATGGACTGATGGTGTTGTGGTGACATCATGTTCAAGTCCTTTGTTAATGTTCTGCATGCTGAATGTCTTTAATATCACTTCTTTTATTAAAGTAGGTTTTATCAGCCTTTTTTTCTGACTACTGAATTTATTTCCATGTGTATATTTATATCTGTGTGTGGAAACTAATGACAGATCAAGGATACCAATCTAATGATGCAAACCAGGCTATAGATGTGTTTATATTTTTTTTTTTGGTCCAAACTTTCTTCACAGATTTAAAATGAGAATTTTGCCATTAAATGAGAAAATACGGTTTTGTTATCTTCATGTGATTTTGAAAAATATAGCTGTGGAATAGGTGAAGAGGAAGCAAATTGCTCAACTGAAATAGCTGCATTGGCCTCACAGAAGAGGAATAATAGGTGAAAGGACTTGAGAATGAAGACAAAACATGGTTTACCTTAAGTGAGGTAGTGTGACTCCTGTCAGGAGGCACTCAGCAGCAAGCTGCTCAGCATGGGCTCTAAAACTTGCATCAGCCTCCCTAAGCTCTGCCTTGGGTGGTTGATCTGTGCTGAGGAAGGTCCTCCCGTGCTATTCACTACTAGCAACACCTGAGCTGGGGATTTAATACCAGTCCCCAAGCTATGGTGACATAGACCTCAAATCTCTGCAGCCAAGGGCACAAAGGACAAATACTGAATCTGTTTTTGGAGATAATGAGGAACTCCACTGAGGGCAAAGGATCTCAAATTTGAGCACTGAGGTGAAGTAGTTGCACTCTGGATCGTCGGATGGCTCAGTATTGATCAAAAATCTTATTCCAAAAGGATGTTGCATAATTTTATTAATATTTTCCTAACAATATTTATATTATGATAAAATATTAAGAGAAAAATCTCATGAGCATATTCTGTATCTAATGTGAAGTTTGAATAGCATGTAGTTATCAATACAGGAAGCCCTTGAGGCTTGAGAAGGATAGCAAAACTATTGAAGAGTTTTACAAAAAAATCTTGTTTTGAAAGAAACTGCAGGAGGAAAAAAAAGTATGTTAATGTTTAATTAAAAGACCACCACCAAGATGGAAAATGAATTTTGATTAAGCTGGCACATTTGACTTAGGTATTTTCCAAACTGTATGCATGTATTTTACAACTCGATTAACTTGTGGTATTTCTATCTTCAGTAATGTATGTATTTAATACACATTACATATGCTATATATTATCCTATATAACATACATTGTGTATTATGTTCTACTGAAAGTTAAAACAACGATAATGCATCTTCACACAAACCAACATAACAGATTTTGTGTGTGACTTGGTTACCTGTCCTGACATACACACAGATGTACCAGTGTATACACATACCAAGGAGGTATAATTATGCTTATATAAATGCACGAATTCTAAATGGGACTGTTATTTACCTTGCTAATGTAATTAACAGCATAAGAATACTGGTTTTGTAACACTTAAAGACATTATCAAATTAAACCTGCGTAACATTCCTTATGTTGAAACAGCAAACCAAAAAACAAACCCAAAAGGGAACAGGTAATTCTCCACCACGTAAGGACAGGACTTTTGCAACCGAAAGGAACAGAAATAGTTTATTTTTAAATGGCAGCTTTTTCCTCAAGACAACACCCAGCGCTGCAAGGGCTTGGGTGGCAGCGCAGGGCAGAGCGGAGGGACCCCGCTTGCTGACAGACCGCTGCAGCTCCGGCTCGCCCAGGGAAGCAGCTGGCAGCACCGACCGAAGGTTCTGCAGGACTGGACCGTTCCCAGAAGGCGCTGCTCGCCAGCCTCCCGCACTGCCACGGCTTCTTAGGGATTTATTTACTTCCCCGACACCCCATCCCGCTTCCGCTCACGGAACACCTCAGGCGCTGCCGCGCTCCCGGTGCCGGCCCCTCCTTCGCTCAGACGCGCTCAGCGCCGGGTGGTCCGGGGGGGACCGAGGCGGTAGCGACCCGCACGGCTCGGGCAGCCCCCGCCGCTTCCCCGGGCGGGGGGCGCTGACTCAGCGCTCCTGGTGTCAGCCGGGCGCGGCCGGGGGAGGGGGCGCGGCGGCCGCCCACGCGGGACAAGAGGCCTTAGTCACCGTCCGCGGGGCCGGGGGCGGCTCCCGAGCCAGCTCCGCGCCCCGGGTAACGGGCGGACCTCCCCATGTCACCTGGGCTTGGGCCCGGTCCTCCCCTGGGGTGGATTTGTGTGTGACACCGCGACCGCCCGGCCGCGCCACCCCCATCACCCCCGTCCCGTCCCCTGAGCGGGCGGAATTCGCCGGCCGGGGGTGAAGAGAAGGGTGGAGGGAGGGTGGGCGAGCCCTTCGTGGCAGTGCAGCAGCGGGAGGCCATCGATCTTGTTTAGGAGCTGGTGCGCAGCTAACACTTCCTGCGGTAATTTGTGACCGTGGCTATTGATTGTCCGCGTCCCGTGCGCCCGCCGCCCCGACGCCGCGCAGTCTGGGGAGGAGGGGCCCGGCCCGGCGGGAGGGGGAGGAAATCCCCCGCCGCCGCCGCCCTCTTTGGGGGTCCCTGCGGCCTG